>OY856188.1:18067688-18115188 GCA_963693315.1 Diogma glabrata | reverse complement strand
TTTTTGCAAAGAAATTGCATTTTTGTCTAGTCACGTGGTTTGAGAAATGTTTTTGATAGTTTTATAATTTAATTTATTATATGATCAATTCAACAGCTTGCCATGATAGATCAATTAAAAGTGTTTTATCATGACTGTATAGCCCTATTTTGGACTTGGGCTATTGTTTTGAAAACGTACTTTTTCTGTCGATTTTTAAATTTTAGTTTTTTAAAAAATTTGAAATTTGAGATATTGTTCGTATTTGTCACATCCCAATTAATCTAAAGTTATAAATTATAAGAAATTAAGTAATGAATAGTAGATTTTTATACAAGTGGTAAAAACGTCTCTTTTTCGAGTGGAATAAGTTCAGGAACGCAAAACAGTTTTTACCACGCTTAGAAAACGCTATTTTTTCTACGCTGGTAAATATAAATGATAATATTTACAAATTCATCTACTAAAAACTTACAAAACGACATATCTAAATTTGACTGTGTAAAAAATAAACAAGATTGTATTTATATATAGCATTTTTATCAGTGTAAAATAATGTTATTATTGTGTTTGCCTACAGATGGAATAATAATAGGCGAACACAATAATAACATTGTTTTACACTGTTAAAAATGCGATATATAAATACAATCTTGTTTATTTTTTACACAGTCAAATTTAGATATGTCGTTTTGTAAGTTTTTAGTAGATGAATTTGACAATATGAATAATGAAAATAGTTCATATATTTTCTCTAAAAACTTTTACAGATAGTACAGATATTTTTTTTACCGACTGGAACTCATCGTTTAAAGTATAAATTTAAAAAATTGTAGGTAAAGTTTCAATTAAAAACAAATAAAAATAAATTTTTTAATAAAATTTGTTTATTTATTTAATAAATTTTTTTAATTTTTTTTTGGCGGAAAGAACTCAGAGAATATATTTCATATCTGACAGTTAATTATCGGAGGAAAAAATTATACGATATATCTGATACAAATTTTATTTTATCGCTCCGAGAACGATATAGAAAAAAACACACTCATTATTAGTTTATTTAATTAATTACACACAATTGAAATAATGATTAGTTTCGAATCGATTCGATCAAAATATTCAAAATATTCCTTCAAAATACTGCGACATTGACAGAAATAAACACAGCAACAGAAACAGTAAATCAAATTCAATCTCAAATATTCAATCCTTTAATAACCACCACCTGTAGGCGACCACCGAAGCTTATTTACTTTCAGTCCTAGTGACTGAAAACATTTTCAGTCACTACTTAGAAAAAGTTTCCGTTTCACATAGGTTTTACTATATATTAAAATGACATTTTTGTAGCTGGAAGTAGAACTAGTGGGATGGAAGTGTGACCATAGGGGCCACGCCAGGAACTTCCCATAAGATTAAAAACAAACCAGTTACTGGATAAGGTATACTAAAATACCAAACATAAAAAAATATATACAATATAATTTAACTGCATTGTCCAAAAAAATGTTTTATATAACATAAATACAAATAAAAAACGAAAAATTACAAAACAAATATTAAATCAAATTTGAAAAAAAAGTCAACAACAAGTGAAATTAGCTCAATTAGGGTTTTTAAAACCTAAAATACACAAAATTAAGATTTATTTATTAAACGACACATCAATTGTAATAATTTAAATAGAATTTGAATATGTGTGTAATCATATTTAAATTTAATAACATACTAACACTCAGACTGCCAACTGAAATAAGTTGTCTAGACCGATTCAGGAGATATTGAAAGGTTAAGATATCATTAAAATGTCAATATCAAAAATGATCTCCAACACAACAGTCAACAACCTAACCTGTCGGTGAGATAAAAGGTCAGCATTTGTTTAATGAGCACCGACCACTATATACAAGACACCTTAAAAGCAAATTTGATCTATATTTCTTCTATGTTATCTGAAACATTTTACCAAAGATTCGTCAATAGCTGTTGTTGTGATATATTTAAAAGAATAATATAAAGTTATATAGCTGAAAGTGACAAACCGGAAGCTGCAAACTTACTATAAACATTACAAAAACCTTACGCTCTAAGTTTCAATAAAATTGAATGTCAGGACTGAGTATCATTGAAGTTTAAAAAACAGTTGTTCAACGATCCACAGACTCCTTTGCCAAATTTTAAAAAGTTCATATTTTCTATATCCAAATAAACCTGAATGCGTATGCAGCTTATTTTAATTCAAAAGTTTCATCAAGATCTCATGCGTTTGTGTAACGAAAATAACACCTGTTTTTCAAATTTTCTTAAAAACTTAAAAAGTAAGATAGAAATTGTATATAAAAATGTCATAATAAATTTTTGACATGATGACAAACCAAAAGGGAGGAAAATGGTCTTGAAAGGGTTATTTATTCTCGTAATATTTGCATTAGCGGATTTTCAGTTTTTTGGAAACCACTAAAAACCACTGAACGGTTTTCGTTAGAAAAGGACTGTGTTGTAAGTTACGCCCCAAGAAACATCGATTGTGACCATTGCCGTTGAAATCGGATCATCCGTTGATGAGAAAGCGTTGGACAGATTTTTGTCCACATACGACGATACACAGCCGCCTACACACACATACATACTGCCAGCTTAAAATAGCCTAAACAGCTTCAACAGCGTCTTGAAACGTTCAAAAATTCCTATTTCGAAAATCGACCCAAAAACAATAACTGCTCGTATCCAGAAGTTAATAAACAGTTGACCTAGCGATCCACCCACTAACCTCTGAAATTTTTGTCAAATTTTGAAAAAAACTTCAAATAAGTCCGTATTCGTCTGCAGCTCATTAACATAGCAAAGTTTCATCTAGATATCTAGATAGTAAAGAAAATAACACAAAGTTTTTCCACATTTTCTTAAAAAACTCAAAAACTAAGATAGCAATTGTTTAAACAAATGTCATTATAAATGGCTGACATGATGACAAACAATATGGAAGTTTAATGACCTTGATAGCATTATTTAATCCCATGATATTTGCAAGAGATGATTTTCAGTTTTTTGGAAATCACTAAAAAACGAATAATTTAATTTCGCTGAAAAAGGACTGGGCTCTAAGTTACGCCAAGATACATCGATTGCGACCATTTTCGTTAAAATCCACCTATCCGTGGTTGAGAATGCGTTGGACAAAAATTTGTCTACATACACCGATACACACATACATACACACACACACATACAGACTGCCAGCTAAAAATAGTCTAAACAAGCCAAACGTTATTAGATGTATTGAATTATTTATAAAAAAAGTAATTAAGGCAAGCATAATAATTGTGAGTTTTTACTAGCAAAATCTTCAACTGAATAAAAATAAATATACATTAAAACTAAAAAAAACACTTAACCCTTTCGGAGTTTCACTTATTCTTACTAACAAATTTTTGATTATGATCACAACCCCATCCGCTCGGGTAGTCACGACATATTGACAAAAGAAAAAAAGTGATTTCTGGATTTTTTTTTGAGTACTCTGAATCGAGCTGTGCGCGTGTGAATTTTTGAGGCTTTTTCACCATGTTTTGGTAATGGTGTCAATGTTTTGCTAATAGGTCCTACAAATCTCATGCTATTTACGTATATCTTTGCATGTAGAAACAAAAGTAGTGGAATAATTGAAATGTGTAAGTTGGAAATTCAAAATTTTTATCATATCCGCTAGGCCTTGTTTTACCTTGTTTACTTCAAGGCTCATGTCTCAAAAATCGACATTTTTTTGTTTCTTACAAATTTTAAAGTAAACACATGCAGCTATGAAATTAAAAAGAAGTGAGAGATTTATTTATTTAGAATCATTTGTTTTTTAAAGTTTGGTATATGAAAAATTCACATGTGTTTTTTCATCAAGTTAATTATCCTTTACTAAATGTGAATCTAATGCTGTGTGCCTCACACTAGTATTTTTTGCTAAATCACTGACTTTTCTAAATTAATTGCTAGTGCACATATGCTATTCATAGATGTCACTCGTATCAAACGTACAACCTGTGTTTGACCACATATTTAAATTAGAATCTTTTTAAATGTCAAAATTTGTAAACATTGTCATAATGGAGGATGATAATGAAATTGTATTTAGGAGCTTGTTTTTTTAAAATAATTACATCATACCGTATATTTTCTTTTGTATAAATTTGAATTATTTTCCATTTTTTTTTAAATAGCTGTTTTTAAATATATTGACGTTTCAATGAATTGACAACTAAATTGAAAAGCAAGCTGACGAGGAGACTTTTCGTCCGCCGCCTGGTGGTCAATAGCGCAACTTGGGTTTGAAATGAAAAGTCACTGATTTAGCTCAAAAAGTTGGTGTGAGGCACACAGCATAATATATTGAAAATTTTATATTTTAACATCTGTACTAAATTTGAAACATATTCTGTGCATTACTCATTGAAAAACAGGTTTTTATTGTAAATATGAATTAGAGATCCCAACAATTGAAGATTTTGATACAAATATTTTTTCTAGAAAAATCATAATTTAATGCATAATATTATAAAAAAAATACATTAAAAAATTGATTTATATATTTTTTATTGAAATATTTCTTATTATCGGAAAAGGAAAACATGTTGGCAATTATTTTATCGGGTGTAGTGTTATCCGGTAAAAATTATTAAAATCTTTGAGTTCCACTAATTGTTTTAATATTCGAGAACCGTATCGAAAAAATTGCAATTACAATTGTAATTACAATTGAAATTATTACAACAATGCCTGGCCTTATAACGAATGTTATAATAACAAAAGGACCAACAAGAATTAATAAATCAAAGCTGTTGGTATTGTGGATCCTTACCGACTTCTACGAAATGTTCTCGAAAGAGAACCCCGATGTTCAAAGCAGCTTCTCAAAGTTCACCATGTTCATAGTTTTAAATTGTGTGAAGTAATGCAATCTATCGAGAAAAAATCTTACATACCCCAATTTTTTTTTTTGTTTTGGACCATCCTCTATCTAAATAGCCAATAAAAATTTTGGTGTGGGGGTCCCCCGAACACCTGTTTTTTTGAAAGCTCAATAACATCTGTACCTGATAATCGAATCGGACGAAACTTGGTACCTAAGCATTTAGTGCGGTTCACAACTGTTCTGCATCCCAACTTCCCTTTTTTCACTTCCGGATAAATATTTTTTTGTAATTTTTTGAATTTTTTTCAGTGTCTTTATGCACACAACAGCCCACAATAATGAAGTGATTATGATAAAACTTATGAAATAGGTTTCAATTAGCGTGACAAGATAATTATATCACCTTTTAGGACACATTAATCAAAGTAGCGGGCGGGTCCACCATACAACTGCTGACTTTGCACACTTTGTTTTTAAAGTTTGTTGGGAGCTAACAGACTTCATCCATTAATCAATTTTAATGACACTTTGAAATAAGATGGAGACTTAAATGAAAAAGGACTGATTAGTTTTTGGACAATATTGGGATAAGTGGTGGGGGCTTCCCGAACACCTGTTTATTGTGTCACCATTTTTTCAATGTTTGTTGGGAACATACAACATTCGTTCGTGAATGAGTTTTGATGACACTTTGAAAAAAGATGCGAATACCCAATTAGCAATTGTTAGAGCTGAAAGAATCAATGTGCTTTATTACAGTTCTTTCTATGATTAAAGCGGGAAAATATTTTATAGAGACCGAAATTTGTAATTTTTTTCAATACAAAATGTATATTACCATTGTTGGAATTGGGCACAAGTTTTGTCTTCTTAAAGGAGCTGTAAAAATCACTTGAAAGTAAAATTCTTTACAATTATTAGTCATTGTTTACATTCCTTACATTCTTTACGTAAAAAACTATTCTTTACTAATTCTTTACATAAAAATGTAAAGAATTATTCTTTACAAGAAAATGCACAACTCTACTTTAATAGTATATTACATACCTAACGCTGTAAATAGCATTTTACATGCGAGGAAAAATATTACGCACGAGACGCGTAGCGACGAGTGCAGTACCTTCACGAGCACGGAAAATGGTTTGCAGCTCGAGGTTTGTTATATACATTTTTTGCGACTTTGTTTTAATGCCCAAACGCGTATAATTACTTGAAAAAATGAAATACTAATTATAAATTAAATGCAAATAGTTTACAAATTGTGGTAGGCTTTGCATTATTCTGTGTTAAAATGAATTGAAATATTTAATTTTTAAAAATGAAATTTTTCTTTAATTAAAAATTTTTCTTTTTATTAAAAGTGTTAGGTAATATTTATATATATGAAAATACATTACGTAACACTTTTTTTTCATTACGTTACACTTTCTGTAGTAATCAATTTTCATGTCATGGATAGTGTGATGTAATTGATAATTTACTGTGATAGGAGTAGAAAAACCCTATAACACAAAAAATAAACCATTATTTTAATGCCTTAGAATATTATAGTTTTAACGTATTTATTTTTTGGAAACATCATGTTTTTGTGCATTTTGAGCTATGAAGAGATCCGCTATAGATCCGAAACTATTAAAAGAAATTTTTAAGGTTTTTGTTAAAGGTTTAACTCTTTGTTTTGTATTAAATAAATTGAATTAGACAGTGTTTTGTTACGTATTTGAGTAAAAGAAACTCGAGCAAACATTTAGTAAGAAAAGCCTGAATACATTCTTAGCGTGATCAGGGCCTGGTCAGTCCAGAGAGAGCAAGCCTTATTAGGGCATGTGTGAAATCAAAAAGCAGCTATAAACTTAAAATTGATTGAAGTAAAAATGTTTTTTCTGCCCTGCAAAAAAATTGAAG
This sequence comes from Diogma glabrata, assembly GCA_963693315.1. Lineage (NCBI taxonomy): Eukaryota > Metazoa > Arthropoda > Insecta > Diptera > Cylindrotomidae > Diogma > Diogma glabrata. The sequence continues at coordinate 18,108,401 of OY856188.1, read as the reverse complement.
TAATGACAACTTCATCTTGAAGTTGGCAGTTTATTATTCAAACAAAGAAAAAATATTAACAAACAATTTCACTGTGGTTTAAAACATAAATGCCCGGTTTCTTGAACATTGAAATCATCGAAAGCTTTACTTAAATCTCCATTTAACTAATTTGGGGTTTCTTGATTGCTAGTGGGCCTTTAAATCAAGCAAATATATAGATAAATAGCCAAAATCGGCGATTTAAATCACTAAATAGAGAATAAGTTGACGTTTACATACGTTTACATAGCCTATAAAATAATAATTGATTTTTCGATTTTATTTCATTTTGTAGTTGCTGTTCGGCAACAAGAAGCTGTTTCTTCAAAATTTGCATCTCCATGGATTGTTTTAGTTCTTTAATGTTTAATATATGAACGCTGATATAATAATTGGTTAATAATTGGATAATAATTGGTTTCAATGCTGTTGCTAGCAACCTTCTTGTTAATTATATTGCTCAAATTATTGAACAACCCTCTTTGTGCTCCACGTTTGTCGTAAATTGTATTGACCCCATCAACAGCAGCTGGGCCAATTTGGACCGGGTTGGTGTCGTTTGTCTTGTGACGATGAAGATGGTATGGCATTGGACCGGTTACTTTGAGAGGTCGCTTTTGCCAGTAGGGACGCAGTAGTGAATGGTTTCGATGATGGATTAAACTCTGTTGTAATCGTGAATGATTGGGATGAAGATGGATATGACTATGATAGTAGACAGGTTATTTTTAAAGATCGGTCCAGACGTTAACCCATTCGTGAATGATTGTGATGATGGTGTTTCAGTGGCAATAGGCAGACCGGTTTGCGCTGGTATCGACGTTGACGAAAAAGTTAGTGAGTGTGACGATAATAAAGATTCGTTGTTATATTCCACACTGGAAGCGTAAGGATTTACCAGTGGTGTGGCTTTTTCTTTTATTATGTGTAGTTTTTGCCGGAATTTTGTGATTTTTTTATACCACCGTCCGTTAAATACGTATCAGCCTACAAATGAACAATATTCATAAAAATATTATTCATCAAAACATTTTTTTAAAAATACCTTATCAGCAGTATTTTCTTTCAAAGCATCGTGCTTGCTGACACAATTGTTTTTACTCATTGTCGGTTAAAAACTTAATAAAAAATCCCCAACCTCTCTGTCACTTTAATATACATTTCAGATTTCCAAAATTGTCCTATCACTGGCGTAAGTTACAGTTACATAGCAATAGGCGCTTTTGTAGATCGTTTAATCTTGAGTTATTTGCTTTTCTCCATTTCAAAATTTATAAAATCCCTCAGAGTTATGTATTTAAAAAAAACACTCAAGTTTACGTTTTTTTATATGAGAAATCTTCACACGCCGATGGCGAGTACTAAACATTAATTTTAAGTGCTTATATTTTAGTGGAAATATTGTTTATGACAGTGGAAAAAAAAAGTCGCTCAAAAAAAGCACCATAAATTATAGCTGTTTGACTTTCTTTAACTTTTACTATATAAATTTGACTTGAATCAAATTACTACTTCTAATTTAGTTTTTCTTTTTCGTAAAATGTGGTTTATGGTATGCAAATGCAAATAATGATCAGTTGTATTTATTAACGAACAACATATTTTCTGGTGTGAAATGAGTATAGAATATGTGAATTTAAAAATTACTACTAATTTGCAATACGCATTAATGTTGTTGTTTAAACGCATATGTAGCATACATAGAGTGACCATTCGTACTGATTTTATCAGTACAGTACTGATTTTCTAGCTTCTGTACTGATAGACATATGCGGTACTGATTTTTACTGATTTCTAAAATTATGTACTGAAAGTACTGATTTTTAAGAAAATTGTTAAATTTTAATTTAAGTTCCAATTTAAATATAGAAATAAAACTATTCGAGTCATCGTTTGGTATGAACTTGTAATAAAAATGTCTTGAAAAAAAAATACGTTTTCTACTTCAAGCTAAGAAAATGTCATTTTAATATATAGTAAAACCTATGTGAAAGGGAAACTTTTTCTAAGTAGTGACTGAAAATGTTTTCAGTCACTAGGACTGAAAGTAAATAAGTTTCGGAGGTCGCCTACAGGTGGTGGTTATTTAAAGGATTGAATATTTGATTGAATATTTGAGATTGAATTTGATTTACTGTTTCTGTTGTTGTTTTGGTTGCTGTGTTTATTTCTGTCAATATCGCAGTATTTTGAAGGGATTGAATATTTTGAATATTTTGATCGAATCGAATCGAAACTAATCATTATATCAATTGTGTGTAATTAAGTAATTAAACTAATAATGAGTGTGTTTTTTTTTCTATATCGGAGAAATCGGAACGGTAAAATAAAATTTGTATCAGATATATCGTATAATTTTTTCCTCCGATAAGTAACTGTCAGATATAAAATATATTTTCTGAGTTCTTTCCTTAAAAAAAAAAAATAAAAAAAAATTTATTAAATAAATAAATAAATTTTATTAAAAAATTTATATTTATTTGTTTTTAATAGAAACTTTACCTACAATTTTTTAAATTTATACTTTAAACGATGACTTCCAGTCGGTAAAAAAAATCGCTGTAATATCTGCAAAAGGTTTTAGAGAAAATATATGAACTATTTTCATTATTCATATTGTCAAATTCATCTACTAAAAACTTACAAAATTTGACAGTGTAAAAATAAACAAGATTGTATTTATATATATATAGCATTTTTACCAGTGTGAAATAATGTTATTATTGTGTTCGCCAGTTATTATTCCTTCTGTAGGCGAACACAATAATGACATTATTTTACACTGGTAAAAATGCTATATATAAATACAATCTTGTTTATTTTTTACACAGTCAAATTTAGATATGTCGTTTTGTAAGTTTTTAGTAGATGAATTTGTAAATATTATCATTTATATTTACAAGCGTAGAAAAAATAGCATTTTCTACGCGTGGTAAAAATGTTTTTGCGTTCCTGAACTTATTCCACTCGACGCTATCGCGTCTCGTGGACAAACTGTTCAGTCACTCTAAAAGAGACGTTTTCACCACTTGTATAAAAATCTACTATTTATTTTTAAATTGTGGCAGTTACACACGAAAAATATATATCAACATTCTAACCCTGTGTTTTCCCAAGCTATCGTGGCGTGGAAAGTTGTAGTTGTAGTAGTTGTAGTTTGTATTTTACAAACTACTGGTGTTGGTCTTAACTTAACAGAATTTCCTTAAAACTACTAAAAAATGAAAACCAGGGTTTTCTACTTCGCTTTACACATTTACCTTTCGACTTAGAAGAAGCATAGGAAATTGGGTGGGACTAAGGATAGTACATAATTTAAATTTTAAAATTTTGTATTGATTTCACTTAGAAAAAAAATGGTCACCCTAAGCATAAAAAAAATTGAAATTTGTTATGTCAATTGCAATATTCTTCCCCTAGTTATTACGAACTAGTTTTCAGTTGATAACTCGATCTTTTCATCCACAACATCATCAAAGTCAATTCATTATGTAAAACTAAAAACTAAAATGTTGTTTTCTAGTCAAAGTAATATATATATACATAAGCTAGACTTATGAAAAGGTGGTTTATAGAAATTTAATACATTTAAATGTTTATGTCTTAATATGAAAAACATTTTCGGAGTGACGTGGATTACCATTTTAATAAATGATTTTTTGTAGTTACACTACACTAACTGACTAACATCAAAAATAATTCACTTTAAAAGTAAATAAATAAATATTACCTGTCGATGATCTGCATCAGATTGAAACGCGTAGTAGTTAAATCAAAATTAGATAAAAATTAAAAACCAAATCAATTTTGTTTATTTTTTTTAATTTTTAAAGTGAATTATTTTTGGTGTAAGTGTAACTACAAAAAATCATATATTAAAACATATCTTGTTTGGCAAAACGTCCTAAATTATTTAAAAATTATACATGTAATATGTTTATTTGCTATAATTATAGCTTATTATTCGAGACACATTTCCTATTCAATTTTATTCTGTTGAAAACCAGAGGTCACACTATGTATCAATTGGTTTTTATAAATTAATTGAAATACGTAATATAAAATAATCTTCAAACATATAATCAATATGATTATGATTTAAGGCGTTGTGTATTAAGTTTTAATTATTTCAAATGGCTATCAATCGTTTAGTTTTCAGAAGTTTCATTTTGTATATGTATATGACATTGGCGAAGTGCGAGTTTTCATTTCATATAAAAATCTACCAATTGCAATTTGCAATGTGCCTCATCTCGGAATTTCGGAAAAAATTTTGGTGCCAAACAACTATATATGATAAGTGGAGACGGAAAAACAAAAAAATTATAATATCACAAAAATTAAAAGTTGTATTTGTTTTAAAACAATTTTACAAGAATGTTAAATATAGGCGATTTAATTTTTTTTAATAAAATGTGTTGTGTAGTAGAAATTACAATATGTGTTTATAAATTAACACATAATAGTAAATTATGATGCAAGGAGTAAGGACGTAAAGCTAAAGATTTTGGACGTATGTGGAGTTTGCACCCACATTAAGTCCAAAATAGCTTACGTCCGTCCGTGCGACATATACTATTTTGTATTCACCGCAAGCAAAATATTTAAAAAAAAATGGTTTATTCTAAATCAAAATTATAAATTTGCATAAATTTTGAAATCAAAATATGCTGGACAAGTAACCTTTGACAAAATATTTGTTATTTTTTCCAAATTATTGTATAACCATGACAACAAATAATAACAATAATTTTAATTGGATTCTGAAATGTTGTATTTAATGGTTGCTTTGATATAAATTTTTGTTTTTATAGAATTTAAACAAATACAAATGTTTTTTACTTTTTTGGACGTAACTATGACAACAAAATATATGGTTAAAAAGTGACACTTTACGGCGGCAATTCACAGTAAAAAAGTACCACTTTAATATGTAGGCGAATAAAAAAACGTTTTAAGACCAAGGTCTTACAACAACATGCTTTCTAAGGTGTTGATGAACGCAAATATTTGTTTTTTTTGTATTTTTATACTTTTTTTAAAGAATGAATAACTAACTAAACACATATAAAATATGACATAGGCCAATATTTCGTGATAGGATAGGGAAAATAAAAATAAAATAAGAGATAAATAGCAAATTTGATTTAAAATTTTGCAGAAACAAAACAAAAATGGTGTTGCCAATTATCCAGCTACACTGTCTTACTCAATGAATAGTGCACACAAAGAGTTATATGAAGGCTCGATTGTTCGATCAAGCAATAACGTAGTATCAAGAAATACTTCATAGCTAAGATTGGGGTGGTACCGTTGGCTGAATAGAGTTCATCCGCCAGCTATCACCTTGGCTAGTGCGATATCTCAATTTCTCACTGCTATTGGTAGTGGTATATGTGATGCACAGAAAGAAATTATAATTTTCAACTTAAAAAAAAGAATTCTTAAATTGAAAAACAGCCAAAATAAAAAAAATCCATATAAAATTAAAAGAAAACCATGTTAAATTAAAAAATATTAGTTTTTTTGTCTTTTGAAAATAATTTTTAAATAATTTTTTTAACTCTAATAATAATAATTTTGTAATACCATTATTGGTGGAAATAAAATTGAATTAAAATATTAAATTAATTAAGGTATTACGGTTTTTATGTTCAAAATAAATTATTATAACTCTAATAATGGTTAAATTTTTGAAAAAACCTTTTAAATTAAAATAAAACGGTAAATAAATCAAAAGATGTATGTGAGCAATTTCACGCAAGTTCAGCAAATTTTTGGGAAATTTTGACTTGACCCCTTTTAATTTTGATTATTTTTTGTTTATGGATAGCCTTTGATAAATAAAAAATACAAGTTCTCTTAGAATTTTTTTTTTCGACCAGGGGTCTTCACAGGGTGCCCCTCAATTTTTTGTTATTTTGTGATGTGAGTGCATTTTGACGAGCGATTGTAGAAAAACTACTGAATCGATTTTCATAAATGATATGTCGTTGAATAGGTATTAGAACACAGTTTTTAAAAATGTACACTGTAAGTTTTTGAAATAATTTTTAACGGTGTAACATAAGAAAAAAACGGTGTAATTGAAAAAAAGATGGAATAGCCTTTTTTTTCTTTTTTTTTAAAACTAAATTGAAGCTTATTTTAAATCTAACCACTTGTGAAAGCTTGGGAGATGCGTTATTTGTTGTTTTAAAGATAAAATTCATTGTGCATATGACTGTCGGGAATCAGTTTTTTTTTTGTTCTGAAGGAAAATTATAAAAATGGCGATTTTTAGATTCAGATTTTTTTTTATGTTAAATATCAAATATTTTATTATTAAATGAACTTTTTAAAAAGCAATTTCAGTCAAGTTCAGCAAAATTTTGCGACATTTTGACTCGACCCTTTTTAATTTGGTTTATTTTTAGTTTATAGATAGCCTTTGATAAATGAAAAATACGACTTCAAGTAGAATTTTTTTTAAATATAATAATATAAATTCATATATTTTTAAATATAATAACATAATTATAATAACAATATAATTATAATAACAAACAACAGTAATGCTACGCGTCATTTGGTTGAAAAAAGTAAAACTCTACATGAAAATCATTTTCAGCATTCATCTGCGACGGATAAAAGAGGTGTATCCACAACAGATATAAATGTTGTGGAGCAGTTCTATAAAAGTGATGAAATCAGTAGATTATTGCCAGGCAAACGAGATGCAGTATCTTTTAAAAAAGGAGATGAGCGCATAAAAACACAAAAGCGCTTGTTGCTATGTACATTAAATGAAGCTTATGTGGAGTTTAAAAATAAGTTTCCTGATGTGAAAATAGGATTTACTAAATTCACGTCCCTTCGACCACAAGAATGTATAAAATTATCCCAAGGAGTTCATAATGTGTGTGTACCATACATCAAAATATGAAACTAATGATTCAACACTCTAAGATGTCTTGAATTACTGATGCTGCTTTCCAGAATTATAAAACATTAATTGACTTTGTTTCATGTGGTGAATTAACAGAAGATTGTCATACTTTGAAGTGCAATGATTGTTCAAAAAAACTTCAACAACTGGAAGAAAAATTACTAAATGATTTTGACGTTAAAGGAATCCTTCAAGTCAAATATCAACAATGGAATACCACTGATCGATGCAATTTGGATACTTTAATAGAAACTGTAGAAGAATTTATGAAAAAATTTATTTACCGTTTACAAATTCTGATACCACACAACTTTATAGCAAAACAGCAATCTACATTCATTGAGGAAAAAAAAAATTAGAAGCAGGAAGTGCTTCGTTCAAGGGGATTTTTCTGAAAACAACGGCTTCGTAATTCAGGATGCGGTTCAAGGCTATTATTATAATAATTCACAAGCTACTATTCATCCATTTGTCATTTATTTTAAAAGTGCCGCAAGTGAATATATACAGCACCGAAGTTTTATACTCATTTCGGATATAAACGATCACAACAGTACTACAGTCCATCTTTTCATTACAAAACTTATTGAATTCATCAAAACGCATATAAATTCTAATATTGCGAAAATAATTTATAACACTGACGGTGCAGCTTCTCAATACAAAAATAAACATAACCTAATTAACTTATGCCACCATAAAAAAGACTTTAAGGTTGATGCACAATGGTATTTTCATGCTACTAGCCATGGAAAGGGACCTTGTGATGGAATTGGTGGTACACTGAAGCGTGTTGCACACCGTTAAAGTATAGGGAGCAAAGATATTTTTGATACACCAAAAAAACTTTTCGAATGGGCTTTAAAATGGGAATCTACCATGAACTTTGGATACGGTGTGGAACTCAAAAATTTCATTCTTTTGTACCATTAGATACTAAGACAACAAATGCAAAAATGTTTTCCAACTCAAAAGAAACTTTTAAATGTAAAATAAGTAAATAATTTTTAATAACTATATTTATTTTCTTTAACCTACATATATAATTTGTACGATACTTTAAAAAGTTTATTCAATAATAAAATATTTGTCTTTTAATGTTAAAATACAATCTTTTACTTTATGACCATAATAACATAATACGAACATAATACTTCTCCAGTCAAAAGTTCCTAAATAGATTTAGTTATTTATACGGTTTTTTTGTTTGCAGTCGAGACTGTCAAATTATTTTTTATAAGAGTGACAAGTGATTACTAAAAGTGACAAATAAACATTTCATTTTTTATGCCATCTAATACAAAGAAAATAATTGCAGAACTGTTTTCCTATTCAAAAGAAACTTCTGTTTGTAAAATACGTAAATCATTTTTAACAATTGTATTTATTTTCTTTATTGTACTACATATATAATTTTTATAATATTTTAAAAAGTTCATCTAATAATAAAATATTTGATATTTAACATAAAAAAAAAATCTCCTAGTTTATGACGCCATTTTTATAATTTTCCTTCAGAACAAAAAAAACTGATTCCCGACAGTCATATGCACAATGAATTTTATCTTTAAAACAAAAAATAACGCATCTCCCAAACTTTCACAAGTGGTTAGATATAAAATAAGCTTCAATTTAGTTAAAAAAAAAAAAAGGCTATTCCATCTTTTTTTCCATTATACCGTTTTTTTCTTATGTTACAACGTTAAAAATTATTTCAAAAAATTAACAGTGTACATTTTTAAAAACTTTGTTCTAATACCTATTCAACGACATATCATTTATGAAAATCGATTCAGTAGTTTTTCTACAATCGCTCGTCAAAATGCACTCACATCACAAAATAACAAAAATTGAGGGGCACCCTGTGAAGACCCCTGGTCGAAAAAAAAAATTCTAAGAGAACTTGTATTTTTTATTTATGAAAGACTATCTATAAACAAAAAATAATCAAAATTAAAAGGGGTCAAGTCAAAACGTTGTTGAACCTTCGTGAAATTGCTCATGTTTTAAAATTAAAAATTTTTTTTTTTACATTAAAGCTTTTAAAATAAATATGTTTCTTTTGATTTATCAAACAATATTTTTAAATCATTAATCATTTTTTGTTGTAATAAAAATTTGTACTTTTAAGACTAAAACTTTATTTTGGTTTCAATGTTTAAAATTTTAAAATGAAAACCAAAATCGTAAGTTTTGTCCCAAAGTATATTTCATCAGGTTTCGTCATATTCATTTCGTATTCGCCATCAACAGCTTGCACTGTTTTAAGAAAAATAGTTGCTTTTATAATTATATAGATTTTGATATTTATTTTAAGGATTTTCCGCGTAACTGTAAGTCCGGTAATATGCTTTATTTATGGAATGTTTCTGTATAACCAACTGTATAATTAATTATATATACATTTATACTATAATATATAACGTCTTTTATTTTTTATTTTTACGTTGTTAGACCATTGTTTATTGTAAAGTTATTTTTACGGAACAGTTATGAGTTATATTTTTGAGGAAATTATTAATTTTTTAACTTCACTATGTGTGAAATTTGCAGGATAGAAGGATTATTATTATTCGGTACCATCTTAAGTCACTTGTGCAGTTATTATTGATTGTTTCCAATCAATTCGAAATTAATTTAATAGAATCTCAATAACAAAACAAAAATTGAACAACAATAATTAAAATGTATCTAACAATCAACTCTGTGGTGCAGTTGATAGCGTGTCTACCAAAAGATTCGAACTGAGGTTGTGAGTTCGAATCCCAACTGAAACACGTTTAGAAAAAGTTGTTTTAATTTAATAATAACTGTATGGTTTATTCATATAAACCATACAGCTGTTTTCAAATAGAAAAATATTCCAAAAAATGAAGCTTGACAATTTTCGCAATTGATTGCTAATTGATTGGAAGCAATCAATAATAACTGCACAAGTGACTTAAGATGGTACGGTATAATAATAATACTTCTATCCTGCAAAGTTAACACATAGTGATGTTAAGAAATTAATAATTTCCCAAAAAATATATATTTATGTATATTTAAATGTAGATTACGTTAATAATTCAAATAATATTTTGTTCACTTCTAGTAGTCAACCATAATGATATAGACAAGTTACAAAAGATTATATGAAGCTTCAGAATCAATTACATCTTGAACAGTTTAATGAACATCTCAAGCTAAAACATCATTTTATGGTTCATTTGCCGAGGTCAATTAGAAAATGTGTACCCCTAAGATACCAAAGTTGCTTTCGTTTGGAAGCTAATCATAAAGAATACAAAATATATGCTGCCGCAATAACTCCTCGAAAAAATATTACTTTAACTCAGGTCATTAAAAATACAAAGTATAAGAAAAAATGTTAATAAAAATTATTTAATTATTTAAAACTTTTAATAAAAAAAATAATTGTGACTTTAAAATTAAAAAATTGTCTACCTTAAAATTTTGTTTCAGACATCAAACTATTCGTTTTAGTTTTTCAAACACATATTTTAATAAATAAACATTTGTAATTTTAGAATAAAAGCTGTTATTTTCAAAGTAAAAAATAAATGTTTAAATACTCATTTTTTTTTTTAGTTTAAAAACCGTTTTAATTTTAAAATATGGAGGGGCTGAAATCTCACAGCTCTGAGATATCAAGACATCGGTCTGGGTTAATGATTTTGATATAGTTTTCGGCAAAAAACTTTTATGAGGACATGGTTTTTAGTTTTGGGCAGCGATGTATATCAAACATAACTCTTTGTTTAAGTACAAGTATTTTTTCATCTCTGTTTAAAAATTTATTACAAAACTAACACGAAACATCAATACGTTGCAGGAAAATTATAACAGATCATAAATTAACATAATTTAGTTAAAGATGATACACTCAGCAAACTATTCAAAAACCTCTCCATTTAGCGTTTCGAGAAAATATTACAAAATCACAAATTCATATTTCTTTCTAAATTCCAAAAATATTGTAAAAACTAAATAAAATCAAACTTTTTTAAAATTCAAAAAATATTCCAAAAATTAGAATAAAATCAAATATTTAAACTTTTTCTAAATTCCAATAATATTCCAAAAATTCAAACTTTTTCCAAAATTCTAGAAATATTGCAAAAATTATTACAAAATCACAAATTCAAACTTTTTTCAAAATTCCAAAAATTATAATAAAATCAAATATTTAAAATTTTTCAAAATTCTAAAAATATACCCAAAATTCTTACAAAATCGAAAATTGAAACTTTTTTCCAAATTCTAAAAATATATATAAAATTCAAAAATCCTATTTTTTTTCAAAATTCTAGAAATATTGCCAAAATTATAACAAAATCAAAAATTAAAACTTTTTTCAAAATTCCAAAAATTAGAATAAAATAAAATATTTAAACTTTTTCTAAATTCCAATAATATTCCAAAAATTCTTAAAAATTCAAACTTTTTCCAAAATTCTAAAAATATTTCAAAAATTATTACAAAATTAAAAATTGAAACTTTTTCCATAATTCTAAAAATATGTATAAAATTCAAAAATTCTAAATATATGGCAAAAATTATAACAAAATCAAAAATTGAAAAATTCCAAAAATATTCCAAAAATTAGAATAAAATCAAATATTTAAACTTTTTCTAAATTCCAATAATATTCCAAAAATTCTTAAAAATTCAAACTTTTTCCAAAATTCTAAAAATATTGCAAAAATTATTACAAAATCAAAAATTGAAACTTTTCTTAAAATATATATAAAATTCTTAAAATATATATAAAATCAAAAATTCTATTTTTTCAAAATTCTAAAAATATTGCAAAAATTATAACAAAATCAAAAATTGAAAAATTCCCAAAATATTCCAAAAATTAGAATAAAATCAAATATTTAAACTTTTTCTAAATTCCAATATTCCAAAAATTCTTAAAAATTCAAACTTTTTCCTAAATTCTAAAAATATTGCAAAAATTATTACAAAATCAAAAATTGAAATTTTTTTCAAAATTCCAAAAATTATAATAATATCAAATATTTAAAATTTTTCAAAATTCTAAAAATATTCCAAAAATTCTTACAAAATCAAAAATTAAAACTTTTTCAAAATTCTAAAAATATTGCAAAAATTATTACAAAATTAAATATACAAACTTTTTCAAAATTCCAAAAATATTTCAAGAACTATAACAAATTCAAAAATTGCCATGTCCAATTTCATTTTCAATTACATTTACGTCATAAAAACAGCTACATTTTTTCCCCAAAAAATTGGCTAAAAAAATAAATGAAATCATTTTTTGACAAACTTAAAATGCCATAATTCTCAATAATAATAATAATAAAATTTCATTTCAAACAAATAATTAATTTTATTTTTTTTCCAAAAATTGGGTAAAAAAGTAAATAAAAATCTTTTTTTTGACACACTTGACAACATTTTTTTAACAAACTTATAATGCAATAATCTAATTTTTGATCTCACATACCAATCCCGGCCATTCAGATTTCTCCACATATTTTGTTCCTACTCATTATAACTTAAAATGAACGTTTTTTAAACAAAAACTATGCATATTTCTTTGTTTTGACACACCTGACGATTTTTTTGACACACTTCCAGTACAGTTATCGAACACATCGTCCTTTCGTCTCTTACCATTGAGTGTACCTATTTTTAGAATTCAAAATTTACAAATCCCTTCAGCCGTTTTCTAGATATCGTCGGTTGTGACGGCCGGACGGCCGGCAGACAGACATACATTTTTTTTTTGATTTTTTAGAATCAGGTGGTCCTAAAACGTCGAGAAATGCCAAAAAAAGTGGGGTTAAGAATTTCACTTTTAGCTCATGAATGTAATACTTAGGTCTTTCAGACCGAAGTAAAATCTTTCTTTTGACACACTTGACAATATTTTTTTGACAAAATTATAATGCCACAATTCTCAATAATAATAATAAAATTTCATGTCATATAAATAATTAATTTTATTTTTTTCCAAAAAGTTGGGTAAAAAAATGAATAAAAATCTTTCTTTTGACACACTTGACAACATTTTTTTGTCAAAATTATAATGCCATAATTCTTGAACGAATGCCATAATTCTTGAACGAACGGCCGGACGGCCAACCGGCCGGCTGGCAGACATACATTTTTGTTTTGCTTCTTTAGAATCACGTGGTCCTAAAACGTCGAGAAATGCCAAAAAGTGGGGGTAAGAATTTCACTTTTGGCTCATGAATGTAATACTTATGTCTTTCAGACCGAAGTAATATTGGAATATTTAATATAAACATTTTGTTTTTTGTTTAATAAAAAATTGGGTTTTTCAATCAAAATTTTCTGGTTTTCAATTTAAATGTAATTATTTTAAGAACCAAAAGTAGATTTTTTAGAATTAAAAGTTAGAATTTTAAATTAAAAATTTTGTTTTTCATTTATAAAACAATGTTTTTTAAATTAAAATCTTTTTTAAATGACTTTGAAATCAAAAATTATTAATCTTTAAAAATAAAAATAATTCCTGTTGGCGAAAAATCGTGTCGCATTTTTTTGATTTTACGGTTATTTTTTTTAAAGTTGATGCGATTTTTTCTTTCTGTGCATATACTACTATACAGGTCAATCTGTTATAACTGTTAAGATACAAAAGATCACACCCTGCCAGTATCAACTAATACTGACCACATGCATACTTACTGTTTTTTTTAATTGCATATATTTTCTTTTTTAAAGTTTTATGAAAAAATTAAAACCATCATCTTCATCAAACTTGTATGAACATTTCATTTCGCTTAACATTTGCTTGTTTATTTTTTATGTTATTTTAATAGACCGAACATAACAAAAAGCAGTCGGTGTAAGTCTTTGAATTTTGCATATCTTTTGTTTCTATTTTTTATTATTTCATTTACTCTTTTCTTGTTAACAATTTTAGTGAATAAAATCGGTCTTTTAGAAATCGGCACACATTTTCAATGTTGTTTTTCGAATCTAATTTTTATTATTATGATTATTTTATATATTATTTTGTTTTTAATTTAAAATTCTCATAAAAAATGTTTTATTAAGTGATTATGTAAATATAAAAAAATACTATACATACTTATAAAATTTTATAGTTATTTTATGTTTATAAAAGAATTAGACAACAAGAAGAGAATTTAATTTAAATTGAAATCACTATTATACTCTTATATTCCAAATTATGAATGAAATGCAAAATTTTGTTAGAAAAATAATAAAACTGTATTAACAAAAAATTAAGTTTAATACGAAGTGTCTTTGAATATATAAACTGGTTTATGTTCTTTTCTTCTTAGTTTAAAAGTTTTTTACGAGTTTAGCTGTATTATCCTCCTTTAGAAAAAAGCTATAAAAAGTAAAATGCAAATGTTTTGTATTTGGCCAATTCATATTATAAGAATTTTTGTATCACCGCTAATAAAGTTAGCTGAATTAATCAAAAGAAGTTGTGATATGATTATTGATTTACTTTTGAAAACGCCAATGAATTATCAAAATAAAATACTCTATCATGTCAATTGTAAGGAACCGATCACCATAACCAATTTTTAGTGTGCACGTCTGTAAACAAGTATGTTTTTTTGTATTACTTTCTGAGAAAGCGTAATTTCCTCCCATAGACATGCGTATCTTTTTCATTTGATTTCAAATTGTAAAATTATTGCGTTTTTTTTTAAACTTACAAGAAAAAAGTCAGACACCCTCTCTACCTCCGTCCCCTAAACACACAGAAATATAATTATTTGAGGCTTCGCTATAGTTTTCGTACAAAATTTACCAAATTTTCTAGCTCTGTCAATTTTTTCAAATTTTTCTGTCAATCAGTGTCGAAACGTAGGGGGAGGAACGGTCTGTATTTTGCACTTTTTTGTCCATAACTCAAAAACTGTGCACCGCAAAATTCTAAAAAAAATTGCAACGAATTTTAAATTAGGCGCTCTTTCAAATTTCAAATGACTCAAAATGACTTGACAATGACAAAATGACTCAAAAACTGTGCACCGCAAAATTCTAAAAACAATTGCAACGAATTTTAAATTAGGCGCTCTTTCAAATTTCAAAAGACACCCCACTCGCTTGGGTCAAAAAAGATTTTTTTTAACCTCTTTACCACGGTCCCCTAAACACACAGAAATATAATTATTTGAGACCTCGCTATAATTTTCATACAAAATTTACCGGATTTCTTAGCTCTGTGAATTTTTTCAAATTTTTCTGTCAATCAGTGTCGAATCGTAGGGGGGGGGGGGCGGTCTGAATTTCGCACTTTATCATAACTGATTTACTTAAAACTACAGCTCCCAAAACCGGTAAAATATTTCACTACTCAAAAATGGATAAGATTGGTCTTCAAAATTTTTTCCATGGTTTCCCTTTCGACCGTCATTGTTTTTACATTGACAATGTAAATGTTTCTGCTCAAAACTTTACAGAAACCATCCAATTTGCTATCAGTAAATTTGTCCCTTTCTCCATAGTAAAACCCAAACAAAAATACTTGTATTCGGAAGCTGCCAAAACCTACTTAGAAACAAACGTAGATCATTTAATATTTGGATTCATAACAAAACTCACACTAATCGATCCCAATATCTAAAGGCCAACAAAATATCTAACCAGATTATTTCAAACGAAAAGTCTGAAATTGACAGAGCGTAAGCCTCAAAACTTACGTCTATGTCTGTTTCTGACAAGAGTTTCTACAGTGCCATTAATTCTTTAAATTCTGGTACAAAATTTTCTATTCACCCTATTATTGATGGTGATTTAATCGTCAATGATCCCGTAAGAAAAGCTAACTTGTTCGCTGAACGCTTTGCACTGAACTCCACTGTTTTGGAAACTCCTAAGAAAATACCCCAAATCCAGTCTTCAGGAGTTAATATGAATGAACTTCACTTCAAACCCAAAATAGTCGCTAAACTTTTAAAGGGGTTAAACATCAACAAAGCCTCAGGAATGGACAGAATTCCATCCATTATTTTAAAAACCTTTTCCAAAGAACTTGCACCAACTTTTACTAAAATATTCTACCAATCCTACAAATCGGGTATATTTCCCTCGTGCTTGAAATTGGCAAACGTCCAGCCCGTCACCGAAAAGGGACCAAAATCCGATACCTCAAATTATAGGCCAATAGCTTTACTATCGGTCTTATCCAAAGTCTACGAGCATTATATTAATAAACATATTTCAAAATTTATGGAAGAAAATCATTTAATATCCGACAGCTAATACGGTTTTCGAAACTAAAGATCAACTACCGATCTATTAAACTATCTACTAGTGCATTGTTGGAACAGCATACTTGATAAAGGTGGTGAAACATACGTTATCGCTTTAGACATCTCCAAGGCATTCGATCGAGTCTGGCATGCCAACTTAATCAACAAGCTCGTTGCGTACGGTTTTCATCCCAATGTTGTGAAGCTGATTCAAAATTTTCTATCCAACCGATACATTTCGGTCTCCTTAGACGGATTTTCTTTTGAGTCTAAACTAATCAACGCTGGTGTACCCCAAGGCTCAGTATTGTCCCCAGCCCTATTTTTGATTAATATCAACGAATTGTTGAAAATCACCAGCAACCCAATAAATAGTTTTGCAGATGATAGTACTCTGCACAAGTCGTTCGAGCCCCTTCCTTCAAAAGGTAAAATGCACGAACGAATAAATCCTGCCCGGAGACACGCTCCCATAAACGTGAATAAAGACTTAAAAAAAGTCGCCGATTGCGGTGACCAAAACCTGGTCAATTTCAACTCTACCAAAACACAGCTGTTGATTGTTTCCAGATCAAAGACCGAGTTCCCCAAAGATATTTTATTCTGTATGTGTGATGAACCAATAGGTGAATGTAAAAACATTCGTTTATTGGGTGTCACAGTTCCAAATGACCTACTCTAGAACGATCATGTTATGGCGATGGCAAAAAACGCGTCTAAAAAACTCGACCTCCTAAATAGATGCAAAAAATGTTTCACTCCATACCAATTGCTCCATGTTTATAAGTCCTATATTCGTACCTGTATGGAGTACTGTTGTCAAGTTTGGGGTGCTGCTTCTGTTTCCATCTTGGCCTTCTTGGACTCTGTTCAAAAGCGGGCTATACGAATTGTGGGTGATCGAGCGTTAACGTCAGAACTTGATTCCTTACAACATCGTCGCACTGTTGCTGACCTCGTTGTTTTTTACAAATATCGTCATCAACAGTGCTCAGATTGAATCAGCGGCATCATGCCTCAAACTTATTCTTACCCCCGTTCCACGCGGCAATCGGCTACCGCAACCAGTGAAACGGTAAAGATCCCGCGCTGTCATACTGGCAGATCGCAGAAAGACTTCTTTGTCCGAACTGCATACAATTGGAAAAGTTTGCTGGAACCCTTAGTCTCAGGTGGCTTCAACCTGCAGAGGTTTAAAAAAAGCGTTAATCTACACCTTAGAACGCCAGTTGCTGTGGGACCCAGGTTTAGACCTATGTCTTTATGGTATTTATGTGTTGTTGTGACACATATTCTAAACCCTATCACACAACACATTTTATTTAAAGATATATATATATATATATATATATATATATATATATATATATATATATATATATATATATATATATATATATATATATATATATATATATATATATATATATATATATATATATATATATATATATATATATATATATATATATATATATATATATATATATATATATATATATATATATATATATATATATATATATATATATATATATATATATATATATATATATATATATATATATTAGGGTGTCCCAAGACATAGAGCAAAAAAATTTTTTTTCAAAATTTTATACGCATACCCGCTAAATTTTTTCCAATTAACCTTAAAAACTTAAATTAAAAGTTTTACTGCGATTGGATGACGATAACCCGTGCCGACTTGAATTTGAACTTTAACATACGAGCTTTTACTACGATTACTGTGCAATTATTTGAGAAATTATTTTACTCTCATTAAATAAAACGCCAATGAATTAGAAAAAGATATTACTTCGGTCTGAAAGTCCTAAGTATTACATTCTCGATCCAAAAATGAAATTCTTACCCCATTTATCGACGTTTTAGGACTTACTGATTCTAAAAAAAACTGTATGTCTGTCTGCCGTCACAACCGACGAAATTTAGAAAACCGCTGGAAGGGATCTCAAAAATTTTTGGTTCTAAAAATAGGATTACTCAATTGTAACAGCCAAAATGACGATGTGTTCGATAACTGTACGGGAAGTGTGTCAAAAAAAATCGTCAAGTATGTCAAAACAAGGAAATATGCCTATTTTTTGCTTAAAAACGTTCATTTTAAGTGATTGCGAATAGGAACATTGAATTTGGAGAAACTTTGATGGTCGGTATTGGTATGTGAAACCAAAATCTAGATTATTGCGCTATAAGTTTGTCAAAAAAATGTTGTCAAGTGTGTCAAAAGAATGATTTTCATTTTACTTAATTTTTTGGAACAATATGAAATTAATTATATGTTTGACATGAAATGTTATCGAACATGAAATTGGACATGGAAATTTTTGATTTTGTTATAATTGTTGGAATATTTTAAAAATTTTTGAATTTCTGAAAAAAGTTTAAATTTTTGATTTTGTAATAATTTTTGGAATGTTTTTAGAACTTTAAAAAAAGTTTAAATTTTTTATTTTATTTTAATTTTTAGAATATTTTTTGAATTTTGAAAGAACCATGAATATTTGGTTTTGTAATATTTTCTTGAAACGCTAAATGGAGAGGTTTTTGAGTAGTTTGCTGGGTGTTTCATCTTTTCACTAAGTTATATTAATTTATGATCTGTTATAATTTTCCGGCACTTATTAATATTTCGTGTTAGTTTTGTAATAAATTTCTAAACAGAAATAAAAAAATACTTATACTTTATCAAAGAGTTTTATGTTTGATATACATCGCTGCCCAAAACTAAAAGCAATGTCCTCATAAAAGTTTTTTGCCGAAAACTATATCAAAATCCTTAATCCAGACCGAAGTCTTGATATCTCAGAGCTTGAGATTTCAGTCCCTCCATATTTTAATATTATTTTTAATTACAACAACTATTACTAAGCATATTTTCTTTTCAATGTTTGCTGTTTACAGTCCGGATATAACATCTTGTGCTTTTGTACGCAACATAACAAATATTGCCTCAATTGTAATTAAACAATGAAACTCCTGCATTAATTAGACCGCTCTTTCAGCTGTATCTGAACGATACAGCTGAAATGCTTTAAGCATTGATATCTCCTTTTTAATTATTATTTCTATTATTATTTAATCTACTTTCAATTTATCAGTTTTGGAAACAGGCACCATTCCACCTTTCATTCTATCATAGCATTCTATTTTATGATGATCAACTTTTTGCCAATGATCTCTAATTTTTTGAAAAAGTGGAATGTCCGGGCTTATTATCGGCACTTGTTTTATTTTCACTTCAAAAAGACTTTTTAACACCAGCTCGTACATGTGATGGTTGCAAGTGAAAATAAGTTTTTCTATATTGATTTTTTTCAACGCGCACACATACGATGTGTATGCGAAGCAGTTATAGTATCACAGCAGAGAATTTGCACTTTGTCTTGAGTTTTCAGTCTAGAATAACATTCCAAGCGTGTCTATAGAATTATTCAGTTTTGGCACAAAAATTGTTCTTTGTTTTCGTATGAAATGTATTATATTAAAAAACAATATATTATACAACAATACTATACGAGAGCTTGCCCATTTGAAGGAAGTTTTGGGTTACCTTTCATGTATATTTTTTGTTTAGAACTACCTAGTTCGACGGACATATTTATTTTTCAAGAAAAATTCGTATAACCGACAAGATATTTAGAAATTATAAGCACATCAAAACAGGTATGCGCGCTGAAGTACACAATCAAGTATTGAGACGTTTAGGTCCAAGTCGGCACGGGTTACTGTTATTTAAATCGCATGAAATTTTTTTTACAGTTGTTTTGACATAAAAGAAAAAAAATTAAAGGGTATGCGTTAAAAAAAAACAATTTTAATTTTTCTGGGACACCCTAATATATATATATATATATATATATATATATATATATATATATATATATATATATATATATATATATATATATATATATATATATATATATATATATATATATATATATATATATATATATATATATATATATATATATATATATATATATATATATATATATATATATATATATATATATATATATATATATATATATATATCTGATATATATTTCCTGAATATATATATATATATATATATATATATATATATATATATATATATATATATATATATATATATATATATATATATATATATATATATATATATATATATATATTAGGGTGCTTTTTTTTTGGGCGACAATTCTTTTTTTCTGGTGCCCCACCGAAATTTTGTTGGAAATACCCAAGAAAACGTCCTCCTAAAATATGAGCCCTCAAAATTAATGTTTAGCACTCGGCCTTTGCGTTTGAATATTTTCCATACAAAATACATGTAAACTTTAGTGTTTTTTTTAAAAAAAATTACAGCTCAGCGGCTTTTTATACTATTTCAAAATGGAAAAAAGCAACTAACTCAGGATTAAATTATCTACAAAAGTGCTTTTCGAGATGTAACTGTAACTTACACCGGTGACACAGTACAGATCACTAAAGTCAGTTTTATATGAATTTCTTGTTCTTTTGTTTTTATTTCATAAATGGCTAAAGCTACAGGAAAAATGTCAATAACAAAGTTGTAGTTAATTAAGTTTCCTACAAAAAACTTATAGCAACCGAATCTCTATGATTGATATTTCTCGAGATAATAAACATTTATTATTTTAGAACTTGCGATCTTCATAAATTGATGACGAAAATCTCTTAAAACATCCATTTTAATAAAAGCTTATTATCTCAAGAAATATCAATCATAGAGATTCGGTTATTAGGAGTTTTTTGTAGGAAACTTAATTAACAACAACTTTGTTATTGACATTTTTCCTGTAGCTTTAGCCATTTATGAAATAAAAACAAAAGAACAAGAAATTCATATAAAACTGACTTTAGTGATCTGTACTGTGTCACCGGTGTAAGTTACAGTTACATCTCTAAAGGCACTTTTGTAGATAATTTAATCCTGAGTTAGTTGCTTTTTTCCATTTTGAAATAGCATAAAATGCCGCTGAGCTGTAATTTTTTTTCTAAAAAACACTAAAGTTTACATGTATTTTGTATGGAAAATCTTCAAACGCAAAGGCCGAGTGCTAAACATTAATTTTGAGGGCTCATATTTTAGGAGGACGTTTTCTTGGGTATTTCTAACAAAATTTCGGTGGGGCACCAGCAAAAAAGAATTGTCGCCCAAAAAAAAAGCACCCTAATATATATATATATATATATATATATATATATATATATATATATATATATATATATATATATATATATATATATATATATATATATATATATATATATATATATATATATATATATATATATATATATATATATATATATCTAATAAGAGACAACTTGAATAGCTTTCAACATCGTTAACTCTTTCGTAGTTCACATACCGTCTGACAAAAAAAAAACTTTTCCACACCACAAACGTTGATGTTTCTCCTTTTTTTGTTTTAAAAATTTGAGGAGAAAAACAAAAATTACACGATTTGCAATTCTTGCTGATGAAAAACGTGATCTACGCAGGTGAAAAAGTCAAAATTTGAACTTGACCATTTTTGATTTTCCTGAAACTTGGAATGTAAGTAGTATGGACAAAATAAAAAATACAACTTATTTTAAAATTTTGTCTAATCTTTTTTAAAGTCTAATTGTTCATTATTTTCTCGAACTTCAGTGGTTAAAATTTTTTGATGATATAAATTGTTCGAAAAAATAATTAACAAATAGAATTTTAATCGGACTAAAAATCTTTAAAATTAAATATCTCAAGAACACAATTTAACGCCTCTTTGTAAATTTGATATATTTTAAAGTAAGGTTAAGGCTATATTTAAAAAAAAAAAAGTTTAAATTTAATTGATTTTAAAATTTTTTGTTAATGGAAGTTGTTTGAAAAAATGAAGAAAAATTCGAATTTCAGTCGTACTAATAATCTTTAAAATTAATTATCTCAAGAACAAAAATTAACGCCTCTGCGTTAATTTGATATATTTTAGAGTAAGGATAGAACTGTTTTCAGAAAAAAAAATTAATTTTATTCCAATTGATCTTCGACCCTAGCGCCATCTTTAAAAAAGTTTTTTTAATATTTTGATTTAAAAATTAATTATAAAAACAATTAATTAATTTTTTTTCAAAGGACTAACTAATCATCTATCAAACACAAAAAAATTTGATGAAATCGGTGTAGCCGTTCTTGAGCAATTTAATTTCAAAGTTACATCGGATTGGCAGAATTTTCATTTTTCATGCATGTTTATGCCCCCCTATGCTCAAACTATGCACTTTAAAAAATTTTTAAAATGAGTCGTATTTTTATTTTGTCCATACTACTTATATGCCAAGTTTCAGGAAAATCAAAATTGGTCAAGTTTTCACAACTCTGTCTAGAACACGTTTTTCATCTGCTTGGCAAATTTATTTTTTTGAGTAAAAAATTTCTTATTATTAAGAAATAAAACATCACTTCCGCCACTTGCGGTAGAAAGCAAATGTCTTAAAGGTTATTAAATACATATAATAAAAAAATTGTCATTTGTACGTTATTTGGAGTTGAAGAGAGTACATATTTCAAAATCTTTTTCAAAGTGAGTGTGAACCTAGCTATGAATTTGTTATCGAATTGTGCGTATTCTATCAATTCAGATATGACAAAATGGATTATAGATTATTGAAACGAAGTACGAACTGACTGAAATACTTTGTGAATTTGAAATAATTTATAAAAGCGACTATTGGTTTTAACCAAATTTTGTTTTTTTACGATATCATCAAAATGATATCGCATGAAGAGTATAAAATTAAACGAGAGGGTTTTCGTTGTTTTTGTGACATGTGGTTTTGTTTGTTGGGTTGTAACATATTATAAAATAGCATTGAGTAAACAACAAAACATTAATTGATTTTCTAAAAATCCCAAACCACATTTCTGTAACTTTTCATTGTATACAATCGAATAATAATCATTTGTATAAAAATAATAGAATCCTATAAATGGTCAGGATTATGAACGAAAGTCAAATAACAAATACTTTCAATTTACAATCAAGAAAATATTGATTTTTTTTTTGCAATTTTATAAATCGGCTTACATCTATTTTATAGATGAAAAATAAGAAACTAAGTTTAATATCGTAATAATTTTTCTTGAGATTTTCTTTATTTTTTTTTTATATTAAAAAATAATATTGAAATAAATGAATATCTTATATCAATCTTAAAAGATATATCATCTACCTGCCATGATTTTAAAATAAAAGCTTTCAATTTATTCAAAGAGGAAACCTTTGATGGATTATTTAACAGGAGATTTATGTTTCATAACGGGTTAGAAATGTAACCCTAAAAATCTATAATAGTTTTATGTTAATCGTTTAAATAAATAAGTGTTTTCGAAAATTTGCTAATCGTAACATTGAAATATTTTGTAGTTTAAAGTAAATATATTTATTTTATTTCTACGTAAAGTTTTAATGATGGAAGAAGCCATCCATCATTTGTAATTAAGCTTTTTTGTTCGTTATCATAATATATATTAATAAAATAATGATATGAAAATAATAGTACATATATGAATACTTATAAAAGTTTACAAAGTTTTCAGAAATTGAAAAACTTCAACCATATCTGGTTTTCAACGAAACATCAAATGTTGTTAAAATAATGAAATTTTACATTTGTGAACCAAAGAAGCCTTTCAAAACTTTGGTTATTTTACATTCAATCCTAGTTGTTTTGGTACTACGTAGGAGGAGATATGGAAATGTCTGATCGTTTTCTTTTTTGCGGGCATTTTATTCACACAACTGCTAACTGTTATCAAATGCTTAATGTACCTTCTAATCGGTTACTCACGAGCAAGAGATATCAGAAATACTTAAGATTTGGAATATTTTTTTCAGAAGATCGAACGTGAGTTATAGAACCTGCTCGAAATTTCTCTCGGTGTAACATAAGAAAGTAACATAAGTAAAGCCATAAAGATGGTGCTGGATCTTTTTTTTTTAAAACTAAATTGAAGCTTATTTTATATCTAACTAATTGTGAAAGTTTAGGACACGCGTTATTTTTTGTTTTAAAGATAAAATACGTTGTGCATACGACGGTCGGGAATCAGTTTTTTTTTATGAAGAAAAAGTATAAAAATGGTCTTATAAAGTAAGAGATTGTATTTTAAAGTTAAATATCAAATTTCTTATTATTAAATAAACTTTTTAAAATATAATAAAAAGTTTATATGTACAATAAAGAAAATATGAGCAATTTCAATCAAGTTCAGAAAAATTTTGCGACATTTTGACTCGACCCTTTTTAATTTGGTTTATTTTTTGTTTCTAGATAGCTTTTGATAAATGAAAAATACGACTTCTCGTAGACTTTTTTTTCCACCAGGGGCCTTCACTGGGTGCCCTTGAATTTTTGTAAGTATCATATAGAGTTCATTTTAACGAACGACTGTAGAAAAACTGCTTTCATAAATGATATGTCGTTGAATAGGTGTTAAAAAGAAATTTTTGAAGTTTTACATTGTTAGTTTTTTAATCCTATTTAACGGTGTTACATAAGAAAACAATATTTAAAGATGGCGCTAGCATCTATATCCACTTTTTTTATTTGTTTTTTTAAATAAAATTGAAGCTTGTTTTTATTTAATTAACTGTGCAAGTTTAGGATAGGCGTTATTTTTCACCTGCATTACTATTTTAAATTGAATTTTTCGGAGCCCGCGGAATATCCCCTAGTATAAAATAAGCTTCAATTTAGTTAAAAAAAAAAAGATTTTGCGTAGAATACGATAAAAATATTAAAAAAATTTTTAAAGTCGTTTTCTCCCTTATTTTGAGGTTTTAAAGTTTAAAATCCTTTTTTCGTTTTTTTTTAAATTTTTTTTTAATTTAGTTTAAAATATGTTTATATTTAGTTTAAAAACGCGCTGAAACTTAAAACCACCCCCAAAACTTTCAGCGCTCTCTAGCGTTCACATTGATTCAACTTCCATCACGCGATAAAAATTATTTGAAAGTGCATATTTTAAATTAAATTAAAAAAAAAATTAAAAAAAAAACGTATCATACATTCCGAAAAAATGATTTTAAACTTTAAAACCTCAAAATAAGGGAGAAAACTACCCTCAAATTTTTTTTTTAATATTTTTATCGTATTCTACGGAAAAAATGCTAACGAACTATTATTTTTTGTAACAAAATTATACGCGTTAAACTGCCTACAAAATGGAGACGTTTGTCGTTCAAGAAAAAATTTCAAATTCGTGACCGTCACCGAAGGCAAAGGGGTTGGCCAAAACATTTAAAAAAATTACGAAATCGTTTTCTAATGGAGTACTATCAATCCCCAACACTTCCACAGTTGTGGATACACCAACAGAAAAGTTGTAGTGAAACTTTTCGCTTTTTTTTTAAAAAACGACTCTAACTCAACTTTAGAGGACCGAGGGCACGGGTTAACATTTGCGGAATGGTCTCAAATTTTGCACAACTTATTTTTAGGAAAATTAGCACCAATTTAGGGGGTACCGTAAAAAAAATAAAAATAATCGTGTTTTAAGGGCCACCCTACTCTCCATACTACGTTATTTAGTCAACAGCAACACCCAATTTCAGATGGGAAAACTTATAACACCCTTCGAACCCTTCATAGTCTCGGTGAGCCAATTGAGGAAGAGCTTGATCACGTGGATAAATTAGCGATTTCAAGAAAATTCAAGAAGTCCCAACAACATTACATTCTACGGACGCGACAACGGACGTTTCAGCTACAAAAACGAGCGCTGGTACGACAACACGATTTAAGTGATGCTGTGAATACATTTTCGGCCAAGCTAGCTCCAAAGTTTTTACCAGCCATAATTGAACAATTTCGTACAAATGTACGAATTTAGATGGTAAAGCCGATCAGTAACACTGATCAGTGTAGAGGAAGATAATGACTCATATCCACCATCAATTCCACATACAATTGCTAGAAAGGGCTACCTGGAAGTTGATATTTTATCATTACAAAAGCTCCTATTTATTTTGCATTCTCCACTTGTTCCTATCATTTATATTATTTGTTATCTACTTATCAATCTTGAATTTCGTCTTTGGGAGGTGTTGTCATGTTGAGCCCTGGGTTGTCTTAACCGGGGATTTCTTCGAGACATGACAGGTGAAAGGAATTATTGCTGCAGTATTATTGCTGGTCAACAGACTCCTCGCTTCTTAGTTCGATGATATTGGTCCTAAAATCAACAACATTTTTTTCAACACCTCATTATTGACTTAGTTGGTGTTTACATATACAAATTTGCTGGCAATGTGGTTACCTCGTTGTGAGATTTCATTCTGGTCAATTCTCCCATTTCTCTTAGGCTTTTCGGGGTTGTTCTCCTCGGTTAACTAACGAGTAGTGCCTATTCCTAGTAACACTATTCTCAGTTACTTGAGTTTTGTTACGACCAGAATCCTTCCGGTACGGATTCCTGAAGACATTTTCATGTATCTGCCAAAACATTTCTATTGCATGTTTGCTTTTAAGCATCATATGACGAGAACTATAATGCAAATAAACAACGGACGAGCCCATATTTTGTGGTACATTTCGGCACATAAATAATATTTTCCTTTATCATACACATAATACATTTAATTTAATGCTGCATCGTTTTGATTCAAATAATTAAATCTAGTGAAAAATGTTTCCTGTTTTTGCAGTTAGACAAAGTAAAATGCAGTATTTCTTCTGTTTGTTGATATTAACATTTTTGGGATCTTCCTCTTTGGATGATTTTGTAGTGTTGAATAACTTGTTTTCTGTTTATACTCTATCTGTCTCGTTTTGGATTCATGGAAAATTTCTTCTTGGGTTGCAAATCTGTGAGAATAAAAAAATGGAGAAAAAAAACTAAAATACGCGGGATGAATAAAAATTATATTTGGTATAAACACGTAGACATTTTTGAAAAAGAATAATGAATTTTTCGTACTTAAAATAAAAAAACTAAGTTGAATAAATTTATTTAAATATTGAATGATATACTTTTGGATATCTGGATTATAGATTGTGTTTTTAAAGATTAAACCTAAGTTGTATTTTTGATATTAAAATCGAAGCTTGATATGTTTTGATATCATTTTCAAATAATGTTAGAAAAATAAATTTTCTTGAAAATTCTTTTTTTTTATGTAAATTTATAAATAAACATTGTGCTGTGCATTTGTTGACAGCAAAAATTGCTATTTTTTAACAAAAAATGAAATTAAATCTAAGTAAAAACAAAAAATAAATTACATATTAAAAGCAAGATAAAATAAAGGCTGATAGAGATTGATAGTTCAAAAACCAAAGTGTTTGATGTAAGCATATGTTTATAGTTTCTAAAACATAAGACTGAATGAACAATTTCGAAGACAGCCTTGGAATTGCTAACGAGAAGAAGATTACCGGTTCAGAATTCGTGTGGCATCTTTCTTTCAAAAGTTAGCATAACCAGTCAATATATATGTTAAATTGTGCAACATTGAAAAAAAATATAATTGATGAACAATTTCTTCCCAAGCCTACTTAAAGTCTCTTGAAATTATTCAAAGTTCAAAGACACATTCACCATTTTTCACAAAAAAATATTTCGCACTGCATTTTTCGATAAATGGTGACCATAACGTAAAACAAATTGTAATAAACTATAAAATCGCTGACCTAAGTTGGAATAGTATTTTCTTTGTTGGTCTATTGGTAACAACTTTTTTGGACAGGAACACCAATGGGTGGGTGGTCGTCAAGGACTATGTTTTCCCCATAATCCCATAGTGTATGCGCTACAGCTTTTGTGTGTAGCTCTTTTAGGTTTGTTTTGCATGTTTCGTTGTTTAACATTTTAGGTGAACTCTTATGCTTCTGTGACTGTTTACAGTGTTTACATGCCAGCGTTCTGGAATGTTTACAGTTTTGCTACGATCTTTGACTCAACTGAGGACACCATTGGTGCTGCTAATTATTGATTGAGGGCTCAATTACTTTTTATCTTTTCCCATCCATCTTAGTCCAGCAAGGGACTTCGACACGTTGTCAAGAGTCTGGAATTTACTGTATATCTTTCTTGCATGGATGGAGAACGTCCGCATGTAAGGTAAGATATACTTATAAGGCCTGGGTCCTTTAGATTAATTTAACAGCTTTGGAGCGTTTCGTTGGTTTAATTGTTCGGCTGACTGCATCTTCAGTAAGCTGCTTGGAGTCATCTTGTGGCGATTTGTGTATTTTTAATGTATTCCTGTATAATTTATCCTGTTTTTTGGGTTTGGAATGAACTGTCTGAAATTCATTGACGCGCCTCCTGTTGTTCACCGTTAAAATATCATTTGCAGCAATCTCTACGCCTGTTTACATGGCTTAGACAGTTGCTTAATGTTTTGTCATAGATTTCTTTTTCCTGAATGGAATTTGAATCTCTTCTACATATTTTTGAATCTCTTCTATGTATTTGTTTGTTTACAAGTGTTTTTTTGTTTGGCTCTTTTTGAATTCATAATCAATAATTCAACAATAACTCAATAGTTCTAAAATAATTTTGCAGTATTACATTGACATTCCATTTTTTTTTTTCATTCTAGGTATAATGGGATGTGAATGGTGTCAAGTTGATGTAGATGGTGAAACTTTACTATCATCACCATTTTGTGCAACACAAATTTCATGTTGGAGTGGAATTTTAGGCTCTTCAACGCCCTACGGTGACGGACAATTAGGTAAGCCATACAACATTTAAAATTTTGTTTGTAATTTTAATATAAAAATTTGTTTCAAAGGTCCAAAAATGATCGATCAAATTGATCCACCAGTTTACTCAGCATTAGGTCCGGTTGTTGGTGCAATTATATCATTATGTTTAATCGTTGGTTTAGCTATGTATTGTTATAAACAAAACATTGATGGAAGCGATACAGTTGAACATTTATATGTTGATTCAATTCAAGATAATTACGGTTTACCATTATCACGTTTAGATTTTAAAGATTTATGTCAAAACCACGATGATCAAAATGATCCGAACGGTAATCAATTATTATTGAATTCAGGTACGGGATCCAATAGTATCGTGATTTCCGAAATATCACCATATAGAGTATCAACAAACTATCGTCGTCCTAATGGTGATTCTGATCATGGCTATTCGACAATGACACCGCATGAAGATAGCGAACACATAGGTTTTAATTTAGCCGAACCGTTAATACAAAACCAACAAAATCAAAAACGTTTTTCAATGTCGGATTCGGCATCGATTAACACATCCGTATCAAGTCCACATAATTATCATTTAAATTTAATACCAATTGATCGTCCAAAATATTCAAATAGTCTTGATTCTCCTCAAACTGTTCTGCCTTTATCATTGCCATCCAATCATTTAGAAGTTTCGGTTGATGTACATAGACATATGGAAGGTTCATAAGATATATAGAGATTGACTCTTTTTTTATCTTTTGATTTTAAGAGAATTAAATTTAAGTGCCAAATTTTTTTTTTTAAATTAGTTTTAAATGTTAAATTTTTTTACATATTTTAAGAGACGTATATATATCAAAAGTTATAGCCAAACAAGTTTCAATATTTGGTGTAGTTCTATAAATTCTAAACATTACTCAAGTGTTGTAAATAAATGGAAATATTTTGTTTATTTTGGTATTTTTGTAATTAAAATGCAGTAAATGTAAATTCTAGAAATGTAAATAGAATGTTCTACTGAATTCGAATTACCAAAAATACAAATCATATCAATGTGCTTCAAAAATTTAACTTAATTTTAATCGATAATATTTGCCATTTTTTTTTTAATAAATATATTAAGATTTTAACCCAAGCTCAAGTAAGTAATAATATCACAAAAATGTATTATTTTATATATAAATATTTAGTAAATTATTACCTCAGATACACGTAACAATGAATGATTTTAGCAATAAAAAATAAAACGAAAACAATAACAAAAAGGTTGGAGATGGTTATGCAAAAAAAGTTGAAATGAAAATCTTGAGTGGAAAATCGATACTTTTCCGAATTGTGTAACAAGTGGATTTTATAAAATTTGTCCTATATATTCTTAGAAATCAAAACTCTGCAGTAACCCATTAATTTTCAAATTTAACAATCGCACTTTTGTCAACAAATTTTACTTTATTTTGATTTTTTATATCTCAAATATAATATATTAACAATTTTTGTTGTCAAGTTGTCACAACAAAAATGAGATATATCACAAAATTTTCGATTTTTTGACGTTATCGTTATATTTTACCATCTACACTATTTTACTTTCGAACTTTTGAATATTTAAATTTTATGATGAAATGTGAATAAATCAATCATTTTTTTAAAGTTGTTTCATATACGGTTTGATATTTGTAACTTCAATATTTGACTTAGGTAATTAAATATTTCAGTTTTTACAACTCTGTGGGTCTATTGGCTAATCTTTACTATGGACTTGTAATAAAACATATGGATTAAAAATGCAACATCAATAGAAAAAGCGACAAGAATACAATGTCTTCAAACAAGCATTGTAATTCAGTCTACTATGCAACGAAACCAGTAGTGTTAGTCAAAAGTGATAAGAAAAAAAACATACATCAAAAACACTGCAGATGTAACTGGGCCGAAATTCATGGATTAGTAGCGACTAGAAATATGTGAATGTAATAAAGGTCACATTCAAAGACACGTATAATAACAGTAACAAATAATTCATCAATAACTATAACGAAAATGTGTACCAATGTAGCACCGAACAAAGATAGTTGGCCCAGCTTAGTAGACATCCTAGGCTCCTATATTTGACATATAGAAAATGAAAAATAATGTAACGTTTAGATAGATTTCGTTTACTTTTTTATAAGATAAACAAAAACTTCCTATTACGCGTTTACATTGGTTACGTTGTTATCTTTTATATTTCTTTTGTTGAACTATTTTCTCTAAAGAGTATTTTCTCGAAAGATGTTCTATTGTGTTGTGTTCTATCGTATTCCATAATCGTCACAATAATTTTAAAATTTCTTACAAGTCTCACATTTTTTGAAATTTCTTACACTACCCCACCCCATACATCCAGGGTTATCTATCACATCAAGTCATTGCACGTTTACATTTCTTTCGTGGCGTTCATGCTCCATGTTGGAGCGTTGCCAGACTTATCTTTCTTCGTCGGGTTCATGCTCGATGTTGAAGCATTGTCAGGCTAATCTGCTTTGAATATTCACCACGGTCTTTCGTAACAGCGACATTCACGCCCAGGTAAAATTTTGTTGTTTTATCCGGGTCTGATATTCTCTTTTTGATTTCCAAATTTAACAAAGTTCTGTTTTTCCGGGGTTAGGGTGTTAACCTTAGGCTCAACCCAAATTTTCGTGAATGGTTCCGTTCTGATGGTAAGGTCATCAGAATAACCTTTTTACGCGTTTATATGGCGCGCCGTTTCATCCAAGACAGACGCCCCCCTAACATGGAGAACAGACGCTTGGGTCGTATTGGTTATAAGGCGCCGATTCGCCGTGATGTAGCGTTATTTACTAAGCAGTTTTTTTACTCTGCTTGTCTCCAATACACCAACCTGATTCTGTCAGAATTACCCAGACAGCACGGCGTGGATGTCGAGTTTCAGATTTGCTACCTACGTTTAGATACTCCTTGGTTTTTCTTTACTGATACAACTCGCACAAATTCGTCTTTACTTGGACGCAGCTCGCAAGTTGGTTCGGTTAACCATCGCTCTGGAGACGTATTATCGTCTTTAATTAAGGCTAGCGTTCCTAACTTCACATTTTCAGTTTGCCGAAACCATTTAGCACTTTGTTGCAGTTGATTAAGGTAATCAAGTGACCACCTGTTTCAGATATTATGAATTAAATGAATTCTTGAATTTTACCAGGCTACAGCAGTGGTAAAAAATTCTCTTGAATTCTTTGCCACTGTTGTAACCTGTTTAAATTTGTCTCGATAAAGTTTGGAGCTGGAGCCGAATTTAGAACTCTATTAATCAAAAAATGTTCCTCACCAACGAAGTTGGACCCATTGTCACTATGAGTGCGAACCTTTGAAGGGCACTAATAAACGCTTGAGACTCACTGTCTGGGCTAGCAACAACATTCTTCCAGATGCAGTCTAATTTACTTGATTTGCTAATTAGAAATAAGTACATTTAAAATAAAATTTTGTAGGAACCTGTCGTGCAAGTTTTATTATAATAAAAGCAAAAAATGATTTTTACTAATTTTAATTTTAAATTGTGTGAATTAATGCAATCTATCGTGAAAAAAAATCTTACATGTCCCAAATTTTGTTTTTTCTTTTGTTTTGGACCATCCTCTATCCAAATAGCCAATAAAAATTTTGGTGTACGTCTGTGTGTGCGTGAGTGGGTGGGTGGGTGGGTGGGTGGGTGAGTTTTCTGCATAAGATCTTGATGAAACTTTGGCAAATGATACAGGTTCACTTGAAAATAGAAGATCTGGATTCATTTTAAATTTGGACAAAATGGCGGGGGTTTTTCGAACACCTCTAAGTTTAAATCTTGCATAACTTCTGATCCCGAGCTATGATCTTATTGAAACTTAGTATATAAGGTTTTAATACTGTTTCCATAATTTCTGCATACCAACTTCCGGTTAAAAAGTTTTTTTTTTCAGGTGTTTATCCCTACTGTAGCCTACAATTACCGATCGATTTTCATGAAACATTGCGAAAAGCTTTTAAATAACATGAGAAAGATTTTATCAGCTTTTGGAGCACATTGGATAAAGGGTTGGGGGGTCCACCATACAACAGGTGTTTTTTTCCACAAAGTTTTTATGTTTGTTGGGAGCATAAAACATTCGTTCGTGAATGAATTTTGATGACACTTTGGAAAAAGATGCAAACATGTATGACAAAGAACTGATTAGTTTTTGAGCGATAGTGAACAAAGTGGTGGGGGGGTCCCTGGAGCACCTGTTTTTTTGAAAGCTCTATAACTTCTGTACCTGATAAGCGAATTGGATGAAACTTGGGACATGAGTATGTAGTACGGTTTAATATAGTTCTGCATCCCAAGTTCCGGCTTTTCACTTCCGCTAAAAAAATTTTTTTGTACTTTTTTGAAGTTTTGTCAGTGTCTTTATGCACACTACAGCCTACAATAATGAAGTGATTATGATGAAACTTATGGAATAGGGTTCCAATTAGTGTGAAAAGATAATTATCGTGCTTTGGGACACATTGATCAAAGTGGTGGGGGGTCTACCATACAAATGCTGACTTTTCACACTTTGTTTTTAAAGTTTGTTGGGAGCATACAGACTTCATTCATTATTCAATTTTAATGACAATTTGGAAAAAGATGGAGACTTAAGTAACAAAGAACTGATTAGTTTTTGGATAATATTGGATTAAGTAGTGGGGGTCCTCCCGAACACCTGTTTAATGTGTCACACATTTTTCAATGTTTGTTGGGAGCACACAGCATTCGTTCGTGAACGACTTTTGATGACACTTTGGAAAAAGATGCAAACATGTATGGCAAAAAACTGATTAGTTTTTGAGCGATAGTGAACAAAGTGGGGGGGGGGTCCCTGGAGCACCTGTTTTTTTGAAAGCTCTATAGCTTCTGTACCTGATAAGCGAATTGGATGGAACTTGGTACATGAGTATGTAGTACGGTTTAAAATAGTTCTGCATCCCAACTTCCGGTTTTTTACTTCCGGTAAAAAAATTTTTTTGTACTTTTTTGAAGTTTTTTCAGTGTCTTTATGCACACTACAGCCTACAATAATGAAGTGATTATGATAAAACTTATGAAAAGGTTTCAATTAGTGTAAGAAGATAATTATCATCTTTTGCGACACATTGATCAAAGTGGCGGGGGATCTACCATACAACTGCTGACTTTTTACACTTGGTTTTTAAAGTTTGTTGAGAGCATACAGATTTTATTCATTAATCAATTTTAATGGCACTTTGATAAAAGATAAAGACTTTATTGACAAAGAATTGACTAGTTTTTGGACAATATTGGGATAAGTGGTGGGGTCCTCCCGAACACCTGTTTATTGTTTCAATGTTTGTTGGAAGCATACAACATTCGTTCGTTAAGTAATTTTGATTACACTTTGCAAAAAGATGCAAATATGTATGGCAAGGAACTGATTAGTTTTTGAGCGATAGTGAACAAAGTGGTAGGGGGTCCTCCTTATCTGTTATTTTAGAAGCTCAATAACTTCTGTACCTGATAATCGAGTTGGATGAAATTTGGTACATACACATTTAGTACGGTTTACAACAGTTCTGCATCCTTACTTCCGCTTTGTCACTTCCGATAAAATTTTTTTTTACTTTTTCTCGTACAACAGAATTTATGTTTGTTGGGATACTACTGCCTGCTTTAATATTTTTATTATTAAAACTACGAAGTCCATAATATCCGTTAGCTTTTAATTAAAGTATTTTATGGATATTAGCTCATTATATATCCAGAACACTATGTTTCCAGAGCTGTGGTGAAGTCAGCCTATGCATCAGCGTCGCAATATTTTTTTTTAAAAACCAATATTCATATGTAAAGAAATAAAGCAAACTAAAATAATAAGCAATGATTAATTTAAATAAGGAAAGGGGAATAACTTAAAAGGGAAGTGGTGCTTCCCTAGCATTAAAATACATAGGATTTGCCTATGCTCAAGACCCTGGTTGAATAACCAAGTATGTTTCGACTTGTACCACATGATACTAAATTGGTAAAATTTACCAAATAGTGGTCAACAAAGTTCGATACAGGAATTTTCTTGCTCAAGTGAGGGGACTTTCAATTAGGCATAGAACAATTGAGATTAGTCTGACCCCTATAACCGCCTGCCGAGAACTAAATCCATCCGGTTTTTTTTATTATTTTGATTTGTCTCTTTTAGTTGCCTTAAATGGTGTACTTCCCATGAACTGACTAATTTTTCCAATTTTCCCTCAACAATCTAAAGTAAAAGTGATTCAGTGCAATAACTATTTTCAACCTGCATCAACCAACAACTGAAAAGTACTAACAGTATAAATAAAAACAAAATCTAACAATATAAATAAAAACCAGATAATGTTCCTAATTTTTATAATTAATTATTTTTTTATAAAATAAATTTAATTATTTTTTACAATTTATAATTAACAAGAAACAAAATGTCACAATATTTAAGTTTTAATCAAATAAATTTTACAAAATTTTTGCTGTATTACTTAAAAAGCTCAGCTAATAAAACTTTTTACTTAACGAATTTGTTTGTTTATTGATATGTTTTATGTATATTCTGTTTGTAAAAAAGAAAATAAATAAAACTTAAAGCAGAAGAAACTTTAAAACGAAATGTTTATATATTCTTTAAGATGGTTAAAGTCAATAATTTTTTTTTTGTTAGTTTTATTGCTTGGGAAACCAATAAGAAAAGAACAAAAACGTGCGGAATTAAAATTTGAAGCTCTTGTGATTGTTCTTTAAATGATTTCGTTAAATAAAAGTATATGGTAGAAAAGAAATGTGTAATTTCCCAAAGATATTTTATTCAGTATGTGTGATGAACCAATAGGTGAATGTAAAAACATTCGTTTATTGGGTGTCACAGTTTCAAATGACCTACTCTGGAATGATCATGTAATGGCGATGGCAAAAAGCGTGTCTAAAAAACTCGGCCTCCTAAATAGATGCAACAAAATTTTTACTCCATACCGATTGCTCCATGTCTTTGAGTCCTATATTCGTCCCTGTATGGAGTACTGTTGTCAAGTTTCGGGTGCTGATTCTGTTTCCATCTTGTCCCTCTTGGACTCTGTTCAAAAGCGAGCTATACGAATTGTGGGTGATCGAGCTTTGACATCAAAACTAAATGCCCTACAACATCATCGCTGTTGCTGACCTCGTTGTTTTTTACAAATATCGTCATCAGCAGTGCTCAGACGAAATCAGCAGCATCATGCCTTAAACTTATTCTTACCCCCGTTCCACTCGGCAAACGGCTACCGCAACCAGTCAAACGGTCGAGATCCCGCGCTGTCATACTGGCAGATCGCAGAAAGATTTCTTTGTCCGAACTGCATACAAATGAAATAGTTTGCGGGAATCCTTAGTCTCAGGTGGCTTCAACCCGCAGAGGTTTAAAAAAAGCGTTCATCAAAGATCGTAGGAATGGCGTGATCTAATCGTCTAGTTTTTTTATATAATCATAAATCAAACATAATTTTGCGGGCGAGACTCATTGAAGTTTGTGAATGAATTTGTTATGATTTTTTCGCTCCGTTTTTTTTTATAAATCCTTATCAGGGTGTTTGACCGTTACCAAGCATGCTATCAGTATTGGTTCGGACCAGCATGCTATCAGTCATTGCAGTCGTATCAGCAGTTCGTGTTTCCGACGAAACGATTTTAATTTTAAGGTAAGAGAACAATGTTTATATTTTTTTAAACTAAATTATAGTACCTAGGTATATGAAGAGTTGTTCTAAATAAATAAACTGATGTAACTTTGCAAATCAGCTGGATATTATCACTTTGAAAATTGCTCGTAACATCTCTTGAAAACTTTTGCAAACAGCTTGATGAGACACATTTTTTATTAGGTGTTAGATGATTCTATTTAAAGAAAATTATGTATAAAATATTTTTTAATTCAAAGTTGTGCTATAGATCATTGTTTATCAACTAATTCTATGATATGCGGACCAATAAATATAAGATTTTAATGCAAACCGTGCGAAATATTTCATATTAGATGGGTGAAAGTGCAGGTTATTGCTTTCAAATACATACGTGATTAAAACAGCATGGATGAACGAACTAATGTTTAAAAAAACAAAACAAAAAAATAAAAAACGAATTTTGATGTGTAACAAAAAGAGTTTAAAACGCTTCTTCTATCACAAATTTACTCTATTCGTTCAGAGTGAATAAGATAAAAAAACATTCCATAATACAGGAGTAAAAATAAAAAAATATCGATCTCACTCCTAATTCGAAATAATAACAATTTATTGTACAAGAGTTTAATGCTACATTTTATTTTTGGAGCATAGATTACAAAGCGAGCATTGCAAATTTACGAGAGAATTAAATATATTAACACAAAGCACAACGTTTTATCCTTCCGAAAGAGTAACATGTATTAATTTAAATTGAAATATTTTAAAATTCATTAAAATTCGAAATATTTTAAAATCATTAAAATGATTTTATTAATTAGTAACAATTATTCAACGATAAATATGCAAATTACCACGAAAAAAGCGATTTTTTCAATTTTCTCGCTATTTTTTCCTTAGCAGTATACCTTTTTTGTACCACTTATCAAAAGGAGACGTAACAACGAGTAAGTGAGCCAAAACAGAACTCTATAGTTTTAAGAGGAATCGCAGTTGGAAATTTGGCTTTTTTTTTTAAATTAAATTTAACAACAACGTCTAAATATTTCCCTCCGAAAATATTACTGCCTTTTTGAAATAAAAAGAAGTATCTTTTGCCAACGTTTGAGCTTCATAAAATTTTTTTGTCAAAGAAGAAAAGAAAAAAAATCGGTTTTTCGCATTTTTTTCCAAAAATTTTGAGATTAGGGTAAGAGTAGATCTTTTTATTCCCTACAACTTTTATATAGTACTCTTTTTGATAGGATGCACAGTTTAGCCAGAAATCACAAAAAACTGTTTTCAACCCCTAAAAACCCTCCCCATTCTCCCCCGGATAGCAGCTGTCGGTTCGATTTATGTTTCCCTCTTTTACAATATCGTGTTCTACAATATCCCGCTGTCAGTTAGCTGTAACGAATTATTTTGTTGTTGAAATACTATTATTACTGGCCTATACTAATATTCATGAAAATAGAGAAACCAAAAAACAATCACGAAAACATTTTTTTTAACAATGGAAATTTAATTCAATGTAATCACAGTAGCCTTTGTCTTTTTCAATATTCGAGAGAGGGACATGCGCATTAGTTTCAATGTATTGTTTTTTATATAATTAGAGCGAAAATGTTTTTGTTGATATTTAAAATACAATCAAATTATTTATAAAACACAATAAAGAAATATCCAGACTTCGGTTTCGGTTAAGGATTTTGATATAGTTTTCGGCATAAAACTTTTATGAGGACTTTGTTTTTATTTTTTAGCAACGATGTTTATCAAAAATAAAACTCTTTGTTAAAGTACATATATTTTTTACCTCTGTTTAGAAATTTATCACAAAACTAACACATCAAAACGTTGCCGCAAAATTATAACAGATCATAAATTAACATAACTTAGCGAAAAGAGATACAATCAGCAAACTACTCAAAAACCTCTCCATTTAGCGTTTCGAGAAAATATTTCAAAATTAAAAACTCATATTTCTTTCAAAATCCCAAAAATATTGTAAAATTTAAATAAAATCAAAAATTCAAAATTTTTCCAAAATTCTAAAAATATTGTAAAAATTGAACCTTTTTCAAAATTCCAAAAATTATAATAAAATAAAATCAAAAATTTAAAATTTTTCGAAAATTCTAAAAGTATCCAAAAATTCTTATCAAATCAAATATTAAAACTTTTTCAAAAATTATAAAATATTGTAAAAATTATTACAAAATCAAAAATATTTTTCAAAATTCCAAAAATATTCCAAAAACTATAACAAATTCAAAAGTTTCCATGTCCAATTTCATGTCATACAAATAATTAAATTTTTTTTCCAAAAAATTGGCTAAAAAAGTAAATGAAAATCATATTTTTGACACACTTGACAATATTTTTTTGACAATAATGCAATAAAATTCTCAATAATAATAATTTCATCTTCAATTACATCTAACATTTCAACTAAATAATTAATTTTATTTTTTTCCAAACAAAATAAATGAAAATCATTCTTTTGACACACTTGACAACATTTTTTTGACAAACTTATAATGCCATAATTCTCAATAATAATAACAAAATTTCATTTTCCTAAAAAATTGTGTAAAAAAAATGAAAACCATTTTTTTGGCACACTTGACAACATTTTTTTTGACAAACTTTCAATGCAATAATCTATATTTTGGTCTCACATACCAATCCCGGCCATCAAGATTTTTCCAAATTCAATGTTCCTACTCGTAATCACTTAAAATGAGCATTTTTTAAGCAAAAATTATGCAAATTTTCTTGTTTTGACACACTTAATGATTTTTTTGAAACGCTTCCGGGACAGTTATCGAACACATGGTCCTTTCGGCTCTTACCATTGAGTATACCTATTTTTAGAATCAAAAATTTTCGAAATCCCTCCAGCCGTTTTCTAAATTATTTCGTCGGTTGTGACGGCCGGCAGACAGACATACATTTTGTTTTCGCTTTATTAGAATCAGTAGGTTCTAAAACGTCGAGAAATGCAAAAAAATGTGGGGGTAAGAATTTCACTTTTGGCTCATGAATAATAATAATAAGTAATACTTAGGGTTTTTTCAAAACCGAAGTAACATTTATTTCAGAGCTTAATACAATCAAATAAATTGTTTTCGCCTTCTAGTCTAAAATAAACAGCTGTTAATTTTATTTTGTTGTGTAAATCGGCGGAACACAATAAATTTATTTGATTGTGAACTCTGTATTGAATTTCGATTGTATTTTATAAAAAAATCAACAAAAACATTTTCACTCTGTTTATATAAAAAACAATACATTCAAACTAATGCGCATGTCCCTCTCTCTAATATTGAAAAGATTGATTGATTGAATACTGAAAAGGCTACTATGATTAAATGAAATTGAGTTTCGATTGTGAAAAAAATAGGCTTTTTTATGATTTATTTTTGGTTTATCAAATCTTTTTTTATAAGTTTATATCTTTCATTGTAGGTCATTTCATTTTCATAATACCAAACAAATAATAGTGATTGAAATTGAATAAAATTTAATTATTTGGAATGGTACAAAAAAACAAAATTATAGAAAATCCATCGGTTTTTTATTCGTTTTACTTGTTTTACCAATGAATTTTACTAACAAATACATTGTTTACCAACCACTACAACTAATACTTCGTGGTTATTGAATTTTATTCTCCCGCAAATTTGTAAACTTCTGCTCGGAATATAAAATATATCAGTAAACCCTGACCCAATAAACAACCAATATTGTGTTCCGCCGCAATTGTGCAGCAGAATAAAATTAACAGCTGTTTATTTTATTCTATTAAGACTAATTTAAGACTAAAAACGCATACAATTATGGTGGTAAAAAAAACAAAAATAAACCTATATTTGTTGTAAAGGTGTTAGTTAAACCAAAAACCAAATTAAAAAGTAAAAACCATATTTGTAGTTGCCGGAAGGATAATTTTTTTTTCGTGTACTCACACATTTCATTTTTGCTTCAAATTTAATGCTTTCCTTCGTATTGGTTTGTCTAGTTTTGCAAGCTGTTATTAAAATAAATAAAAAGGCTGACGAAAAAGTAATAATTTTCTTTTTCTACATATAGAAT
>OY856188.1:17602688-18062688 GCA_963693315.1 Diogma glabrata | reverse complement strand
TATGTTATGTTATGTTATGTTATGCTATGTTATGTCATGTTATGTTATGTTATGGTATGTTATGTTATGTTATGTTATGCTATGTTATGTTATGTTATGTTATGTTATGTTATGTTATGTTATGTTATGTTATGTTATGTTATGTTATGTTATGTTATGTTATGTTATGTTATGTTATGTTATGTTATGTTATGATATGTTATGTTATGGTATGTTATGTTATGTTATGTTATGTTATGTTATGTTATATTATGTTATGTTATGTTATGTTATGTTATGTTATGTTATGTTATGTTATGTTATGTTATGTTATGTTATGTTGTGTTGTGTTGTATTGTGTTATATTATGTTATGTTATGTTATGTTATGTTATGTTATGTTATGTTATGTTATGTTATGTTATGTTATGTTATGTTATGTTATGTTATGTTATGTTATGTTATGTTATGTTATGTTATGTTATGTTATGCTATGTTATGTTATGTTATGTTATGTTATCTTATGTTATGTTATGTTATGTTATGTTATGTTATGTTATGTTATGTTATGTTATGTTATGTTGTGTTATGTTATGTTATGTTATGTTATGTTATGTTATGTTATGTTATGTTATGTTATGTTATGTTATGTTATGTTATGTTATGTCATGTTATGTTATGTTATGTTATGTTATGGTATGTTATGTTATGTTATGTAATGCTATGTTATGTTATATTATGTTATGTTATGTTATGTTATGTTATGTTATGTTATGTTATGTTATGTTATGTTATGTTATGTTATGTTATGTTATGTTATGTTATGTTATGTTATGTTATGTTATGTTATGTTATGTTATGTTATGTTATGTTATGTTATGTTATGTTATGTTATGTTATGTTATGTTATGTTATGTTATGTTATGTTATGCTATGTTATGTTATGTTATGCTATGTTATATTATGTTATGTTATGTTATGTTATGCTATGTTATGCTATGTTATGTTATGTTGTGTTATTGTATGTTATGTTATGTTATTTTATGCTATGCAATCTTATACATATTTACATTATATGAATATTTTATAATACAAATTTAAAGCAATTTCTAAACATAGTAACGAGTATCCATTTAATTCGTTTCTAATATCTTAACATCTAGATTTGTTTAACTTTCAATTCAAAGTTTGTCAAAAATACCCTTAAGAACACAAACTATTTAAACACAATTCAAAAACTATATGACCGACATAAATAAATGACTACAAGCAATGTTACTGTCAGAATTTATTTTGAAAATTAGGATAACCATAATATTTTATTTTTCATTCATTTTTAATTTAAATTTATCAAATTTAATTATGTCACAATGTTAATAGAAATAAATTATATTTGATTAAAATCGGAAACGAATTAATTTTTTTTTTCAATGGTTGTCGTTCAAAATTTAAATTAAAATCTCTGTTTTGATAATAAATAAAATTACATGTAAAAATTGTGAAGATTTATAGATACAGGTTTAAATTTATAGTTCTCAGATGAATTAAATCTGCACGCCTGACCTTAGATATAATGGAGGAATTTCAATTTCAAAACTTTATTACGCACTAGTGCGTAATAAATTAATTGCGTTACTGCTGTTTAGGTGAAAGATGAAAGCTATGACATGTAACCTACCTAAAAAAAAAACTAAATCGATATAAGAGATGAATCTAGTTTTCCTATTTTGCTCTATTTAATATTCTCTAAAATATTGGACAAAACGTGATTTTATTATAAAACGAGTATGACATACATTCCAGAAATTATTCAAATTTGAACTTTAAAAGCTGTGATGCAAAAAACTGATTATTTTGCAATTTTATGTGGTTGTTTCACACGACTGAATTTCAGAAAATTCTTATTATGATAGTAATGTAATGTTTTGTTTATGGTACAAAATAATATAGAAATGTGGTTGGTATTTGATTAACTAGAAGATAGGTAAAGTTTTTACTATGATAATTTGATGATTTATGCAATATGGTTTAGCAGACATACAAAATACCACAATTGATGTTAATGT
This sequence comes from Diogma glabrata, assembly GCA_963693315.1. Classification (NCBI taxonomy): domain Eukaryota; kingdom Metazoa; phylum Arthropoda; class Insecta; order Diptera; family Cylindrotomidae; genus Diogma; species Diogma glabrata. The sequence goes on along the minus strand of OY856188.1, from coordinate 18,060,644 downwards.
TGACAAGATTGGAACGATGTGTAACAGCGCCGTTTTTCGTCCTTTCATAGCATATAAGTTTATTGGGTTCTATACTATCTAGAAAGATTTAATTTACTGTCGTCGATTAGTTACACTATTGTTTTCGATTTTCTAAATAATTACCAACATTCATTATAAAAATATCTATTAATTCTCCTGCTTTTGAATTAATGATATTTAACTAAGGATATTTTATTTTTCCATTCATTTCACAACAACAATAAGACAATAAGCTAACCTAAAGAATCATAAAACACAAAGTATGAAAAATTTAACACAAATGTGGAAAAACCAATAAAAAATGGTGCTTTGAACATATTTTTCTTATAAATGTTAAAATCAAGCTTTTAATGGGCCATAAAAAATAACAAATTAAAAATAAATAAGAATGAAGTGGATAAGGAAACTTGGATTATTATGATACACGACAGACGACAATCTTTTCATTTAAGACGAAAACAAAAAACAAACAAATGGTTTTAATTAATTTTTTTATTGGAAGTTCAAAGTAAAACCTAAAAGTAGGTTATTCCTATTATTTCAGCTTTGAAATGAATTTTCGTTTTCAAGGTAAAATTCTTTGACTTTGACTTTCGATGGAAATTACTCTTCGATTTCGACCTTGACTTCGACTTCAAATTAGATTCCGATTTCAATTTTGACTGGCTTCGACTTCTCTTTAAGCATGCAGACTATTTAGCATGAACTTGACTTCAATTTCGGTTTAACATCTTTGCTGGGATCCCATTCAATTGATCTTTAACTTTGTATATAACTTTGACGGTGACTGGGATTTGGACTTGGACTTGGAGTTGAAATTGGGCTTAGACTTGAATTTGAAATTGAACTTGCACTTGGACTTGAACTAAGACTTGGACTTGAATTAGTACTTGAATTTGAACTAGAACTTGTACTTGAATTTAAACTTGGACTTGGACTTGAACTTGAACTTAGACTTGGACTTGGACTTGGACTTGGACTTGGACTTGGACTTGGACTTGGACTTGGACTTGGGCTTGGACTTGGGCTTGGACTTGGACTTGGACTTGGACTTGGACTTGGACTTGGACTTGGACTTGGACTTGGACTTGGACTTGGACTTAGACTTGGACTTGGACTTGGACTTGGATTTGGACTTGGACTTGGACTTGGACTTGGACTTGGACTTGGACTTGGACTTGGACTTGGACTTGGACTTGGACTTGGACTTGGACTTGGACTTGGACTTGGACTTGGACTTGGACTTGGACTTGGACTTGGACTTGGACTTGGACTTGGACTTGGACTTGGACTTGGACTTGGACTTGGACTTGGACTTGGGCTTGGACTTGGACTTGGACTTGGAATTGGACTTGGACTTGGTCTTGGACTTGGTCTTGGTCTTGGACTTGGACTTGGACTTGGACTTGGACTTGGGCTTGGGCTTGGACTTGAACTCGAATTTGAACTTGAACTTGAATCATATAAAATAAAATAATAATAATTAGACATTCAATCGTAAATTTAATCTAGTTAACTGTTGGATAAAATGAAAGCGATATTTACATGTTTTGAAACACAGTAATACAGACACGTGGTGTAGAGTATCAAATTAAAGCTGTGAGTGCATTATTTTATTTATTTAAATTTTCTGCTGGCAAAGAAGTTTTTCGAAACATTAATTTTCTATTAGAATTTGCCAAAGCTTTGTAGAAAATCAACCGCAATAGAATTTAGAAATATCATCTTTAACTCGGTGTTTAAAACCTGGTCAAGTGTTTCTTTTCTATTTTTATATTATTTCCTGACCAGCAGCTTAATAGAACATATCGCTTATATAGTTTTTCATTGAAAATTTTAGAACGGAACAAAAAAAAATTAAAATAACAATAAAACTACGGAAATTTCATAATCACATTTTTTTATGAGCGAATACAACTATGGAAAAATTATATGAATGAGTTTTGTTTTTTCAAGTGGGTGGAAGTAATTTATCAAAAACTTAATTAGGATGTGAATAAGGATTAGAGTGTGCTAGCACCAAGTGAAACTCTACTTCAATAAATATAAATAATTTCAAAATTGTTTGATTTAAATTAGGGTTGTTTTAGATGAATAAGTTGAGTTATTAACATATAAAAATTAAACAAAAGTCTTATCTCACCTTCTGCTAATAAAACCACTTAACATATTCCCCTATTTTTTCAAGTTTTCTGTAATAAAGTGGTTTTATTGGTTGTTACTGACCCATGTGTGTTTTACTTAATTAAATTTATAATAAAACGTTTTAGAGTTTGTGCTTAAGCTTATCAAGGATTCAACATTTTTTATGTTTAACATAAATTGTTTGAATTTATTAACATTATATATTCCTCAACAATGTTAGTTTGTGTGAGGTTAATTTCATATAATTATTGTAGATTTTGTTTTTGATTAAACTTGGTTTTTTAGGAAAAAGCGTTTCAATTTTTGGAAATGAAATGCATGATTTAACGAAATAACAAAATTGGGTTGTGTTGGTTTGAGGGTTGACTCAGGCTCGAAGGTAGTCCAAAAGCCTTTTATCTCTTATCTTTTAACTATATGAGGAATGAGTTGAGTAGAAAAGATCTACTAACAGCTAACTATAGCTAACGGTTTAGAAAGCACGTAAGAGTTTAAGGTCGAACGGGACTTTTATGATATTTTCTATTTTGGATTAAACCACCCTCTGTAAATTGTATCTGTGCTTATATGTAGGTTCATGTAATATCGCTTCCATTCCTGAAACCGTATTGGTGTTCAGCTAGAGTAAAGTGTTCATGTGAGATTGGTAGTATGAGGGACTTCATCAATTAATTATAAATCATTTCAACGAGTTTTAACAAAACTGAACTTCTATTATTAAAGGGAATAAATCCACATGATTACAAATCTATACAAAATATTAAGTCGTTATATTTTTACTAACGAATAGATGTTCTTTTTTCTTTTATCTATAAGCTGTAGCCTGTATCTGTGTTCAATTTTAAAATAACTTATCAATTTATTTTACATACGATATGAGAAAAAAGATTCGTTGAAGTTCCATATGCACAAAACTACTCTTAAAAAAATATTTTACTGTTTTAGCGTAACTATCCAAAAAAAAAAATCGAATCTACAATTCAACAGCATCTGTGTTTTATTGAAATAGATTTGTTTTTGCAATACAAAAAAAAACATTGTATGTAAGTACAAAACAAACACATGCAAAAATTTAAAGTGGAACAAAAAATGTAAGGTTAAATTTTTATAGCAATATATGGTGCTTATCAAACAAATTGACTAAACAAAATGATTGGATCCACTAGAAAAATATTTGTACATGGGCAGTTCAATCAAATACCGTTAGTTTCTCTATTGGCGGATGACAACCATAAAAAAACCTCCTAAGAGTTAAATCCTTAGGAAGCTGGTTATTAAGTCATAACACCAATACAACTAATTAGCTACGTTAAAAGCTTTAACATAACATATATATCAACCTGGTTTAAGTGCTCGTTTTCTAGATATTTCCGTGGAAAAATGATAGCCACCCTTCCGGGGGTCCTCCAACAAACGTTGAAAAATTGATTTTTTGTCTAAATTCGCTGTTCATTTCTTCCGAACATACCTACCCCTCTCTCCGCCTACAAAAACATCCACATTTTGGAATAATTCTCGTGTTAGAGTGGGAAGTTCACATTCACACTGTGAACACGACATCACTGCATTAATTGTCAATTGGGCACTCGTGACCTCGCGGGAAATACTATCGCTTACTGACATTTCAGTGACTTTGAAATAATAACGCATTTAATATCGCGCAAGTATTGTGAAATAATAAGACTTAACTTAATATTGGAATACCAGTTTATGAATTTCACGTCCTTCTGAAAATGGCATCATCTTCTTTAGATAAAGTTGTTTTGCGATCGAATACCCAAATGTATCTGATTGGGCACACGAGCATACAAATACAGGGTTCAAAATTGCCATCAAACAAGCAACTGCTGCAAATGCTCAACTTCAAAACTATGTATCGACGTATGGCAGCACTCGAAAGTGGACCGATCGCGAAGCATCATCGCCAATATCATCAACTTCCATTTAGTGGGCGTCACTCGATTCGTTTTAAGAAGTTTTTCCAACTACAATTACACCAAGGTTATCAATGCTAGAAAAGCTAGATAACAAATACTTACCAGCTGTTTATCTCTTGTTTCTTCAGCATATGCGCGTTCAGCCTGTCGTTTGCCGATCCCAAAATTGACCAAGTTCGCACCAATCATTAAGCCCACGCGGCCTTTCAATCTTTACATTTTCAAAAATTGAACCTTTTCTTTATTTTTCGTTGTTGTGAGAGCAACGGTACTCGCCATGTCAAATAGATCATCCAATTTGTCGATTAATTCAGCCTCCTTAGCAACATGAGCATTGAGCAGCTCCGTCATGTACATATAGTTTTTACAAGTCACGATACTTATCCCGTAATTTAATAATTTTATTTCGGCGTTTGACGCGAAATTGCAGCCTGACGCGAATAAATTGAGACTGCGTCGGCAACTAATAATGCACTTTCGGGTGCTGCCATACGTCGATACATAGTGTTGAAGTAACGGACGTGAAATTTATAAACTATATTCGAATATTAAGTTAATTTTGATTATTTTACAATATTACGATTGCGCGATATTCGAAACTCGTCGTCTTCACAGTGAATGTGAACTTCACACTCTAACACGAGAATTATTCCGAAATGTGAGCATTTTTGTAGGGAGATCTCCAGAAGCTAGGGTGACCGAGTGAACTATAAATTATTTTTTAACATTTTTCTTTATTTTTTCATTTTATCCATCTAGGGAAGGAGGCCCCTGGAGGGGTGGTAAATAGAGGGTATGTATGCTTGGAAGAAATGTTGGGGAGGAAAAAATAATAGAAACTTTTCATACATTTGTCCCCTCTAGGGGTTACCCTGGAGGAGCTATGAATTATTTTTGTAAAATTTTTGCCAAATTGACCCCCTTAGTGGCCGTTATAGCAGCTGTTACTCCCTCATATTATGACCAAACTTTAGTTCATTCATTTTTTCACGGAACCTAACAAAATTGGTCCGTAGAAGCTATCAATATTCAGAAAACGTGCACTAAAACTAGGATAATAGATATCGCATCACATATCGCATCATAATGCATTGACATTGTGGTCTGTGTTGGAATCCTTTTATAAACAAAAATGATTGGAAAAAAATTAAACGAATTTTCTTCCTTTGTTTCATACCAAACACCCAATATTTTTCATACCGAAATTCTAGGTTAATGTCAAAAAAGCTTCAAGGTAACATTGTAAAACTTGAAACTGAAAAACATATATATCAAAATGGCAAATAATAATTACATCTAAACAAAAAAATTTTGAAATAAAATGTTTCCAATATAATTGGTATAAATGCTGTTCTTGTCTTCCCAACAATAACCAAAATTTTTTAAAGACTAATAGCAAAAAAAGGTTCAAGATACATAGGGTAGACACTTTTAAAATTTCATTAAAATAATTGTTAAATACGTTTACATTATACCCATACCAGCAAATATTGTAGAATTTTTGTTACACAAGAAATAAATCATCCCAATTATCTGATTAATACTATGAATGGTGTAGCTCACCCTTGTAGCCATTCAATTCATCATTATTCATGCAAAAACTACATTTTCCACTTAATATTCGAATAAATTCATTTCATAATAAATCAATGAATTTAAAAATCTGAGAGAAAAATGATTTATGTATTTTAATTAACCAACTATGTTTGATTGCGGTCGTTTCCATACAACAAACAATAAATATTTATTTTGCATAGATATGTCCTCGCAGGTATAGTTACTTATAATTTGCTTCATTTACTTTCGTGTAAATAAATGTACATTTGTGGTTAATTGTTACGAATCTATTTATATAATGAAGTTTTAAACCATTTAAATATATTGTTATAAATTTGGAAAGAACTAATTTAATTAGCTATTTTTATATTTTGTGAAAAAATTGTGAAATGGACATTATTACTATCAAAATTAGCTGAAATAAGACGATGATTGTATAAAACTGACCATAATTCAACAAAACTGTAGCTTTCGTCATTTTTCGAAACAAAACGAAAATATCGTCAACAAATGCTGGCATTCTTACACCCGTTATTCGATTAAGTTCCAACTCTAGCACGTTACATATTTTGGTTTCCTCTTACATTTGATATAATGTCGCTTATAAATTGTCTCGCCAATATTTGCAAAAAATTTTCCGAAAAAAAAAAATCAGAAAATCTGCTAGACGAAAGCTCATTATTTTGATGAATAAACAACTGTAATTATTCCAGAAACTTCTGATAGGGAAATAATAATAATCCTTTATTGACTTTAAATTTTATAATACAGTTGTATACATTTAATAATTTACTGAGATCAGCTTTTAATAGTAAGCTTTACAGCAGATGAAATTAATTATTATGAGTATTGCGAAAAATAAATGAAAAAAGAATGTTTACATATTCAAATGCAGTTCAGTCTGCTTAGTAACTAATAAAAAACTTATATTTACCTAACCTACTTAAATCTAAACTTAAAAGCTACGTTGCAAAAATTAAGCGGTGGTAAAGCTAATTGCGTTTATCAATTCATTTTCAATATGAACTACATTGACAAGCTTTATATTTAATTCGTTGTGCAGTCTTAAAGTGCTATAACGTCTAGGGCGTTTATATATAGTTTTAAGAAATTTGTTTTGAATGATTTGAAATTTCTTTTTATGACACAAAGCAATATCCCACCAAATTGGCGCACCATAAAGTATGATATTAAGAATCACACACTTGTAAATTAGTGTCTTATTATGACTATTCAGTTTACTATTTCTGTTGAGTAGCGGATATAGACTTTTGAACAGTGCATTACATTTTTGTTGTATTTGAGTGACGTGTGTCTTAAATGTTAATGATTTATCCAAATAAATTCCTAAATATTTAGTTGAAGGTTTCCATTCCAAAGAAGAGTTTTGAATCAGAAAAGGTTGTTGTGGAAGTTTACGGGATGCTCTGCACCTAGTAAAATAAATAGCTTCACGTTTTAATATGTTAATACTAAGTTTCCAGTTTTTAAAAAAATCGAGAATTTTAGTGAGGTACAATTGAAGCTTATTGATAATAGATACCGCCAGCTCATCTGACACAAATATTGCAGTGTCATCAGCAAATAATGATAATTTACATTCACTATCTCTTGGAATATCATTGATGAATAAACAAAAAAGCAAAGGACTTAATACAGCACCTTGAGGAACCCCAGCTGGAATACTAAGTATAGAGGACATGGAATCAAAAATCTGGACAAAAAATGTTCTATCAGTTAAGAACGATTTTATGATTTTAATTAAAAAAAGTGCGAATAAAATTCGCTCGTCAAGGGTTCCGTGAATGTAAAAGAACACAATATCAAAAATTATTGACAAAAAGTTGTGTTGTAATGTCCTTATATTTTCAGACCATAGACACATAACAAAATAAATGTTAAATTGTAAATGTCAATAGTAAATTATAATCAAATCTACATTGATCAAAAATGGCAAAAAAAATGTTAATTCAGGTTAAATATTATTAGGGTTTCTAAATATCCGACCTATTTTATTATCCGGATATCGAATACATAAAATATTAATTATCCGGATAATCCGGATATCCGGATAATTAAAACAAATAATAAGACATGCTTTTTATTTTGCGGTATTTAATTCATTTATGCATATTTTTCGTATATCTGTATTAATTCATATTTATACATAGTCACAAAATAACAAAAATAGTAACAAATCATAAAATAACAATACAAAATAGAATTAATCATAAATTTAACGAAGTTATTGATTCATTTTTAAAAACGCATATGTTAGAAAAATTATTGCATTTAGTTGTTCGAAATTGAGTCGAGTTCTAATTTTTGTCCTGGTGAGACCTGCAATAGAAAATACGCGCTCTGTTGCAGTCCAGATAGGTTAATATATGTTAATAATGCGCGATATAGAATATTTAAATTGTCTGTCATTTTTTATAATTATTTAAATAAACGAAATCTTTTTTTCAGCAATGTGGAACTTTCTTCATTCTGCTTTTCAACATGAGTATAATTGAAGGAATTGCATTCTCAAGTTGTTTCTGCAGTGACAATCTCTTACAGACTTCACTACTTAGACTTTCTTCATCCTTACTTTCAATAGTAATTTCTACAGTGATTTCTTCAGTGTCATCATAATCAAAGGTGGATGTATTCTTCTAAAAATTTCTACCGCCAATGCAATAGAGGCACCATTTATTGGAATATTGAATATTGGCTGTTTGTAAAAAGATTAACATAGTCATAAGGAATTTATCACGACGTTTATCCATTCAATTTTTTATCTGTTTAATTAACTTTTTTGAAAAATTCGTTCTTCTAACTTTTTGAAAACAACTTTGTGAACGCCTGCAACAGTCAAAAGCGTCGCTGAATTTTCGCTTAATTCTTTTACAGCTTTTTCCAGTGGAAATAAGAGATCTAACAAGTCTCCCTTTTTTATACCATAAAGTTTTAAAATACTTTTCGTTACAATAGAGTTTAGGCATGACAAAGCCTTTACTTCGGACATATCTATGATTCCACTATAGCATTCATTGAAAACTCATCTTCTGTCACACATCGAGACAAAATTTCATACGGGGTTTCATTTTTAAGAATTTTGTAATTCCGCCATCACCGGAATCACTTTTAAGTTTTTTTGATGTAGATGATTCATGAATTTTATCGATTGAAGTTAAAGTTGAAGCTGAATTTATGATTATTTTATGAACTTTAAAATGATTTATCCTTTACATCCAATTTGTTTACTGCAATGCTAACAGAAAGCCACATCTCTTTTTTTAATTTTTTTTAAAATGATTCCAGTGCTTTTAAAAATTATAAATCTGTTTGTTGTTAAATAAACTTACTAATATAGTTATAATATACTGTATTTATTAAAGCAGATGCAAAATATATAAATTATTAAAAAGAATCCTGTTCTAATAACCTTTAGAAAACTAGCGCACTTCAGATTTTATTGACAGGCTGCATGTTTTTAAAACATTACTTTTTTGAAATCAACATAGCATCAAATAAATATTTGTAACAACCCTTTACACTGCAGATTGACGAAGTGTGTCATAAAATATTCAAAGATTACAGTTTTCATAACATTGAAGTTGTAAATAAATTTTTAACTAACGTCACTTCACTGCACTAATAAACTTTGCAACGCAGTTTAAATATTTATTTTTAACTTTGAAACGCAATTTGATTATTTTTTCTACATAATAAAGGTTTTTTTAATATCCGGATAGTTACAAAAAAGTATCCGGATAATCGAATAGTGAAAATTGGTCGAATAATCCGGATAGTTTGATATCCGGATATCCGGATTAGAAACCCTAAATATTATCCATAGATGTTTTTGGTAACTTAAAAAAGATTCAATTACACCAGCTTGTAAATGGATTAAATTTATTCAGTAAATTATTTGTGATGTAACATCACCCCGATGGAAAATCTCCCATCAAGAATAATATAAGAACTGAATCTAAAAAATTATGGTGCAAATTACGAAACTTTTTGCAATCCATACAATTTTAAAGCGATCTAGTTTCGAACCAATGAGAAAATTTTTAAACTTTAAAAAAGTTTATCATTCTCATCAGGGCTAGCCGACTAGATAAACTCTACCAAAAAATGTTAACGCTAATGATTATAAACCAAAAATTGGGTTACAACTCTAGCGAAGTGTAAAAACAAAAAATTTACATAAACATACATTTAATAAATTCAGGTTTAGTCAATTAATTTCTCTGGTGATCAATAGTTTTGTTATGTTCAATGATCAATAGTTTTGTTATACTCTAGATTTTCTAGTATTGAATAACAAAATTGTATCTGTGAGAAGAAGATGACTAGTCTTCACTTGTGTCTATTGACACATGATCAACAATTAATTCAGTAAATTATTTGTGATGTAACATCACCCCGATGGAAAATCTCCCATCAAGAATAATATAAGAACTGATTGAAATTTGATTATTTTTTCGGTCAATCGAGTGTTGAAATTTAGGGGTGTGGAAAGGCTACATACTAAAAATATTTTTTTTTAATAACACAAAAACTCTGCATTGCAAAATTCTAGAAAAATTGTAACATTTCTTAAATTAAGTGCTCTTTCATATGACACCCCACTCATTTGGGTCAAAAGTGGTTTTTTTCCCTCCCCACACCCATCCCATAAACACACAGAAATATAATTATTTGAGTCTTCGATATGAATTTCATTCAAAATTTACCAATATTCCTGTCTCTGTAAATATTTTCAAATTTTTCAGTCAGTCATCGTCGAAAGGTAGGCGGCGGCACGATCTGAATTTAGCCCTTTCTTATCCATAACTCAAAAACTGTGCTGTAGTTTTCATACAAAACTTACCAAATTTCCTAACTCTGTGAAATTTTCCAATTTTTTCTGTCACTTATTGTCGAAACGTATGGAGGGGGGACGGTCTGAATTTTGCACTTTTTCAACAGTAACTCAAAAACTGGGCAACGCAAAATTCTAAAAAAAACTGCAACGAATTTTAAATTAGATGTTCTTTCAAATGACACCCCACTCGCTTGGGTAAAAAAAGTTTTTTTTTACCCCCTCTACCCCGGTCTTCTAAACACACAGAAATATAATTATTGGAGACTTCGCTATAGTTTTTGTACAAAATTTGCCAAATTACCTAACTCTGTGAATTTTTACAAATTTTTCTGTCTACCAGTGTCGAAACGTATGGGGGGGAACCGTGTGAATTTGCATTTTTTTCACAATAACTCAAAAACTGGGCAACAAAAAATTCTAAAAAAAATTGCAACGAATTCTAAATTAGATGTTCTTTCAAATGACACCCCACTCGCTTGGGTCAAAAAAAGTTTTTTTTTACCCCCTCTACCCCGGTCCTCTAAACACACAGAAATATAATTATTGGAGACTTCGCTATAGTTTTCATACAAAATTTAGCGAATTTCCTAACTCTGTGAATTTTTTCAAATTTTTCTGTCAATCAGTGTCGAAACGTATGGGGGGGAACAGTCTGAATTTTGCACTTTTTTGACAATATCTCAAAAACTGGGCATCGGAAAAGTCTAAAAAAAACTGCAACGAATTTCAAATTAGGTGCTCTTTCAAATGACACCCCACTCACTTGGGTCAAAAAAAGTTTTTTTTTACCCCCTCTACCCCGGTCCCCTAAACACACAGAAATAATATATAATTATTGGAGACTTCGCTATAGTTTTCTTACAAAATTTAGCAAATTTCCTAACTCTGTGAATTTTTACAAATTTTTCTGTCAATCAGTGTCGAAACGCATGGGGGGGGAACGGTCTGGACTTTGCACTTTTTCGACAATAACTCAAAAACTGGCCACCGCAAAATTCTAAAAAAAATTGCAGCGAATTCCAAATTAGGTGCTCTATCAAATGACACCCCAGTCGCTTGGGTCAAAAAAAGTTTTTTTTTACCCCCTCTACCCTGGTCCCCTAAACACACAGAAATATAATTATTGGAGACTTCGCTATAGTTTTCTTACAAAATTTAGCCAATTTCCTAACTCTGTGAATTTTTGCAAATTTTTCTGTCAATCAGTGTCAAAACGTAGGGGGGGGGAACTGTCTGGACTTTGCACTTTTTTGACAATATCTCAAAAACTGGGCACCGCAAAATTCTAAAAAAAACTGCAACGAATTCCAAATTAGGTGTTCTTTCAAATGACACCCCACTCGCTTGGGTAAAAAAAAGTTTTTTTTTACCCCCTCTACCCCGGTCCTCTAAACACACAGAAATATAATTATTGGAGACTTCGCTATAGTTTTCTTACAAAATTTAGCAAATTTCCTAACTCTGTGAATTTTTACAAATTTTTCTGTCAATCAGTGTCGAAACGCATGGGGGGGGGGGAACGGTCTGGACTTTGCACTTTTTCGACAATAACTCAAAAACTGGCCACCGCAAAATTCTAAAAAAAATTGCAACGAATTCCAAATTGGGTGCTCTATCAAATGACACCCCACTCGCTTGGGTCAAAAAAAGTTTTTTTTTACTCCCTCTACCCCGGTCCCCTAAACACACAGAAATATAATTATTGGAGACTTCGCTATAGTTTTCTTACAAAATTTAGCAAATTTCCTAACTCTGTGAATTTTTACAAATTTTTCTGTCAATCAGTGTCGAAACGCATGGGGGGGGGAACGGTCTAAATTCGCACTTTTTTTACTATAACTCAAAACCTGGGCATCGCAAAATTCTAAAAAAAATTGCTTTGTTTTTTAAATTAAGTGCTCTTTCAAATGACACCCCACTTAACCACATTTTAAATAGTGTTTTTACCCCTCCTCATTTCCACCCCCTTAATAAATCTAAGTATGGAAATATGACACTTTTTTATATTTTTCATTAAAAACGTACTAATTTTCCTATCATTCCAAGTACATTTGAAAATTTTCGATCAGATAGGTTTGGAGCTAATCGAGGCAAGAAAACGCGAAAAAAACGTCATTATTCAAAATTATACAAAAAAGGGTGAGGTGTAAAATTCCAAAATAAATTTTTAACGAATACTGAAATAAAGCCCTTTCATATGATACCCTACTTGAATCTATAAAAAAATGTATTTTCTCAAAGGTCTCACATCTCAGCCCTGTAAACCAGACGAAAACCACTTTGGTTTTATTTGTATCCGTCATTTCATGTGGACAGGTTAGTTTTATACGCATGCCAAATTTCAAGTCCATAGCATTTATAGTTTACGAGATAATCGATATAATGTGAAAAACACGTTTTACTCTCACCAATAGTGTTCCGTATAAAAAACGGAACCCTAATATTGGAAATCCATATATAAATAATTTATAGCAGACTGCGTCTTGCCAAACTTTATCAAAGGCTCGGCTCGTTCAAGGTCTAATAATATCATTCCAGTAGATTTTAGCGAAGATCTATTAGATTTAATATGATTGACTACACGATGGATTTGATGAACTGTAGAGTGCCCAGATCTAAAACCAAATTGCTCGTTTATAATTATTTGATTATCAGTTATGAACTCTTCCATTCTTCTTTTGATAATCTGCTGAAAGAGTTTTCCCAATGTACAAAGAAGACTAATAGGTCTGTAGCTTGTAGCAAGAGTGGGGTCTTTGCCAGGCTTTAAAACAGGAGTAAGTTTTGCTTTTTTTCATTGAATTGGGAAATAGCCTAGGTTCAAGCAGCACTCGAATATTATCTTAAGAAAATGGATTCCACTTGCAGGAAGATTTTTAAGTAAAATAAATGGAATATTATCTACACCTCGAGCTTTGAGCCTTGGAAGGAATTTCAAAATATCAGAAATTTCAGAAGGGTGAATTTCAGAAATTGTAGCATTGTTATCCAAATTATTGAAATTAGTGCAAAAGTCATTCACTTGTTCTTCAATTACAATATTGGAGTTTGGAATTTGATTAGCGTCAAGGAAGACATCAGCCAATACTTGTGCTTTTTCTGTGTTTAAGAAAATTCGATTTCCAGTGTTGTGAGTAACTAATGATGGAATGGACTTGCGATGGTTTTTAAAATGTTTAGTTGTTTTCCAGAAGTTTTTTGAACCATTATCCAACCATTCAAGCTTCGTTTGCCATTTTTGATTATAAAGAATATTTATATGATATTTAATAATTCTATTTAGCAAGTTTATTGAGGTTTTAATGTGAGCAAGGCGACTTTTGAGGTAAGATCTTCTAAGCGAATTTCGGTGTCTGATAAAACTTATCACTTGATCAGATAATAACAATTTATGAAGAACAGGCACAAGCGGTATGGATAGCTCACGAGCTGAAGAAATGGATGCTGTCAAAAAATCGACTGCAACGTTGACATCTGAAATAGTATGAATTGAACTTAAATTGAAATTTTCAATTTCAGATGAAATATGATTCTGATAAATGCTCCAATTAGCATTTTTATAGTTAAAGTATTTACGATGGCAATGATCTACTTGATTATTAAATACTATTGAACAGAGGACTGGCAGATGATCGGAGCAGAGTGCTTGAATGGTGTTAACTTAGGATATAACTGTAAGTTGTTTGTTAAAAATATATCAATAATACTAGGGACTCCAGCAGGACTATAGTGGGTAGGATCTTGGGGAGCAATAACAACACAATCAAAGTTAATAGAATAATCATATAAAGTTCGACCACCGCGGTTAGTTCTAGGACAAAACCAGTTAGGATGCTTACAATTTAAATCACCACCAATTAGGTAAGGAATATTACCACTACAAATTTTTATAAAATCATTTCTGAGATGCTCAGAATTCGAATATGAACAATATACAGCAAATATTTTAAGTTGGTTATTATCACTACTTATTATATTAATACCTAGGGATTCTATACAATTTAATTTAAGGTCAGGAAGAAGCAAATGTTTAATGCAATCTTTTATAAGAATACCAACACCACCCCTGGGGTAGCGAAAATCCGAAATTCTACGTCCACGCCGTGCTACCTGTGTAACGCTAACAGAATTAGGTTGGTGTAGTTGAGAGAGGCAGAGTAAATACTGCTTATACTCAATGATTCTGCACCATGGCGAGTCATTGGCGCCATAAAACCAATGCAACTCAAGCGTCTGTTCTCCATGTTAAGGGCGGCTTGGAGCGGGCGTCTGTCTTGGATCAAGCGGCTCGCTATATAAATGTGTAGAAAGCGTCTGTTCTCCATGTTAGGGGCGGCTTGCAGCGGGCGTCTGACTTGGATCAAGCGGCTCGCTATATAAACGTGTAAAAAGGTTGTTTCTGGTGACCTTAAGATGCAGAACGAACGAACCCATTCACGAAAATTTGGGTTGGGCGAAGGGCTAACACCCCATTTCCGTAAAAAAATTATTGTCATGAATTCTGTACACAGGCCTCGGAATATCTCGGAATCATTATTGGAACGACCTCGGAAACTGTACCCGGACTACGATTTAAAAATGGGAACCTGGGACGTGCTAAGCCTTAGCAGACCAGGAGATCTCCTAAAACTCACACAACAAGTCGAGAGTTACACAATGGATATAGTGGCATTACAAGAACTAAGATGGCCAGGTAGTGGAATCCATGAAACAGCGAAAGGATACACTCTTTATTATTGCGGTCATCAAAACGGAGGAGAATTTGGAGTTGGCTTTCTTATACACCGTCGCGTGAATCAGCATCTTATAGACTTCTGCCCAATTAATATGCGGTTATGCACACTGAGAATCCAGACGCAAAAATTCAATGCAACGATCATCGATGTACATGCACCTACTGAAGACAAAGCAGATGACATTAAAGACCTGTTTTTTCTAGAACTCGAAGAAGTCATTAATAATATCCCACGGCACGATATAAAAATCGTGGTAGGTGCCTTCAATGTTCAAATTGGTAGAACTGCAGAACTTAAAACACATATCGGCCCTAACAGCTTTCATCATACCAGCAACAATAACGGTTTTCGCGCAGCCGAGCTGGCTATGATGTATGATCTAGTAATTTCCAGCACTTTCTTCCCTCACAAGAGAATTCACAAGGCAACGTGGAAATCAAATGACGGAAGAACGGAAAATCAAATCGATCACGTCATGATTTCTAAGAGACACTCCACAAGTGTAACTGACATTCTATCATACAGAGGTGCTGATATGGACACTGATCATATGCTTGTCATCTTTAAGAACAAGTGCAAATTATCATCTACATTTAATAGACAAGCAAAAAAGACCGTGCGCTGGAACGTCGATGCATTTAAACATCCGGAAACGCTGAACAGATATCAGGAAATAATAACACAAAACATAGAAGAGCATGATATCTCTTCTGAGATGCCATTAACCATACAAGAAGAATGGCAAACGCTTCAATCCACCATTATAGCCGCAGCACAAACTACAATCGGAAAGCGGCCACCGCAATCACACAACGAATGGTTCGATGACGAGTGCCGCCAATCCGTTGAACATAAACAAAAACTGCGAGAAAAATGGTTAACAAGGAACACCCGAAGCTCTCAAGCTGATTATCTATGCGCCAGGAAAGCCTCAGCAAAACTTCTACGTAAAAAGAAACGCGAACACATGAAGGGCTGCATTGAAGACATCAACCAACATGCGGCCAACGGAAATTCAAAAGAGTGCTTTGCCAATGCACGGAATCTGACAAAAGATTTCCACCCAAGATCTACAGCCATCAAAAATGAAAATAATGAACTTACAACAAGTGAACGTGATGTGCTGGCAGTGTGGCGATCCCACTCTCAAGACCTATTGAATAGGACGAATGAAGTTCATCCTATTCGAGCAATTGCTCCATCAACTGAGGAGATTTTTGTCCCTTACCCAGCAATAGAGGAAGTGGAAGCTGCAATTAAAAAACTGAAAAATGGCAAATCACCAGGTTTCGATGGAATTCCCGCAGAACTTTTGAAAAATGGAGGAGCAGCTCTGGTCTCACGTATATACGATCTGATTCTTGCAATCTGGGACCAAGAAGAACTACCCGCTGAATGGACAACAGCTCTCATTGTTCCGCTACATAAGAAAGGTGACCGTCTAAAGTGTGCGAATTATCGTGGCATCGCACTGTTGAACACAGCATATAAAATACTAGCTAATGTCGTACTTGCTCGACTCATCCCGTTCGCCGAATCTATCATCGGTGACTATCAGTGTGGTTTTCGTCCCAACCGCTCAACCACAGCTCAATGTTTTACATTAAGGATGATTCTGGAAAAATGTTGGGAGTACAACATCAGCATTCACCAGCTCTACGTTGATTTCAGGCAAGCATATGATAGTATCATCCGCGACAAACTCTGGTCCGCACTCATATGCCTTGGTATGCCAGAGAAACTTGTTTCTCTGTGCAAACTCACAACATCGTGATCAAATTGTAGAATAGTAATCGAAGGGTCAGTTTCTGATTCTTTCGATATAACATCAGGTGTTCGACAAGGTGATGCACTCGCGCCTGTACTGTTTAATTTGGCGCTAGAGTACGCGATAAGAAAAAGCCGAATTTGGACGCAAAACTGCATATATAATAAATCTAGTCAAGTTCTTGGCTATGCAGATGATATTGTGCTTCTCGGACGTAGAACGAGCGATATTAAAGATAGTTTCTCTCAGCTTGAAAGAAATGCTAAACGACTTGGATTATGCATCAACCCCGGCAAAACTAAAGTGTTAACAACATCTAAGAACATACCTCCCGGAAATCTGGATACTGGCGACTACGAAGTGGAACGCGTGGAAAACTTCAAATAGCTCGGGTCTGTAATAACATCGTCAAATGATATGCAGGCAGATATCAAAGCCCGTGTCTCTGCCGCATACAGAGTTTTCTACGCATACTAAAAACTTCTGCGATCAAAACATCTTTCGCAGTCGTGCAAACTCACACTTTACAAAGCATTAATTCGACCTGTGCTTACATTTGGAAGTGAAAGCTGGGCACTGACTTCCTCCGAATGTAGACTTTCATCAACATACGAGAGGAAGGTCATACGAACAATTTATGGTCCATGTAAAGTTGCTGAAAATCAGTATAGAATCCGAATGAATCACGAAATCAGACAGCTTCTTGGAGGCAGCGATGTAATCGGATTCATTAAATCTAACCGGATCAGATGGTTTGGTCATGTAGAAAGGGCTCCATTAGATAGAATGATAAAAAAAGCGTCCCAACAACAACCTGCTGATGTTCGTCGAAGAGGAAGACCTAGACAACGCTGGCGTGATGACATCATCCAAGACCTTCGTGATATAGGATGTCGAAACTGGGGTCAACTGGTCATGGAACGAGATGATTGGAAGCTTATTGCACAGACGGCAAAATCCCTTCATGGGATGTAAACGCCAGAGAGAGAGAAACACCACCCCTGCGAAGATTTTCTCTATCATTACGATAAAAGCGAAAATTAGGAATCGAAAATGAAATAGAAGGCTTTAAATGCGTTTCACTAATAAGTAATATATCAATATTAAAATTATCTAAAAACTGAATTACCTCAAATTTTTTATTTTTTATACCGTACGCGTTCCACACACAAATTTTTAAAGAATTATGGATAACAGACATATTTAATAGCAATATTAGCCATAACATCAAATTAGGGTTTCCAATCTCGGGTATCGGGTACCCGGGTACCCGGGTATTTTTTCATTATTCTACTACTCGAATACCCGGGTAATTGCTTCGGGTATTCGAGTACTAAAAAATATATAAATTCATTAATTATAATAATAATCATTTCTGCATACATATTTTTAATTTTTATTATTTCAAGGATCGTATAGTTTGTTTGTTTGATCGTATAGCTGTTCGAAGAAATATCGGAGCATGAAGCCTTTTGTCTAACTTCAAACATCAAGCCAGCTTTAGATAAGATGCGACAAAAAATAAGATTTATTAAGATATCAGCAGTTCGAAGCGACATTTTATCAAAGCATGTAGTGCAACAAGAGGGAAAAAACCTTAAACTAATTTTGGACTGCAAAACCCGCTGGAATACACTCATTTTTGCAGTTAATCGATTTTTAAAATTAATTAACTGTGTTAACTCAACATTAAATGAATTGGGTTCAGAAAAATTTGCTGATGAGGACATTCATGTTTTAAAGGAACTTTCTTTAGTATTGGAACCTTTAATGGTTGCAGTTGAAGAACTTAGCAAAGAAAATACCAATCTTATAACTGCTGAGGGAAGCCTTATATATGTATTCAAAAAACTAAAAGAAATGAATACGCCCCTTTCACAGGATATAATTGAACATTTACAAATTTTAGTCGAGCAACGACGACAAAAAGACTTAATAACGCTATTATTATTCTAACATCATGGTAGGCATCCAAAAAACACCGATTTTTTAAGTTACTCATCAAAAACTACAATAAAACTACTTGCTAAACAATTAATAAATAGACTAAATCCAGATCAAATCCAAAACGAAATATCGGAATCTGATAGCTCCAGCTCCTCTGATGACACGGACCGCGATTGTGAAAAAACAGCCTACGATGAGCTACAGAAGTCCCTTAATTCTTTTACATCAACTAAATTCACCAAGTTTACAGCTTCGAGTGCCTGTGCAAATATTGAAAAGGATTTTAAACTCGTTGAATTGAATAGAGGAATGCGAAGTGAAGTATTGGAAAACTTATACCAAGCGCTCCTAACAATAAACCCTACCTCAACGGCATGCGAACGGGTCTTTTCAGTTGCCGGGAATATAATAAAAAAACTCCGTAGTCGTTTATCTGAAGACACTCTTAATGGACTGGTATTCTTAAAATATTATTTTATAAACAAAAAATAAGTAATTAATTAAAAATTGATTATATTTAACATATTTTAAAATTTTGTTCCTATATAAACTTAAAGTTTCAATAACTTATTTGAATATTTTAAAATTTGCAATGAATTATGAATTTTAGCATGATTGAGTTCTTTCTTCACAATTTTTGTTTTATATAATAAATGAATTTTGTATTTGATTTGTCTTTTTTTTCGGGTTACCCGGGTTACCCGGGTAGTTCAAAGAATAACTACCCGATACCCGGGTATTTAATTTTCGGGTATTTTGGAAACTCTACATCAAATTGTTCTTCTTTGGAATGGCACCCCCGAAGTCCTGAAACAAGTTCTTTGAGAATTTGTAATAACTCATGTGGTGCAAACAAATCATTTGTGCTATCTGAATTAATATTAATTGAATTTTCATGATTGATTGCATTTGTTTGAACCACTGTACTGAACTGCATTTTTTTGTTAACAAAATTATTATTATAATTATTATTAAAATTTTTATTGTTGTTTTGATGAGGTATTGAAGGAATAATAGAAAAATCCTGTTGTTGAAATGAAAACGTTGGTTGATTTGAAGGTCGACTCAACTTATTTTTTAGATTCAGATGATTTTTTATTTGAATGTATTTTTCTCTTTCTGGACAAATTATAGAGTTAGATGTATGATTTCCACTACAATTACAGCAAACATGTTTAGTAATATCGTTTTGTAAAGGACACTCCATATCATCAATATGTTCATCTCCACCACAGAAATTACATTTTGGCTTCATGTAGCATGCGTTCGCTCCATGACCATGCATTTTACATTTATAATATTGGAGAGAACTTTTGCTGGTGGATCGACAAATCTCCCATCTGCACACTGTGTTATTAACAAATCTTATATTTTTTAATTGGTTCAGAGACATTGATCCCTTTTTGAAAGCAACAAAATAAAGGGCATCTTCACTGTTTCGACGATATTTTTTAGGAATAGTTTTCCAAACATTAACAGGACTCAGGCCACTATTCTCGAGGCTTTTCTTAACTTCATTTGTATCCATATCATGGAGCCCACATAGTAAAAATTTAACAAAACGGGTTTCCTCAAGCGTATATGAGAACATACCATTGTTATGTTCTTTTAATTTAGTAAAAATTTTGTTATAGTCTGATAGGCTATATGTAAGTATTTTTATGCCAATTGACATGATTTCGTTCCTTCATAGTTTTATGAATTTCCGTTGAGGAAGATTTTGTAATTATTGGAGGAATTTTTTCTACAGGTTTTCTAGAACTTTCACCAGACGGAGAACTAGTTTGCGATGTTTTTGCATATTTTGATAAATTAACGTTAGGTGGTAAACCTGCATACCTGTTTACTGTTGGGATATCACTCATTTTAATGCCTTGACTCATCTGCTTAATGCTGCTGAGCAAGCTCCTAGGGAGGCTACGCATCTGGCGACTTATAGTTCTTTTATTTGTGAGCATCCACACACAACAATCACAAAACAATCAATTTATATTTCAATGTTTAACTTTAATTTGATTTGAATTTATAACTATCAACAAATCCAAACAAAAAATAAAACACAGTTAGAAATTTTAATTTTAATATTGAAAAATTTGATTATAACTTGATAATATGATGTTTACTTCGCAAACACCGAATATCGAATCTCTGACATGGAAATAAATAAATTTTGTTGACAAACTAATAAAACATAATAAAAGCTTATTTCCCAAACTATGATGATCTCCAACCAAATTATTCTACACCAATTTTAATTTTCAAAGTTTTAAAGCTAAATTCAAAACAACAGTTACAACTTTTTAATCTACAAATAATGAAATCAAATTAGATGAAATTTTGAAAACTAAACTAACTTTGTTTGGTTTGTGATATGTTAACAGTTAACGCAAATCAAACGAATGACTGGATTCATATTTGGTTGGTTATTTCATTATGTTAAAACTGAAAAAATGATGAATGCTAATGAGAATTTATACTTCCCTTATCACTTACAGAGATTAATCTTGTTTTGTTTATTTTTTAGAAAACGTATTTTCCTATTCTCTTTTAAAACGTTCATTTAGCTTTAATGAACTGTTACGAGTTTATTGTTTTACTTTTTATTATCTTTGTAAATAATCGTTCTTCCCGTTTTTATTTTACGTATGACAAATTCACTATGGACCATTTAAATTGCAATTTTTCAGTTATATGACTTACAGATAAAAAAGCAATTTTAAAAGTCTCATATTAATAATGATATTTTCTGTTTTCAGAACGTTGTTTGCGGTATAATTTGTAAGGAAGTACAAAGCATTTTGGGACAAGAAGTCTTTTTTTTTTATTAATTAGTTAGATATGTTTAGCACAATAAATATGAAATATTCATTATTCAGACTCTTTGAATATCCGAAGATACCATGTCAACTATAAAGGAAGGAGTTGAGGAAAATGGAAGGGATGAGGATATCAAAGCGATGCGGTAGATCGCTGTTCGTGAAAAAAAATATAGCGATTACCACTTTTGCTTTATTTACGCTGAACCTAGTAGACATAACCTCAAAAAAATGATTCGATCTAATGTTGTTTAACATATATGAACTTATGACGAGTTTTGTAACATAAAGTCACCTTTAAATTTTAATTTGAAATAGATTTTGTACAATAAACCGTATACAAAATTAATTAAAACCTAAAATTTCGAATACGATTATTGAAAAATGAAATTTCAACAAGATTATTCAGACGAAAATTTATCATTCTAGTGACTTTTTGATTCAAGCCATCTATTGTAAGTTTAAAATGTAAATAAATGTAAATAGCTAAAACACTTTTTTTAAACATAAAAACATAATATAATCTTTTGTAAATATGTATCATTTTATTAAAAATTACTTAAAATTACAATAAATAAAATATTCCTTATTAAAACTAAATTATTTTATTTATATCCGTGAAATATAAAATACATAGCAAATATTCTAATCCATCAATTAATATTTTTTGTTTCTCTTCATTGTACAACCCATCCAAAAGTTCAATTACATTTTTATGTTTTAATATGCGATGTAGCTGTATCTCTTTCCTTACATTTTGTTCCACATTTTTAATCCGACGCAATTTTCTTTTTGTCAATATCTAAAGGACATAATACAAAAATATTAGCAATTCGTACATAACCAAACAATTTAGATTTACCTTTACAGCTTTTCTGCTTAACGTTTCAGAGTCTAATACTTCCTTCACTTTTCCGTAAGATCCTTCTAATATATCCCCCATTACATATTTTCCAACCCTTAATGTGGTAAATCAATTAACACTAAGCTTACACTAGTATCTAATAGATACATCATTGAATAATACATTTTTTGTTTTCTTCATTGTACAACACATCCAAAAGTTCAATTACATTTTTATGTTTTAATATGCGATGTAGCTGTATCTCTATCCTTACATTTTGTTCCACATTTAGAATCCGACGCAATTTTCTTGGTACAATCCTAGTTTATCCCTCCAAATAGATTTGCGTTATTTTTCAGATAAATAGAAAGATTAGGTCCTCTGCATCCTAATTATGAAAAAAAAAATTAGCGGAAATGAGGGAGTCAAAAGTTATAAAGGATCAAACTTTCAATTTTACCTTGGTCCCCCCTTTGGTTTTTTTTTTAGTTTTTTTTTTTTTCTTTTTTTTTTATTTTTATTTATCAAAAATTATAAAGGATCAAACTTTCAATTGTCCCCCCTTTGGTTTTTTAAACTTTGAATTGATTTTTTAGATTTTTTTTTGACTCAATTTTGCGATCTTACACAATTTCGATCAGAGATAGCACCGAACCCCCCACGCGTCCCCCCCCCCCCGCGTCCTCCCCCGCGTTTTCCGCGTCCCCTGCGCCGCGGACGCGCGAGGGGGCGCGTGGGGGGTTGTCGCGTGGGGTGGGGGGACGCGTGGGGGGGTTCGGTGCTATCTCTGATCGAAATTGTGCAAGATCGTAGAATTGAGTCAAAAAAAAATTTAAAAATTGAATTCAGTCTAAAAAACCAAAGGGGGGACCAAGGTAAAATTGAAAGTTTGATCCTTTATAACTTTTTACCCCCTCATTTCCGCAAATTTTTTTTTTTCATAATTAGGATGCAGAGGACCTAATCTTTCTATTTATCTGAAAAAAAAACGCAAATCTATTTGGAGGGATAAACTAGGATAATGCCATTTTCTTTTTGTCAATATCTAAAGGACATAATACAAAAATATTAGCAATTCGTACATAACCAAACAATTTAGATTTACCTTCACAAATCACAGCTCTTCTGCTTAACGTTTCATAGTCTAATACTTCCTTCACTTTTCCGTAAGATCCTTCTAATATATCCCCCATTTCATATTTTCCAACCATTTTATATTTCTTCTTTTTTGCTTTATATATTATATCAGCGCTATCCACTCGATTGAACATTATCGGTCCATGGATCAATAGATAAATCCAATTTATCAATCTCCTCATCATCAAGCCATGTCACATTTTGTTGTTGACATAAATTATTACAATTATTAACAAATTTATTTTCGTATGTTATCGTATGAAAATCGTATGAAAACGTTATCGTATGAAAACGTTTTGTACATTTAATATATACATATCTGAATTTGACTCCATTGTAAATTTATAAAAACATATTTTACTCAATTAGAACATACATTGTCCAATTAATTTAAATTTATTTATCTAAATAAATAAATAAATAAAATATTTAATTCTTTTATTGTTTATCTTTTTGAACAATAATAAAAATTTACAAAAAAAAATTGCGAACAAATGTCAACCGGTTGATAGAAAATTTAATGTTTTTGTGTTGGTATCAATGTGTTCTAAAATATGGACAATTTTTGGCTTCATACATTGTTTAGTTTCGAAAGTTTAAAATTTTTATTTCGAAAAAGACAAACGATTTAATATATTTTTGAATATTATCAATCTAGACGGTATGTTTACCTAATATATGTTAAGACTGCATTCCAATTGATGCTAATTTTTACTAAATGTGGTAAATCAATTAACACTAAGCTTACACTAGTATCTAATAGGTACATCATTGAATAAATATCTATGGAAGAGTAACTGCAGTCTTCCCCGAATTTTTGAATAGAAGAGCTTTCGAGTTTCGAATAAAAGATGTTCTTATATTTGAATGCGTGATAAATTTTTTTTAGTTCTGTACATATATTTTATTAAAATTCAGGGTAAATATAAGCCCACAAAAAATCATTTAATTTAGTCTGATTTTTGCTAAGACAAATCTTTTAAAAAGGAATGTATTTGGTTTGTATGTTGACATAAAAATACATTATAATTACATATCTTGCGGATTATTGGTTGTTGTTTTTATAAACGCAGAAAAATTGGAAATAATTCAATCAATCGTTAAAGTTGGTATACAAATAAATCGGTGACAAACATTCAAATTGCTTATATCAAAATGAAATAATTACCTATTATTAATAATATTATTTATTTCATTATAATCCAAGCTCATAAAATTTATTATTTACTACAAAAAATAGTGATATCAGTACAAAAAACATCAAAAATGTAAATTTTATTTCGTGAAAAAGGTGCAGTTTAAAGTTTAATAGTCAAAACTATCTGTTCAGTACAAAAAGAAGTGATATCCTGTGTCAAGTAGAAACGAGTGCAAAACAAAACATTTCCAAATAATTAGGTGTTCTATATGATTTGAAATACTTACTTTGTCTCTCGGATTAGAGATTAGAATTAGAAACAACTTCAACTAACTAGGTATTAAAACAAAAGTTTCTAGAGTAGTGTAGTCCCACTATCGTTAATTTTCAGGTTAATTGATTTTTCAGGTATGAATATATGGGTCGTGTTTTTTTTTGGTTTTTAAATAGATTTTTTTTTTGTTGTTGTGATCGAAATGATGAAAAAAAGCAATAACAATGCATATGTTTTTGATTTTAAGGAATGAGTTTGTGTTTTGATCTAATTTTGAAATAAAACTCTGTGGGAGGTCTAATAAGAAAAAAAATATACGTGTATGTTACATGAATGAAAAAACAAAACATCTGCTTTGAGTTTAAATCAAATATTTTTTTGGTTGATAAGCTACAACAACAATTGCATTGAAATTAATTCAGATTGTATTGAGAGAATGAGCTTGAAAGAAAACTAGAGAAAATGATTAAAATATTTTTTTTGTTGCTGTATCTTATAAGAAAAAATTCATTTCGGTCCCACTATCGTACATGAGTTGATTTGACTGAATCAACTGAGAAAAAACAAAGATTTCGATTTTTTTCATTGGGGCACATGTGTTGTTCTAGTTTTTTAGTTGTTATATAAGATTTGTGTATAAAGCGAGCAGAAGAATTAGAACAAATTGTGTTGGAAAAAAATTATGATGTGTTGGAAACCAAAAACTTTTTATTTGAAATTTTAGACGGATGCCTTAAAACTAAAAATTATAAATAGATGTTCGAAATGGACCAAATCATTTATTTCAAAAAATATGTTTAATGTGGAACAACCTTTTACCATGCAGATTTCTGGTCCTTCTTCTTCGGGGAAGACCACGTTTGTATTAAAGTTCTTGCCACATATTCATGGTATAAAGAAACTGGTTTGGTGCAATGGTGAAACTAATTCGGTCGATCTAAAAGATTTCGATTTTGAAGATATTGAAATGTTAGACAACGTCCCCGAAAATTTTGATAATCTAGAAAACACATTAATCATCTTGGATGATTTAATGACTGAGGCGTATAATAAAAACGTTTGTGAATTATTTACCAAGGGTTCACATCATCGAAATATATCTGTTATATTGATTACCCAAAATGTGTTCCATCAAGGAAAATTTTGCAGAGACATTTCGTTAAACTGCAAATACTTAGTTATGTTTAATAACCCCCGAGATAAATCTCAAATCTACCCGCTTGCTAGACAAATTTATCCAGAAAATATCAAAGAGTTTGTGAGAGTATATAAGGAGGCAGCTTCAAAGCCTTACGGTTATTTATTTATGGATTTGACACAATCGTGCAACGACTTATTTCGCTTCCGCTCGAGTATTTTTAATAAAGATTATCAAGAGTGTTATGCGCCATCTAAACTAGTATCACAGCTAAAAAGGAATGAAGCGGCTCATGGTACACAAACATACGTTACATATGTTAAGAAATTGTAAGCCCCGTATACGTAAATTTATATTAGAAAAAAGTAAAACAGATTTAATAAAAGCCTTATATGAAGTGTGTTTAAATGTTTTAAATGGTAATGTCAATATCGATAACAACTGTAAAACTCGTTTGAAGAAACATAAGAGTGCTTTACGTAAAATTGTCGATTCCAAATCTAATTTATCGGTGAAACGAAAGGTGCTAGTACAAAAAGGTGGATTTTTGCCTATTATCTTATCAGCTGTTTTATCTGGGGTTATTGGAAAGTTATTGGAGGAAGTTACAAAATGAGTTTACAACGTATGATTGTTGTTCATCCTGATACATTTGAGCAGTGGAAAAAAATTATGTTAGAAGACAATAAACTATCGGCATTAGATCGTGAAATGAAAAAGATTTTGTACAATAATAAACTAAACGATATCGATAAATGGAACTATTACCGGCAAAGTCTTTTAAAAATGTTAAATGTGAAAAGAAGACCAATTGGAATAAATCATTTTCCAGGCTTAAACACTAGCGTTGTATTAAATAAACAGACGCAAGCTGATAGCGATGCTTTAAATATCCAGCAAAAGGTGGATGGGAACACGCAAACGAAGATTTTAAAAGGGCGAAACGCAAAAAATCAAACTGAAACGTCTGAAGGTCGAAATATTGCAATACAAACTAAGATGATGAAACAAATTCAAGAGCCTAAATCATTTGATGAACTGTTTGAAACATCGAATAGATTTTCTAGTTTTGAAAATGCGGATAATAATGACGATCAGAGTTTTCGTAGTTTTGATGAAATTCAAGAATTAGATATGGATGATAGCGTACGACGAAGAGCTCTAGAAGGTCAACCGCCCGATGTAAGAATATCGAAAGAAAGACTTTCTCTAAATCCTCAAGAGTACAGAGTATTTGAATTGAATACGGGAGAGAATGTGAACGTTCCAGTTGAACGCCGTTTCACACGTTCTACAACAAAAAGGTCGAGGGTTGATCCAACGCAAAGTGTTATAAATTTTCCTAAACGGAAAAAAACAAACAGTGAAACGAGCACACCAAAAAAAAAAACACAAAAAACAAAATCAAAACAACAAACGATTCCCTGGCAAAGCTATAAAAGTTAAGTTTAGAAGTGTTAATCATCATTCAGATTTTTGATGTTATCACACGACGTCTACAATGCTAGCTGATCAAAAATCTTTTTATATTACATTAACAAGTAACAGCTCTCTGGATTTTTATCCGCATAACACACTATCAAGATTTACTGTTAAACTTCCTTATTCACTTAACTTGAAGGGTGACGATCACGCAGAATGGTATATGGGTGTATCAAAATTTGCTTGCACCTCTATAATGAAGAAACTTGGAAAAGATCCGTCTATAACGTTTATTGCAGAACGAGGTAATACTGGTGTAGAAATATTAGATATATTAAGACAGTATCCAACTTTATTTGCAATCGTTCAACATGAAGATTTTTTCGATCGATATTCTGAGTCTGCTGACTTGCCTTTTTACGTTTTTTCAAAAGATTTCGTTCAAGTTGGTGTTGATAAACGCAATTTTAAATTAAAATTTAATAAAGAATACACAATAAATCTACTCTTTGACTACTTATTTTCACAAATTGATAAAACTGAATGGAGCAAAGTTATAAAAAATTTAAAAGAATCGATTGCAATTAAACCTTCACAATCTTTATCAGAGCAAAAACTAACGATGTTAAAGAAACGTGTCAAAGTAATTTTACCGGAGCCCATCCCAGAATCTGAAGCTGTACCGAACTATATGTGTATTTATTGTGATATAGTGCGACCTCAAATGTTTGGTAATATAATGGCTAGAGGGTTAGTAATGCATCCCGTAAAATATAAAAGGCAATTTGAGAGTTATCAAAACTGTGAAATAGGAAAAATTCAATATGCACGACTCGAGAGAACACTGATTACAGATATCAGTCTGCTATTAACGGATGAAAATGGGGAACAGATAAATTTTAAAAATGATTCATTTTGCACAATGGTTGTTTTACATTTTCGTAAAGGTATATAAAGAGGTGAAGCTGTTTTTAAATTTTATTACAATGCATAACGCTTATCTAAAATATTACGTTCAACAACACGGTGGAAATAACCCAACCGCCAACGATGAATTTGGAAATGTGTTAAAATTGCCAAAAGTATATCAGCGAGGTCGAGGGATTGGTAGTGTATTTGCTAGTTTCTGGAAATATCTTCAACCGCTTCTAAAAAGCGGTGCAAATTTTTTAAAGAACGAGTTAATTGACACGGGTTCCGACATTTTAAAAAATATAAGCGCACAAAAACCGATACAAAATATTCTTCGTGATCGATCGGTGCAAGTTGTTGACAAATTAAGAGATAAGACAATCGATAAAATAAATGCAATGGCTGGAACAGGCATCGAAAAGCGGAAAAGAAAAAGATTCAAACGAAGCTTGAAAAACCCAATAAATAAGAGAGCAACTTCTGAAAAAAGACAATCGAGCATCTTAGCAGCTCGTGTAAAGAAGCATCTACCAAACAAACGCACGCCTAACAAAAAACCACGCGTTTTAGATATATTTACATAATTTAAAAACTTAAACAAAATGTCTTTCCGAGAGTGTATGAAATCCGAATTGGATCTTTTCGCACCTCGTAACATTCAAACAAACATTGTGAAAACCGAAGAAGTTGCCTACAAACCTTTAACTAGTTTAGAAAACCAATCGATCATTGAATTCGTATGTCATGGACACAGTGATATGTATTTAGATTTATCGTCCATAAACCTATGTGTAAAACTGCGTCTAACCAAAAGTAATGGTGCATTGTACACGGATGCGGATACATCTCAACCAACTGTAATAAATAATATGCTGCATTCACTGTTTCGTCAGGTAAATGTTTCGTTGAACGGAAAAAACATAAATTCCTCAGACGGTAATTACAGTTATAAAGCGTACATTGAAACATTATTGAATTTTGGTGAGGATGCGAGCAGGACGCATTTGGAGTTATCGGGGTTTTATCCGGATACCAAAAAACTTGATACCTTACCGCCATCTCAAGAAGGATTGTTGAAAAGACACAGTTTAGTGAAAAATAGTAACATTGTTGAGCTGTACGGAAAAGTGCATGCAGATATGTTAAATCAACCGCTATTGCTTTTGAATAATGTTGATGTGAGATTAACTTTTACGCTCAACAAACCTGAATTTTATCTTATGACTGATGCGGCAACCGATGACACATCTATAAAAATACTTGAGGCAACAATTTACGTAAAACAATGTGCAATTAATCCTAATGTTTTAATCGCGCATCATAAGATGCTTGAACAAACAAATGCAAAATATCATTATAAGAGATGTGAAGTGAAATCATATACGATACCTGCAAGCGGTAACTCCTTAAATTTGGATAATATTGTGTTGGGGCAGATGCCAACAAATTTAATATTTTTTATGGTTGATAATGATGCATACATTGGTTCGAAGAAAAAGAATCCTTACAATTTCAAACACAATAAAATGGCTTCGTGCACTTTGTATGTAAATGGGGTTCCAACACCTAGTGCATCTATAACAACCTCATTTACCGGTGGTGATTCGTGTGCGCGTGCATATTCGACAATCTTTTCTACTATGGGTATACTGCACTCACCTCAGGGCAACCTTATCACAAGAGAAATGTATGCATCCGGCTATTTTATGATCGCGTACGATCTCACACCGGATTTAGCATCCAACGATGGCTGTTCATCTTTAGCCAATCAAGGAAATATACGTTTTGAGGCACGTTTTGATGCACCGATTCCTAACCCCTTAACATGTTTAATTTACATGGAGTATGATGCTAGCTTGGAGATTGATCAAAATAGAAACATTATTTTAGATCAGTAAAAATATAAATAAACAAACTTCAGATTTAACTACACATTAAGACATTATGAATACAACAGAGTTAACTATAGCCCTACAAAAAAATCCTATCACAAAAAAATATTTTCGTGGTGTGTACGCAATTGATCAACTGCCTAAAACAGTCTTAAATAAACCCGCATGCTACGTTATTAATACTGATCCATCACACAAACCGGGAACACATTGGGTGGCAATTCATTTTCCCTCTGGAGCTCGTGCCGAGTTTTTTGATTCGTTTGGTAGAAAGCCATTCGATCGTAGATTCCGCGCTTTTTTGTTAAACAACTCAAAGTCTTACATTTACAATCCAAAAGAACTACAAAATCGCTACAGTTTCATGTGTGGTAAATATTGCTGTATCTACCTCCATCATAGATGTAGTGGAAAATCAATGAAAAGTTTTTTAAACGGATTTGCAACCGATATGTCTGACTACAACGATCGCATCGTGAATTTTGCCTACAAAAAGTACTTTAACAAAATGGCAAAGAAAAAACGGTGAACGAACCAAATAAAAACTCGTCCAGCTTGAAAAAACATGATCAAACTTGTTCAATGTAGGTAAAAGTGTGTTATTAAATTTTTTTTTAAATCAACTAATAACAAACTTTTATTTTCAGACTTTCAATACCACTGCAGAAAAAAATTCAAAAAAAATAAAATAAAAAAAATTAAAAAAAAAAATTTAGAAAAAAAAAAAGATTAAAAAAAAATTTTTAAAAAAAACTAAAGAAAAAATAATAAAAAAAAATTTAATAAAAAAATTTAATAAAAAAAAATTTAATAAAAACAAAATGAAACAATTTTTTACTAATTATATTTTTTTTTTTTTAATATATCTCAAATATTTATACAAAGATTATTATATAAGTCACAAATCAGTTTGTTTTTAGACAAAATTGGTAGTTCGTTAAATAATCTGGAATAGTTGCATTGGTTTGTATTTTCGTGTGTTGGCGTAAAAAAGTCTTTGTAGTCCAGCTTTGTACAATTTTGTTGAACACATTTTTGCATATATAAATTGTAATAGGCTCTTACATCCTTGTAAGTTAGCCTATACCAGCTAAATATTGAGTGAATTAAAGGCGCCAACTCTTGCAATCTGCCCCATTCTTCTCCATTCAATTGTATTTTAAAAGATTTATCGGAAAAGATTACATACTTCTTCCCGTTGTTGTACGATAATCTGTATCTGTTGTCTTTCCTGGCTAACATTTGTTTGAATTTTTCGATGTCATCTCCCTCAAAATATTGTTGAACTAATCCAATTTGGTTGAAAAATAGATTCCAGTCATCCCAAGCAAAGCAAATAAAATCTTTATCATTAATCAACAGCAGTTGTGGTTTGAAAATTTCTGTATTGTAGCCAATTACAATGAAACATGATTTATTGTCGTTTAAAAAATAAACATACGACAGCAATAAATCTGGTTTACGCATTACTAACTTCTTAACTTTTTCCTTAACAATCCTCTCCATTTTTACTGTGAAGTACTCAGTTGAAAAGAACTTAATAAACTAAAATCAAAATGAATTTAACAACACTTACTATTTGATCAACAGCATTGAACATTTATAAATAGCCGGCGTCGTGTGGAAGCTATTAAAACAACCAATAACTTCAATCAAAATGGAGCGCCAAGAAGTGATAAACGAATTACATAAACAAGCAAGAAAAAATTTCGAAAGAAGAAAAGTTATAACAAAAGGGATAGATGATCTATGGCAAGCCGATCTTGTTGAATTAACTGCATACAGCAAATATAATAATAATTATCGATTTCTTTTGGTGATTATCGATACTTTCTCTAAATTTTGCTGGGTATCACCCCTTAAAACTAAAACAGGTCGAGAAATTTCTGGAGAACTGCAACAAATAATGGAAACAAATCAAAGGTTTCCAAAACATCTTCAAACGGACATGGGGAAAGAATTTTATAATAGAGAATTCAAAAATTTAATGGAGAAACACAATATAAACCATTATTCTTCATTTAGTTTCTTAAAAGCTAGTATAGTTGAGAGACTAAATAGAACTATAAAACAACGAATGTGGAGAATGTTTAGTTTTCGCGGCTCTTATAAATGGATAGACATAATTACCGAAATAGTTAATGTGTACAATCGGAGTAGACACCGAACTATAAAAATGGCCCCCATTGATGTATCGAATAAAAATGAATCGTATCTTCTAAAAAATGTTTTTGATTACAAACCAAAACTGGGTAGAGCAAAATTTAAGAAAGACGATTATGTTCGAGTTAGCAAACATAAAACAATTTTCGAAAAATCTTATACTGCAAATTGGTCTCCAGAGATTTTTCAAATAGATGAGGTAAAACATAAATTTCCTGTAACATATTTGTTAAAAGATTTTAAAAATCAACCAATTTTCGGCCGATTTTATGAACATGAATTACAAAAGACAAAACATCCTGACATATATTTGGTAGAAAGAGTTTTACGAAAGAAAAAAAATCAACTTCTCGTAAAATGGTTAGGTTTCAATAAAACACACAACTCTTGGATAAATAAAAATAATTTTATTTGAATTTAACACTTATTCTATATTTACATTTCGTATTTATTATAATTATATTTATTTTTGTTTTAAACCTTTTTATTACATATTAAAATACAATATTACTATTAAAAACGAGAAAAATAAAAACTAAACAAAACATTTTTTAAAAATAGGTTAAAAAATAAAGCCAAATGGGATTGTTTTATAGTCATCAAGACAAATTCGCTTGTTATATGTAAACCCAAATTTCTTAATTTCAGGCTGAGAAACTACTTCTAATATTTTTCGTCTCTTAATTTTTTTTTGGTCACAGACCGTACGAAAGCCTTCATCACTAACATTGGTTACAATGCTCTTCAAAGTATAAAAATTCAAAGATTTTTGCGATTCAACATTTAGTGTTATGCCTTTACACTTTGCCGTCTCATGATATTCCTCTTTATCAGGATTGAACGCAATGAACCCATAGCTTTTAGGCCCTGTACTAACAAATTCAGTAATATAGGCATTTTTTCCGTATCCTGATAATTCGTCGGTTAAATCACCTACAAAATTACCCGTTTTAAGCACTCCTTCATTTGACACGTCTTCTATAAAAATAATTGAATCGGTATCACAATAGAGAAGTTTTCCTTGAACTTTCGCTAACTCTTTGTAAAGCTTAATTCGAGCATTAGCCGTAGTAAATGCGGCCACAGCTACGGAAGCGTGTTTAAGTGGTATAACAAAATCATTACTTGGATGTTTCCATTTCACCCATAGAACATTTTCTACTGGAAATACATCGGTAATTTCAACTCCTGGGGATGAGATTAATTTGTACAATTCAGAAACTGTATGAATGATGGCCGTCTGATTCTTATCATTTCTTTGACCCAATTTTCCCCAAAGCGCATTTAAAAGAAGTTTACTGCAACCTCTTTGTGAAGGATTATTTGTAATTGCTTTTGGATCCAAATGAATCCCTTCATGCTCAAAAAACTCCTTAATGTAGTTTTCCTTTTCAATTTGAGTGGAAACGTTTGGAGGCCAATCACTTGCTTCTTGTTTTAACTTAAGGAAGCAATTCATATAATCAGTGAACACGCCGCCACACTTTTTTTCTCTATTATATTGAGCTATCTCGTATTGCCAAACTTCAAAAATTTCTGCAATCTTGTAACCATGATTAATTGCTAGTTTGACTTCGTCCAATACCCAAGTACCTGATAACATTCGTTCAGATTCCTCATGTGTACAACGGTTGCAAACATTTTCAGTTTCTCCGCATGTTCGACATAAAGTAAATAGAAGTTTGTTATTTATTTTCATTGGAAGAATCGGAATTAATAGTTTTTGAGGGGGTAGCACTAAACACTTGATTAGACCGTCAATACTTAAGATATCGAGGTTCTTACACTCTTCTCTGCGAAAGACTTTTGGATGATGAATGGGGTTTTTACCATATTTATTTACATACGGGTAGAGTGATGTAAAATCAAAATATCTTATTTTTTCACCATTCTTTACTTTGTAGTAAAGCTGAAATGTTTCGGTTCGGCCACCATACAGGGCATCTCTAGGATCAAGATGACTATACTGCAATTCACGATCGTTATCTAGAGTTGCGGATAGCTCGGGGTTTTCAGACAGGAAGTTCTTAAACTCGCACTCCCAAATTTTTTTAATGTTGTACCCTAGCGACTCTATAACATGCAATCTAGCCATTGATTGTTCGTATTTGTTAACGAACGAATCGTTACCATTTATCTCAATGTTTCTGGCTACAAAACATTTTTGACAACCATGCCAATAGCATCCTAGAAATTCATAGACAGTATTGCTGCTTGCGCAAAACCCATCCACGTAAAAATTGGTGGTTGGTATTTTTACTTCGAAAGAGATTTTTTCTGAAATTTGTTTACTCTCATAAATTAACCATTTTAGTCCAATACGAGATTGTTTTTTATCGGCATGGTTGTACAAGTTTGTTGGAATTACCCCCAAAGTTTTTTCCGCTAAGAATTTCTTACGATAAGCTAGCATTACTGCCTGAGCTAATGTAAATGATTGCAACAAAGGGTTAACATCTGTTGTAGTTAAGAAATCATTCATAAATTTAATACAACCCTTGCGAAGAATTTCAACATCTAGGCAACAATATTTAATTAATTCCTTCCGATTATCGTAAGGTAAACTGAGCTGTGACTGTTCACTATACCAGTTGTTGAATTTTATAACATCCTTCTGACTCATATGAGATATTCCAAAGTATTTGCGGTCGGGAAGATCACCTACATAGTTGTAATTCTCAGGTGTATTAAAAAAGTGGGGATACCAACCTTTAGACAAATTTTCCAAACCAAATGTTTCAGGAAATTTAGATAGAGCCATTGGCAGAAAATTTAACGAATCAATGAAAGTAATATGATTATCATAGGTTATTTTATAAATTTTCATCCCACCTAAAATAGGGAGAATTGGCTTGTCTCGTTTTGCCAGCTCTTTAACTATAAACTGACCATCATACGATTTAAAATTATGAGCTATACAAAATATTTGAGCAGAGTTTTTGCGGAATGTTCCGCAGAAATCGATAAATTTTTTTACGCAATTATCAGTCGAGTCGTTTTCAAAAACATGTTGTCTCTTAACACAAAAAGAACAGCATGTGTTTGAATCCGTCTCCAAATAACATGTATTGCAAACTATTTGCGCAACACATAAATTGGGTTCATGGAGAAATACGTCTTCTTTTAGTTTTGTACTCTGTACACACTCCAGATCAAAAAAAATTATAAAAAATCTGGTTGGCGGAAATCTTTTATATGTTTGAATATAACACTGATGTTCATGTTCGACAATTAACAAACAAACGGAACATTTTTTTTCCTCACAGTCATGTATTTTATACGGTCGTTTTTGATAATTAATAAATCTTGAACAAAGCTTGCAATGTTTTAGAGTATCACAAACGTTGGGTTTGTGATTTCTATAACAAATTTCCCCGTAAAAAAACCTATTACATTCAGAACATGTAATTTTACTCTTTGAACTGTTACACGGTGGAACGTGTTCACAGCTCCTGCACTTTTTTGAACATGTATGCTGGTGTTTATGGTTATACACTTCTACGCAGTGGGCACATTGATATTTAAAACCAAAAAAACCCTTTACATTTTTTAAAGCCACAAAATGTTCAATGTCTTCAAAATAAAATAAGTTTATTGCTAAAGAATTCTGGTCGCCAGAGGAAAACATTATTTCTTTGGGGTTGTTTTTATCACTGTAAACAGTAATTTTATAATTATGTAGCAGTTTTTGATACGCGTTTATTTGAAGTAATGAGGAACCAAAATGTGTATTAATCTCAACTTTTGCACACTTCATTAGAAGCACAACAGCTTTCGAAAGAAACTGTGGATCACGTTTGTATTTGTTAAGCGTTACAATATCATTATTCGCCAAACATTTTCCTGCTAATATAGCTATAGGCAGACAATACAAATTAGCTTCATCAACTTTAATGTTAATTAGAGACTTATTTTTCATTTTAATGAGATCTTGGGAAGGAATAAGCCGAATACTAGCACGACCTTTACCCGTTGGAACATGTAATAGAACCGATGTTATCTGTAGAACATCGGTTAAGAGAAAGTCGGTATTTGATTGAGAGACAGATTCCAGTATGGCTGAAATTGTTTCACTTTTTAATTTTGAAACATCCGTAAAACTTATGCCAATTGGTTTTGCGGTGTCGACATTTGGTAATGAAATTTTTAGACCGATTTTATAATTTGCAGGCGCGCTGCCGCGAATAAAAGAGGTGATTTCCTCAAAAGCCATTTTTAAATAGCTAAAAAGATCAACTGTGGATTTTACCACATTTTTAAATTGAAATTTTGTATCTGTTGTCATTACTTTAAATTTCGGGTTAAAACTAGAAATTTGGCTGAATATATTAATGTAATTGTACCTTTTAGAAATTTCTTCTAGTTGCGAATGTTGATCCAATGGTAATGCGGTTGCTGGTGCTGGTTGGTTTTCGTTTGAATTTGTTGTTGTTGGTGTATCTTTTGTTTTTTTTTTATGTTGTGGTGTTGACAAGTCCAGCGAAGTCGATTGATCTTGTTGTGCTAAACTTAAATCTAAGGGTGAAATCTCCGTTTCAACTTGATCACGTTGAGAGATTCCTCTGCCGGTCTGTTTTACAGTGTTGTTTGATCTAA
The DNA here is from genome assembly GCA_963693315.1 of Diogma glabrata. NCBI lineage: Eukaryota > Metazoa > Arthropoda > Insecta > Diptera > Cylindrotomidae > Diogma > Diogma glabrata. The sequence goes on along the minus strand of OY856188.1, from coordinate 18,023,343 downwards.
AATTGCCGAAAAGATTTTTGATTAAAATAAGACATATGCGTAAATATGATAAAATAATTTTACCTTTTTGAAACTTGTGTTGAAAAGTCCAACGAAATCGATTGATCTAGTTGTGTTAGACTTAAATCCATCGGTGAAATCTCTGTTTCAACTTGTTCACGTTGAGAGGTTCCACTTCCGGTCTGTTTTTCAGTGTTGTTAGATCTAAATAGCCGAAAAGATTTTTGATTAAAACTAGAAATTTTACTAAATATGTTAAAATAATTTTACCTTTTTGAAACTTGTGTAGAAAAATCCAACAAAATCGTTCCGATCTGTTTATCAGCATTATTATTATTATTAGTAGATCTAGCTCTGTTGTTCAGCCAACCCGTTAGCTTGATCACATCAGTATCATAAAGCTGATGACAAATTTGCTGAATGTCATTTGCTACTTCTTCATCGTTTAACGTGAAGTTGTCGCATGAGAGTTTTCTTGCTATACATTGCAATAAGGATTCTTTGACATCCCTATTACACGTAATTTTACAGCATCCCACTAATTCTTTTAAAGTAATATTAGACAAGTTTAATGACAAGTAATTATTCATTTTTTCTCGTATTTTTATTTGCGTCTATCACTTAGCTAGTTGAAATTTTAACTAAATTTACAATGCAAATAAAAACTTTAAAACAAAAAAAACCCTATGCAAGAAAATGTGAAAAAAAAAGAAAAAAAAAATCGTCGGAATGAATTCTATAACTGAAAACATTTCGATTTATTGAAATTAAAATTTTCCCATGTGTTCAACTACCCCATGCAGGCGAATACAGAAATAAAGAACAGAAAAACATGCAAAATAATCTAAAGAAAATTATCAAGAATGATTTTTACGCAAAAAAAAAAATTAAACCGCACAGCGAGTTTGAAAAAAGAAAAATGGTATAAATACAATTGCATAAAATCAATCTCAAATCATAATCAGAAAAACTAAGGCGAACAACACATCACTTGTGAATTTAAAAACCAAAACAAAAAACAAAAAAAATCGAAATGGTAAGTAACCCCTCTCAAACTATATTAATTAATTTATTTTAATTGTTTTTAATTTTCCAGGCTTCTTCTTTCATTGAACCGTTGAACAGTGCAGCACGGACTGTGCAAAGCCAAATACTAAAGCCGGAAGAATTGGGGATAAACATTGAACACGAGGTGACCAGCTACAAGCTGGTAAAGACAAAATTTGGGGACCGGGTTGTGCTGGTCATCAAAGATACCGGGAATTTATACATGCCGCCAAGGCTAACAAAATTATTTGTTGGCCAAGAAGCCAACATCACAAATATGCTGATTAAATTCATCGGTAGAGATGCTTCCAAATTGAACGCACCATTATATGAGTTTCGTGTGAAACCAATGGCGTTATTGGTTGAAGACGAAACACAATTCGAGATGGATGGTCAGCTGTTTTAATAAAAAATTAATGTATTAAAACAAATTTTAAAAAATTAATTAATAAAATAAAAATTTTGTTTAAAGTTTTTACAAAACTATAACAAAAAAATAAAGAAAAAGATTTCATTTTTTATTTAAATAAGTTTTTTTCCAAAATTATAGCAAGTTTTTCACATTTCGAACATCTATTTATAATTTTTTAGTTTTTTCAATTAACAACTTATTTCAGGCATCCGTCTAAAATTCCAAATAAAAAGTTTTTTGTTTCCAACACATCATAATTTTTTCCAACACAATTTGTTCTAATTCTTCTGCTCGCTTTACACACAAATCTTATATAACAACCAAAAAACTAGAACAACACATGTGCCCCAATGAAAAAAAATCGAAATCTTTGTTTTTTCTCAGTTGATTCAGTCAAATCAACTCATGTACGATAGTGGGACCGAAATGAATTTTTTCTTATAAGATACAGCAACAAAAAAAATATTTTAATCATTTTCTCTAGTTTTCTTTCAAGCTCATTCTCTCAATACAATCTGAATTAATTTCAATGCAATTGTTGTTGTAGCTTATCAACCAAAAAAATATTTGATTTAAACTCAAAGCAGATGTTTTGTTTTTTCATTCATGTAACATACACGTATATTTTTTTTCTTATTAGACCTCCCACAGAGTTTTATTTCAAAATTAGATCAAAACACAAACTCATTCCTTAAAATCAAAAACATATGCATTGTTATTGCTTTTTTTCATCATTTCGATCACAACAACAAAAAAAAAATCTATTTAAAAACCAAAAAAAAACACGACCCATATATTCATACCTGAAAAATCAATTAACCTGAAAATTAACGATAGTGGGACTACACTACTTTCTAGCAAAAGTAAAAGTACAAAATAATATTTATTTATTTATTTATATTCGAATGCAAATATGGAATGCGATATTTATACGATCGACTGAATCGAGAGAAGTGCGGAACCATCACGAAACCTCAGGACTAACAGATTATAACTTTAATGAAATTCTGTTCAAATAACATGTTCTTAATCTACAAACTATAATCTGCAGTATAAAATACTAACTAATAAATTAGCTTGCATTTCTTTTATAGAATTTACATTTTGTATATAATATTTCTCATTAAATAAAAGTCTTAGCTATCACTGAGGTTTCGTGATGGTTCTGCACTTCTCTCGATTCAGTCTATCGTATAAATATCGCATTCCATATTTGCATTCGAATATAAATAAATAAATAAATATTATTTTGTACTTTTACTTTTGCTAGAAACTTTTGTTTTAATACCTAGTTAGTTGAAGTTGTTTGTAATTCTAATCTCTAATCCGAGAGACAAAGTAAGTATTTCAAATCATATAGAACACCTAATTATTTGGAAATGTTTTGTTTTACACTCGTTTCTACTTGACACAGGATATCACTTTTTTTTGTACTGAACAGATAGTTTTGACTATTAAACTTTAAACTGCACCTTTTTCACGAATTAAAATTTACATTTTTGATGTTTTTTCGGCCATGGACGTGCTGTTTCGAATTGATATTGCATCGGAGGACGCAATATCTGATTCGTGGCTTTTGTTTGTTTACATGTGTCACGGGACACAACATAGTTGCGTCGCCATGCCACGCCTATAATAAAGACGTCGAAGTAATTCTAATGTCTTTTTAACACCTCCATGAGCAGCAGTACTATCATCATGATGTTTCTGAATCATGTTTGAAGTCATCGGTTTCGGTATCCAGAGTTTCCACACAGGAACATCGTTAGGTATTGCATCAGGTCTTGGCTCAATACGTATGTATAGCTTATCATCCACGACTTTGACTGATGGAAAGTCCTTGGGTGATGATTGAGCTTTAGCTATCATATCCGTATAATCTTTGTGTCGATAACCTTCATTGTCGATTTTAATGTCGTTTATGTGATGTGTTAATGCTTCCGTCAATTCTTCGTGTGTATCGTCATAAAGACGAGATAGAGCATCAGGGACTATATTTTGGGTACCTTTTTGGTGGACAATGGTAAAATCCATTTGTTGGAGTTTTAGGCTCCACCTAGCCAGACGTCCACTCAAGTCTTTTTGTGACATAAGCCACTTCAGACTTGAGTGATCAGTCACAATCGTAAATCGGTGACCTTCAACATAGCCCCTGAATTTCTTCACACTCAGAATTGCCGCAAGACATTCCAGCTCAGAAACCGAATAGTTCCTTTGAGCTCTATTTAGTTTTTTCGACGAAGGCTATCGGACACTCTTGCCCGTCTTCGTCGACCTGATATAATACGCTACCTATACCTGTCAGACTTGCTTCGCATCTAATAAAGAATTCTTTATTATAGTCAGGGTTAATTAATACCGGTGCTGTAGTCAGCAATCTTTTTAAATTTTCAAAAGCTGTTTGCGCTTCTAATGTCCATTTCAATTTTCCTGAACTCTTCTTTAATAAATCTGTTATCGGTGATACCACGCTTGCATAATTTGGTATGAAACGTTGATACCAACCGGCCATTCCTAATAGACGTCGTATTTGTTTAACTGTTGAAGGAGCTGGAGACTCTGCTACAGCTCTTACCTTGTCAGGGTCTGTTCAAAGACCATCTTCACCAACCAAAAATCCCAAGTATTTCAACTCTCTCAGAACAAATTTACTTTTCTTGAGGTTTATTGTTAACCCAGCCGCTCTTATCAATGAAGAGATTTTGGACAGTAATTCCATAGGTTCCTGGAACGTGGAAGAGACTACCAATAGATCATTTTAATAAACAAAGACATTCTCGTGATATTTATGTGGTATCACTTTGTGCATTAGCCGACACATTGTCTGGGGAGCATTGCACAATCCAAAGGGCATAAACCGGAATTGATACAATGGACGACCAGACACTGTGAAGGCTGTCTTGTCTCTAGATGCTTCTGCCAGAGGAATCTGCCAGAAAGCATCTTTGAGATCAATACTTGAAATGTACTTTGTGCTATTTGGACGACCTAGTAAGCCATCAATCAAGGGAACTGGGTAAGCGTCCTTTTTCGTTAGTGAATTGACACGACGGCTATCAATACATAATCTGTTTTTACCAGATTCTTTTTGTACCAGGACCACTGGCGAGCACCACGAACTGTTAGACTCTTCGATCACGCCCATTTGAAGCATTCGGTCGAGTTCGGCATAAACCTTTAGTTGAACAGCCGGCGATGTGGGATAATGGCTCTGTTTAACAGGTGCATTATCACCAACATCGATGACATGTTCAACCAAAGAAGTCTTTCCGAGCCCAGACACTTCAAATGACGGGAAAGAATCCTTGATCATATCCAGTTCTCGTTGCTGGTCAGTGGTGAGGTTGTGTGTATTTAAATTTTGTAGCTCTGTACGAGTCAGTTCAATAACAAAGGAAAGAATAATACCAAATTTCTCCCAGAAATCTATGCCCAGGTAGAGCTCTTCTCGTAAACCAGGGACAATATGAAACCGCATTGGTTTAGTGGAGCCATTCAGTTATTGGAATTTCAATGTAACCTAAAATTTTAGTTGCAGTACCATCCGCCGTACGAATACACGAAGTGTATTTACGGTAGGTTGTACCTGATGATTCCAATAATTCCAAGGAATTTCTTCCAAGTATAGTGATTGACGCTCCACTATCCAATAATCCTGAAATATGTTTGTCCAAAATCTTAATTGTTAATCGCGGCCGAGGATCCTTTGTTTCTGAAAGAATAGATGAAATACAAGCTTTGTGAAATAATTTCCTCATCCTCCAATATCTAATATTACGTTCATTTGCTACTTCATTCAACATTTCATCCACCATGTCATCATACAACTCAATCACTATATCATTCATCAGTTCCTTGTACACTTCATTCATGACTTCATCCATTATTACATCCATTACCCCATTCACCACATTCATCGCCTCATTCATTCTCTCATTCACCTCATTCATTACTAGATTTATAACCACTTGCATTATTTCATCCACCTCATTCACACCCGGCTTAACCGCTGCCTGGCCCAACTCTCCTGGCCCCGGACGACGCTTGCTCCTAAACGAGCCATACTGTTTGATTGTGTACATTCTAATAGAAGTATTACAAACTTAATTGAGTATACGAAATATATTGCTGATCTAAATAATTGAAATAATTAATATTGCTGAACTAAATTATTTATATATTCAGAATTAAATGTACATGAGCAGCATTTAACAGTCATTTGAATTCGTTATTACAACACCCATTGAATTCTCAAAAATTCCTTTTAAATTTATTTCATACAGCATACAGCATCCTTAGTACTTATAGAATGTTTTGTTGTTTATCAAATAGTGAAAAATTTTTTAAAAAAAAAAATTATTAGAATCAATGACACAATTCCAACAATAATAGCAATATTTAATATATTTAATTATTGCTTGATTTTAAAAAACTTATAAATCCAAAAAACTGGTTTTATCTAAACCACTAAAACAAAAAAAACCATAATGGTTTTTTTTCCCACAAAAATTAAAATACTAATCCAGGACTAGTTGGCAACACTCAAACCGGTTGACAACGCCCTGAAGAAAAACAAAAAAAAATATATTTTCGCGCCGAAAATAAGCTCCTATTCATACGATAAAACTAGAAATTAATCTAAAGGGTCCCTGTTTCGGCACCAGATATTAGATTTGGATTCACATTGTGAATCCACTTGGACTTTTTAACAACAAAAATCGGTTCCATAAAAAAAAATTAAATCAATACGACACGGTATACCGAACTATCTCCATCACGAATACAAACTTAGGAATCTCTTAAATATGATTTTACGCTAACATATCATATGTATGAAATCAGAAAGTTTCATTGGGAAATATATATATATATATATATATATATATATATATATATATATATATATATATATATATATATATATATATATATATATATATATATATATATATATATATATATATATATATATATATATATATATATATATATATATATATATATATATATATATATATATATATATATATATAAATGTTAAATATCAAATTATATTATCGAATAAACAAAAAAAATGATCAAAAAAACAAATACCTTAAATTTATTCCAATTCTATATGATGATTCGTCCCTTAGAGTCTTTATTGCTGCTAATTGCAGTGCTGATTGAATTCCAAATAATTGTCACCAATAAGCCATACCATCCGGTGTTTTAACTTTTCCTTGTATATCTTAAAATTTCCAAATAAGTGGCTTGCCCAATGCAGGAATAATCTTGAAATCGCCAATTCTAGTGAATTATTTTTTTTTCCTTTAAACTTTTACATCCATGACAAACAAGTGTTTGTGAACTTGACATTAAATTCACTTCTAGTCTGTGACAAAACCAGCGAATGAGACAAAAGTTTTCTTTAATGGTGAGAAAAAACTATCACCACTTTTGCATTTATTAGTTCATTATTTCTATTTATTTAATGTTTTGAAATTTGATAAAAAAAAATTTGTTATTATTTTCTTTTATCGTAAACATACAAAACGATGTTTGCGTTTTTCTTTATTGTTGTTTTTAATGAAACATAATTGTTTCATTAGGGATTCCTTATGATTTATTTATATTGATTTGATTTTGGGTAAGCTAGTGGATAAGATTGACTTGTGGTAGATGTATCTCTACACTGGAGTGAATCAAGCTGGTCCGTTAGTTCGGTATTACCAATCAACCGTATTGCTTTTCTTTGTACAAAGTTTAGACATTTTATTGTTGACTGACAAGCACCTCCCCAAACATAACAGCAGTATTCCATACATGGACGAATAATGGACTTGAAGATTAGCAAAATTTGATCGGGACTAAAATACTTGTTACATCGACTCAAGAATCCTAATATTTGCATTTCAGATTTAGCGAGGTTGAACACATGTTTATTCCATTTCAGGTTATTTCGAATATTCACTCCAAGAAGTTTAACTGATTCAACATCACGCAATTCCTCATGGTTTATCTTAAATAGGGAAATTTTTATGTCGCTCTGTTCGTGAAAGACGGTATAGTTTGGTTTTTTGCTGGATTAAATGAAACAAGATTACGATCACCCCATTCCATTATTCGATCCAGGTCTTTGTTGATAGAATCAATTAGCAGCTCTCTATCAGTGGTAACTGCAGTATGAGATCGAAATTTAGGAGATGCATGTGATGCATGCAATGTGCTGTCATCAGCAAAACTATAAATTGTAAATTGGGTGCACTGTGGAAATAAGTAAGTCATTAATGTATAGAATAAACAAGGTTGGTGAGAGTGCAGAACCTTGGGGAACCCCAGCATTGGTTGTGAAAATATTGGATGTGATACCATCTAATTTAACATGAAATTAGCGACCTGTAAGAAAACTATGAATCCATGAGATTGTAAGATGGTCTATGCCATAAGATTTTAATTTAGCTATGAGATTTTTATGCCACACTTTATCAAATGCTTTAGAAATGCCAAGTGAAATACTGAATGTTTCACCATAGTTTTCCAGCAATTTGTTCCAGAGATGGGTTACGTAGGCTAACAGATCACCTGTTGCATGACTTCTACGAAAACCATACTGCTTATCATCAATATAATTCGCGGCATTTCCAAATAATCTATTAGATTGTAGTTAACATATTTTTTAAATATTTAGCCAAAAACCGACAGAATTGCAATTGTTCTATAACTGTTAGGATCTATCTTACTGCCTTTCTTTTATATGGGCTGAATGCTGGACAGCTTCCAAGAATCGGGAAATGTTCCGGTTTTATAATATAAATAGAAAATTTTTGTTAAAATTGGAGCTAGTTGTCTAGCAAAGTTGAAGCATTTTCCGTACAATATTGCAACGAAAAATAATTGGTTTCATTTTCCTTACAACTGGGGAAATGAGTGTGGGAGAATGGGTAGGTATGTTTGAGTTTTCTGCGAAAATACGACCCAAAAGATCCACCTTCTCTTTCGAGTCGCTCACGGGAATGTCATTCAGAACTAAGGTTTGAATAGAGGATCGAGTGAAGTTGCTCTGGACTGATTTAACTGCAAGAAAACTACGTGAGCCAGATGGGTGCTCGGTGAATCTCTTTGCTTTCTTCTGGATAAATGCGTCTTTGTCCAAGTCTATTTTGTATTTACTAATATTTATGGCTTCCTTATAGGCGCTATGGGTTTCAGATGTTTTATTTGAGTTATACGTCTTAAATGCATTGCGTTTATTCCTCACTGGCTCATCAACATCCCGCGTGAACCAAGGCTCAGTCTTAGGTGTGATTAATCGATTAAGAATAAACTAACGCATTCCGTCTTTTATGATTCCAAAAATTTTTATTGCCGATGTGCTAGGATCTTTAACAACACAACAAATAGTTTTCCAAGGTATTCATCATAAAAGTTTCTCAGTCCCTCCCAGTCGGCGCATTTATAATTCTAAACGCGACGAGGATTAGCTTTAATTTGTGTCGGTGATGTAAATTGCATTATTGCTGATATAAGTAAATGGTTCGATGTTCCGAGGGGTTGTTCAATTTTTGTCTTTGAAGTATTTGGTTCGTTTGTCAAAAACAGATCCAGCAAATTATTGTTATGATGTGAATTATCTGGGATTCCAGTGGGACTCTCTATAATTTGCGTCAAACTGTGATAATCTGCGAGTATCAGCTCGGCTTTTCTTCCTACGTTGCGTCGTCAGTGCGCGATGAATACTTAAGCCATTCTTTATTATGAATATTAAAGTCTCCATAAATGGCCAGTCTTCCTTTGGAGTAGTCCGTGGTAATCTTGTCTAGATTAGCCGATATTTGATCGAAAAATGGACATCCTAGGGGGAAGTTTGGGGATCTGTATAATCCTACTACAAACATAGTTTCATCAACACCTGAGATCTCCAGTGCTAGAGAATTATGGTGCTTAGAGTCCAAATCGAAGCCTTAATTCTCATACATGAAAGTGAATTTCGACAAAATACACAGACACTATGCTTGTTATAAAAGGAATGTTCCAGTTCGTAACTAATCATCCGGTATTTATCGAGATCCAATTTCGATGTTTTGCCACTGACAATTGTTTCGGTAAGAAACAATATGTCAGGTTTATTTTTTTCGATGTAGTGATGAACATCGTTTAGATTCGAAATGAGACCTCTTATGTTGGTGAAGTCAATGCTAAGCTGTTGGTTCACTCTGCTGCCATTTTGTTGAGACAAAGACTAACCCTTTGACATATACCTATAGATTCTGAAATTCGGCCAGGCCTAAATTTCAACACAAAACAATACAAAAAAAACTGAGCATCTCTGTCACAAAAACACGATAGCAGGTTTCATGCAACGATAAAAGTTGCACGATAAGGGAAAAGCAAAAAACTGGGGACACAAAAAGCACTAACAAAATTGTAGAGTACAGAAAGAGGGTTGAATTCGAAATTCTTACTAACAACTAAAACAAAATTTTACATTTCCTTTTACCAGGCAATACAAAACAAATTTATGCTTTAAAACAATAAATTCATTACATCAAAGCAATGAAAGCTAAAATTTTACCTACCTACCGCCTGATAACAGTAAATATAAAATACCAAATAATTTTTCAATAAAGAACAATCTCACCAATTATATAATTGTACGCCTTCTATCTTTACTACACTTTTATTTTCACAAACACTAACACACTACTTTCACAAACACTAACACACACTCAGTGTATTTTATCATAAATTTCGATAGAAATTGGCGAGTTTTTTAATACAACAAAAAAATTACTCAAAAAAAAAACTCAATTTAAAATTTTGACGAGCCCTTATCTTACAGCTAAACATGAAAAAATCCAATTTCGAATTCCTTTATTTCACCATTGTAATAATATTATAGTCATTATATGGCTCAAAGCATATAAATATTCTTTAAATCTGAAATGGTAACATATTTTAAAACTAAAAAACTGAAAAAAACAACGAAAAACAGAAATAATTTAATATTTATGGTATGAGATTTTATTTTCACTTAAAAATTGGTCGTAACTACGACGGTGGCACTGATTTCCGTTTTTTGAAATACATTCCTACTTTCCGAAACTACTTTACCTACTTTCCTATTGGAAAATTTTGACAGATAATTTGTATTTTGAAAACATTCATAAATATTATTTCTTCCAAATCAAGGTTGCGTTTGTTATTTTTAATATAATTATTATCTTAAATTACTACAGTTAACTGAAAAGAAAAAGTTAAGTTAAACTTAAATGATTAATAATTATTAATTATTAAACTTATTTGATTAATAATTGTTATATACTATCAAGTATGTGTGGAATTATGTTTTATTTTCTAGTTTGTAACAAGTGCGACATATTTCTTCAAATTAATAGTGAATCAGCAAACTCTAATAAGCTAGCATCTGTAAAAAATTCTATTCTGTGACTGGAATTCCAACTTTAGCTTTGTTAGAACGTTTGCTTAAGTTTTGTTTATTTATAAGATCAGTAGATCTATAATATCACGATCTGTACAACATCTACTCTCCGAAACACAAATACTAGATATTAGATAACAATAATTGATCAAATAAGTTTCTAATTGTGTAACTTGTTAATTATATTTAATTTAACTTTTTCTTTTTAGTTATTTTAATTATGACCGTTTTGGTGGTCAAAAATTTATGAGTGAAACTCATATGATGGTATCGAACCCAGATCAGTGGATAGAACCAATGGCCGATGCTGGTGATGATCAATATACTTTTCACGTTGAACCGGTTCAAACAATTGTTGCAGAAGTTTCAAGGAAAGTTAAAGACGCTGGAATGAAGGTTTTAGCTTTAAAACCATGCACTCCGGTTGAGCTTGTGAAAGAGTACATTCCCTTAGCTGATATGATTTTAATTATGACCGTTAAACCCGGTTTCGGGGTCAAAATTTATGAGTGATATTATGCCAAAAGTGGAATGGCCACGTTAAAATTACCCCAACATCAGATATAGAGGTTGATGGAGGAGTTGGACCAGAAACAATTAATGAGTGTGCTAAAGCTGGAGCAAATATGATTGTTGCTGGTACAGCAATTATTCGGGCTACTAATTAAAAAGATGTAATATCGCTTTTAAAAACTCTTCAGTAGTTTACACTGGTAGTCTCATAAATATGTTATTGTTCCTAATTTTAAGATGATTTGTTAACTTGGGCTGAATATGGATTTAGATATGGATATGGATGTGGATATGGATATGGATATTGATATAGGTATGAATATGGATATGTATATGAATACGGATGTGGATATGGATATAGATGGATATAGATAATATAGATGGATATGGATGAGGATATGGATTGGACTTCGTATGGATATGACATGGACATGAATTGGATATGGATTGGATATGTATTAAATACAGATTGGATATTGATTTGATATGGGTTGAATATGGGATTGTATATGAATTGGATATGGATTGGATATGGATTGGCTATGGATTTGGTATGAATTGGATATGGATTGGATATTAATTGAGTATGGATTGGAGATGTATTGGATATGGATTGGATATGGATTGGATATGGATTGGATATGGATTAGATATGGATTGAATATGGAATGGATATGTATTGGATATGGATTGGATATGAATTGGATATGGATTAGATATGGATTGGATATAGATTAGGTATGAATTGGATATGGATTGGATATGGATTGGATATGGATTGGATATTGATTGGATATGGATTGGATATGAATTTATTTATTATTATTTTTATTTATTTAATTTATTTATTCGTGTTTCAAGCCCATATAATATACAATACAATTAAATCTAAGGAATGTTTTAACAATATGTGAATCTTAAAACTAAATACAAATTACTAAATAAATCAAATTTATGCTACTAAAATATAAAGGAAAATAAAAAATAAAGAAAGCTAAAAATTATTAATACTTTTCATTTTCTCTTTAAAAGGATAACTAATTTTACTCTATTTTTCTAAAATAATATTTCTCTTTAACGAGTAAAATCAATTCTAAAATCAGAAATCCGAATTTATATATGTATTAATTCACAACTTGTACCGGGCTGGTAACAGAATATTAGGAACAAATTTTAACCAAGTAAATGGTTAGAGTTATTTGTTCCTTCAAAAAATTAACCAATGATACAGGCGGATATGGCTTAAACTTAAAAGGATTTTGAATTGAGAAAATATCCGCTGTATCTGAGAAAAATCGAAGGACAACTTTGAGGCAGCAGTCTCTTGCTCCGGTCTTAAGCTCTCGGCTGGGTCGTGGTTTTCCTCGTTGTCCTTTGATATAAGGGGACTGCTATTAGACTTTAAGTTAAATGAAATATTATAAATAGTGGGAGCGATTGCCATTAAAAACTCCAAACAACACGATAAAAGGAATTTAAAGGAACCCAAGGAATCTACATGTCTCACTCACACCATTTTAGAAGACAAACTAACACATATTAACAAAAATTAAAACGGGTATACCAAACATAAATCCAAAAACTTATCAATACAAACATCTAGATAACTATAATAATACTACAATAATAATAATAATGCTAAATCATACCTTACTGAATCCTTCGTCGTCTGTTGACCTGTTGGCAAAGATGAATTAAAAGTTAACTCCCTTTAACAAATACATTTTGCATAAATTAAATTTGAGTTCGCTAATACAAATGCAAGTATGAATGAAAATAGGTGTGGCCTATTCAAGATGTACGGACTACGTAATATTGATTTCTAGTGGATTATAGAAGTTTCGATTTATTTATTTTTCGATATAAATAAGCGAACAAAATATCAGATAATCAGTTTAATTTTGCAATTAAAAGTGTTTATAAATATTCGCAAGTATAAGGAATAATCGGTGGTACTTGAGCCTGGGTATTAATAGTTAAAGAATTTGAACTTTGTGGAATAGTAAATACAGATTTTACGATTCCGAATATTATTGATTCAAATTGTGGAAAAGCGGTGAAGTTTATCGTACATAAATTGGAGACCCTGGAATTTATTGTAAGGAAAAACGGAAGCTGCTGTAATTTGTTGACAAATAAAGTTTGAGATTCTGTTAACCAAAGATCCGTCTTTTTACTGTCGTATTTGCTCAATCATCAAAAAGAACCAACGAAGAGTCGTTACAATATATATATATATATATATATATATATATATATATATATATATATATATATATATATATATATATATATATATATATATATATATATATATATATATATATATATATATATATATATATATATATATATATATATATATATATATATATACACCCAATTCTTTACACGGTAGATACGTTCCAGGAAAAGACGTGTAAAAAAAAAACCGTGCATAAAAAGACATGCAGCACATACAAAAAAAAGGGGATTGGTTCCATATCCTTTATTTCTGTAAAAAATAGGTAAAATAAAATGATTTTTACAAAAAACTATTACGGGTCTATATAAAAGCCAAATAAAATTTTTTGTGCACGTATGCACAATTTATTTGATAAAAGAATAAAAACTAAATCAGATATCAGTAACAGTGCGACAATGTTGTAGGAAATCAAGATTTGATGTTAAATTTCGGTCGCTAACAATACGTAAAGCATGCTTTTGAACATAATCTAAAAGAGCCTAGATCAAAAAAGATGCACCACACAAGACTTGACAACAATATTCCATACATGGACGAATGTAGAACTTATAAATGTGGAGTAAATTATACGGAGTGAAATATTTTTCACATCTATTTAGGAGGCTATTTGTTCGTCATATAAACTAATGAAAATATCATTGGGGAACTCGGTCTATGATCTGAAAACAATCAATAGCTGTGTTTTGGTGGAATTAGAATTTAATAAATTTTTTTTATCCCAATCGGCAACTTTTTCTCGGACCTCGGTCCTTTTCTCCTTCAAGGTCCTCGTTTACATTTATAACAACGTTTCTCCGGGCGAGATTTATTTTTTCATGCATTTTACCTTTGAAGATAGGGGAACGAAGGATCTGTGCAATATACTTTTTTTTTTATTGAAAGTTATGCATGTTTAGTGTTTATATAATTAATTATATATTAACGTTTCTGAATATACGAAGATACCATGCCAAACTAGAGATTATAATCAATTGAGAATTAAGTTTCTTTTAGAAATTTATGAACGCCGACTTTGACTTTTTGAGGGTTAAAGGTATCAGGGAAAACCCACGAAGGTAATGAATTCCAGAGATGAGAGACTCTGTTGAAAAAGTCGCGCTGGAAGGCTACAGTTCTACATATAATTATTTGAACCGTAGAAGGATGGTCCGTTACCGATACTCTGGTATGACGCGATAGGTTAACAGACTTAAGTAAAATCGATTTGATCTCTTCAGAAACCCGTTCATCCATGATATATTTGTAGAAAATCGTCAAATCAGCAACATTTCTTCTATGGTGCATGGAATCAAGGTCATTAGTAAAATTTGAGTTACCAATTAATTTAACTGATCTCCGCGCACAGAATCAAGATAGATCAAACTACATAAGTAGTTTGATCTATCTTGATGTATCTTGATGTCCACCCTATATGTGAGAACAATATTCCATGCATGGACGTATAAAAGATTTGTATATTAAAACAAGCTGTTCGCTACTGAAAAATTTACGACATCGTCCTAAAAACCCCAATTTTTGAACAGCGCTCTTAGCTAGGCTAAAAATATGAGAATTCCACTTCATATTATTTTCAACCTCAACTCTTAGAAGTTTTACGGACTCTTTCACCATCAGAACGTTGGAATCAAACTTCAATGGAAAAGGGTTAGGTACTGTATATACATAGTACTGAATATCACTATATACTTTAGGTCGTAATTAGATAATAATTTGTATTTTGAAAACATTCATAAATATTATTTCTTCCAAATCAAGGTTGCGTTTGTTATTTTTAATATAATTATTATCTTAAATTACTACAGTTAACTGAAAAGAAAAAGTTAAGTTAAACTTAAATGATTAATAATTATTAATTATTAAACTTATTTGATTAATAATTGTTATATACTATCAAGTATGTGTGGAATTATGTTTTATTTTCTAGTTTGTAACAAGTGAGACATATTTCTTCAAATTAATAGTGAATCAGCAAACTCTAATAAGCTACCATCTGTAAAAAATTCTATTCTGTGACTGGAATTCCAACTTTAGCTTTGTTAGAACGTTTGCTTAAGTTTTGTTTATTTATAAGATCAGTAGATCTATAATATCACGGTCTGTACAACATCTACTCTCCGAAACACAAATACTAGATATTAGATAACAATAATTGATCAAATAAGTTTCTAATTGTGTAACTTGTTAATTATATTTAATTTAACTTTTTCTTTTTAGTTATTTTAATTATGACCGTTTTGGTGGTCAAAAATTTATGAGTGAAACTCATATGATGGTATCGAACCCAGATCAGTGGATAGAACCAATGGCCGATGCTGGTGATGATCAATATACTTTTCACGTTGAACCGGTTCAAACAATTGTTGCAGAAGTTTCAAGGAAAGTTAAAGACGCTGGAATGAAGGTTTTAGCTTTAAAACCATGCACTCCGGTTGAGCTTGTGAAAGAGTACATTCCCTTAGCTGATATGATTTTAATTATGACCGTTAAACCCGGTTTCGGGGTCAAAATTTATGAGTGATATTATGCCAAAAGTGGAATGGCCACGTTAAAATTACCCCAACATCAGATATAGAGGTTGATGGAGGAGTTGGACCAGAAACAATTAATGAGTGTGCTAAAGCTGGAGCAAATATGATTGTTGCTGGTACAGCAATTATTCGGGCTACTAATTAAAAAGATGTAATATCGCTTTTAAAAACTCATCAGTAGTTTACACTGGTAGTCTCATAAATATGTTATTGTTCCTAATTTTAAGATGATTTGTTAACTTGGGCTGGATATGGATTTAGATATGGATATGGATGTGGATATGGATATTGATATAGGTATGAATATGGATATGTATATGAATACGGATGTGGATATAGATAAAGATATGGATATGGATGAGGATATGGATTGGACTTCGTATGGATATGACATGGACATGAATTGGATATGGATTGGATATGTATTAAATACAGATTGGATATTGATTTGATATGGGTTGAATATGGGATTGTATATGGATTGGATATGGATTGGCTATGGATTGGGTATGAATTGGATATGGATTGGATATTAATTGAGTATGGATTGGAGATGTATTGGATATGGATTGGATATGGATTGGATATGGATTAGATATGGATTGAATATGGAATGGATATGTATTGGATATGGATTGGATATGAATTGGATATGGATTAGATATGGATTGGATATAGATTAGGTATGAATTGGATATGGATTGGATAGGGATTGGATATGGATTGGATATGGATTGGATATTGATTGGATATGGATTGGATATGAATTTATTTATTATTATTTTTATTTATTTAATTTATTTATTCGTGTTTCAAGCCCATATAATATACAATACAATTAAATCTAAGGAATGTTTTAACAATATGTGAATCTTAAAACTAAATACAAATTACTAAATAAATCAAATTTATGCTACTAAAATATAAAGGAAAATAAAAAATAAAGAAAGCTAAAAATTATTAATACTTTTCATTTTCTCTTTAAAAGGATAACTAATTTTACTCTATTTTTCTAAAATAATATTTCTCTTTAACGAGTAAAATCAATTCTAAAATCAGAAATCCGAATTTATATATGTATTAATTCACAACTTGTACCGGGCTGGTAACAGAATATTAGGAACAAATTTTAACCAAGTAAATGGTTAGAGTTATTTGTTCCTTCAAAAAATTAACCAACTCTTGGCTGTTAAAATCTACAGACCAAGAAATTGCATGAAAAAATGTTAATGTGACGCGGGGTTAAAGAATATAATTTAAAAATCATCTAAATTTGATTAAAATCCAAAAATATAAAGAATGTATCAATAAAATACAAAAATCTGAAAAAGTGTGCCAAAAAAGTTTACATTTCACTTATGTAAATATAATCAATGATCAAATAAAGAACAGGAAAGAATATTAATATCTGCTACTTAGACCAAAACTTCAAACAGACTTTCAACATTTGATACAGTAAACAACCAAGATCTCAACTGTTTCAGGAATACCATCAATGGAAGTAGATCAGAGCGCAGATTAATTGGTAGTTTATTAAATAGAGCAGGAGCGTTTACAAGAAAATATTGTTTAAAATGTGTTGTTCTAAAACGAGGAATTGAAGCAATGCAAATATTGTGTGAGCGTAGCCTACCTGAGGGGTCCAATAATCGAAACAAACGATTTCCGCTTCTACTATAAAATATTTTTAATATCTTGTAAATATAAAGATGTCTTAATGGCAATATAAAGTTATTGCAAAACACTGGCCAGGAGCTATCAGTTTGTTTCTTACCATAAATAATTCTGATTGCGTGTTTCTGTGCGGTAACTAGGGGTTTTAGAGAGCTTTTATAAGCGCCACCCCAACAAGTTATTCCATATTGAAGTTTTGACTGGAATAAGGCATAATAGATGGATTTTAAAACCCTAACAGGGCATGCAGACTTTAAGAAGTAAAATTTTGTATTTACCACCAAAAAATATTTCCTTAGGTCATCTGCATGTGCTTTCCAATTTAAAGGACTCTCCAGAGTTACACCAAGGTATTTGAACTGAGAAACAACTTCAATATTTAAACAATTCCTGGTGCAGTTATTTTTATCACATTCTAGCGCATGACTGGTTACTAATGGAGGTTGTGTCAATCCAATGTTAGGACTAAAGTGAACAATTTTTGTTTTATCACTAATTATCATCGAATGAACTGAGAACCATTTATTTAGAAGATCTAAATCTTGATTCATCTGATCCGTTATCATGTTTATTTTATTTTGAATATAACATAAGGCCATATCATCTGCAAAAGCTGAAATTTTTCCATGGAAATTTAGCTTAAATAAAGAATTTATGTAGATTAAGAATAAAATCGGCCCTAAAACCGAACCTTGTGGCACGCCAATATTATATGATCTTTCAGAACTCGTTTCTTTATTAATTTTTACTGATACTGGTCTCTGAGATAGATATGAACTAAACCATTTCAGAATAAATCCTCTAAAACCAGCTGCATGCAGTTTTTCCAACAGAAGGCAGTGTACGACCATGTCAAATGCCTTAGTGATGTCTATAAATAATCCTGATACAATTTCTTTATTATTCAAGCCAACATATACAGAATTTAAGAAGTGAAGTAAAGCGTCTTCTGTACTAAGACCAACTCGAAAACCAAATTGTGAGGGGCTGAAGAAATTAATTTTATCTAAGAAAGATAAAACCCTATTCTTGATGCATTTCTCAAATATTTTTGCAAAAACTGAGAGCATAGAGATTGGTCTATAGTTTTCGACCTTTGTTTTGTCATTTTTTTTATATAGAGGAATAATTACCGCACGCTTTAATGCTTTAGGAAAAATACCTGTTTCAATGCTTAAGTTAAAGATGTAGGCTAATACATCCACTAAAAGAGGTGATATCTCTTTTATAAGTTTGTTTGTAATTTCGTCAATCCCGCTAGAATTTAAATTGAATTGAATATGGATTGGATATGGATTGGATATGGATTGGATATGGATTGGATATGGATTGGATATGGATTGGATATGGATTGGATATGGATTGGATATGGATTGGATATGGATTAGATATGGAATGGATGTGGATTGGATAATAATTGAAAAGGGATTAGTAATGGATTAAAAATTGGATATTGATGTTATATTTTTTTTATATAGACCAACAAAAAGAAATGATATCAACGGAAAAAACATTAAAAATGTAAATTCAGCAGTTTTTTTTAAGATGTTTAATACACAATGTACGAAAACAAAACAAACAAAAAGAAATGATATCTTAGCGGAAAAAAAAATCAAAAATGTAAATACAGCAGTTTTTTAGAGAGATTAGTTAGGTACACAACGTAAAAAAACAAATAAAAAGCAATGATATCTTATCACACGCACATTTCAGCGGTAAGAACGTCAAAGGAACCAAATCAGGAGTTTGTTTTTAGGGTTTAATACACAACATAAAAGTACCAAACCAAAGAAATGATACATTTTGATAAGCAGATTGGATACTGCGACAGTAAAAATATTTCATGTAACTATTCAAGCTAAAATTTTCAATAAACATACCAAGCTACAAAAATGTATGTACATTTTATGAACTAAAACTTAAAAATAAAAAATATATAAATAAATAGTCCCGATGGTCGACACAATTAAGTTTACAAAGTATAAATTTATTTTTCTTCGAATTCTAAATGTACAATGCATTATTTGAAAGTTAATCTGAAACGAGAGAAGTACAAGCCAAACGCAAAAACTCTTTGAAGGCACACAGTATTTTATTTTTGAAAGCCCTAATTTTGGGCGTTTAATGACAAGAGATCCCTTACACTTCAAAGAGCTTTTGCGTTTGGCTTGTACTTCTCTCGTTTCAGATTTACTTTCAAATAATGCATTGTACATTTAGAATTCGAAAAAAAATAAATTTATACTTTGTAAACTTAATTGTGTCGACGATCGAGACTATTTATTTATATATTTTTTATTTTTAAGTTTTAGTTCATAAAATGTACATACATTTTTGTAGCTTGGTATGTTTATTGAAAATTTTAGCTTGAATAGTTACATGAAATATTTTTACTGTCGCAGTATCCAATCTGCTTATCAAAATGTATCATTTCTTTGGTTTGGTACTTTTATGTTGTTTATTAAACCCTAAAAACAAACTCCTGATTTGGTTCCTTTGACGTTATTACCGCTGAAATGTGCGTGTGATAAGATATCATTGCTTTTTATTTGTTTTTTTACGTTGTGTACCTAACTAATCTCTCTAAAAAACTGCTGTATTTACATTTTTGATGTTTTTTTCCGCTCTTATTTTACCTTCACTCTGTCTTTATAAAGACATACATGCAAAAATAAAATAAAACAAAATACAATTATTTTTTTCTTTTCGATTATTTTTTTTTCTTAAATTTAACAGACAACCTTCTCCTTCTGATTCCGATTGATGACTTGAGTCTAATTAGCTAGTTGGTATAGCTAATCTCGAAATTGAATCGTAAGTGTGTCGAAAACTTCATGTTCACAATAGATTACATCCCATTGTTCTATTTATGTCATGTTGGTAGTCCATCAAAATAGCTCGAATCGTTTAAATTAATTAAGTTTAAGTTTTAACATAGACGAAAAAATCGAAATCTTAGATTGGAAAAAAAGGATTCAAAAAAATGAACATTACTAATTAAAACAAAACATAAAAAACCAACTAATATCTCAACCATAAAATTGGAAATTGTAAATCTAAAATTGAATCAGGGTAGACTTAAAACGAATTTCTTTTTGTTCTAATTCAATTTTGTAATAAATTTTTACCTATGTAGGTTGTAAACCCTATTTCTACTGCATCCTTTAAAAAGTTTCTGTTTTTTATTTGACAAATTTTCATCCAATCCGGTCAACTGTAAAAATCTACAATTAAATTTTTCTTAAAACTTTTCCTGAAATGAAATAAAAACAACGAATCGTAACGTAAAAATAGTTTTCCGATTTTATTGTTTTATTTTAACCCAGACTCAACGACGACGACGAGTGAAAAGTAATTATAATCATATGTTGTTGGATTTTTTTTTTACTTGTTTAATTTTCTAATGAAAATTCGTGATATCAGTAACATAACAGCAAAAAAAAATTAAAGTAAACGTTTTCTTGGAAAATACGAAAAACGAGATAAATTTAATTAAACGATGAGGTATAATAGAAGCAAAAAATATAAATTATTTGTTGGAAGCGGAAATGTTGGGTAAATTTAGTTAACGCAGATTATAGATCTTGGTTTTTGTGTCATTTATTTATTTGGGTAACGAAAAAATTTGTAAGAAGGTTAAATGAATTTGCTTTGGTTTGTTTTGTGGATAATAAATTAGGGAGGATAAATCAATTATTTGCACTCGTTTTTATATATTTAGATTACAAACTAAACAAGTTTCTACACATGAAACGATTTTCAGTCAAATTGTATTAAATCCCTTATATATTATAAAATAATTAGAGTAACCCAGATAAGGCTGATTCCATCAGATAAGTGTTCCACATATTTAATCGTCCTAGTTTTAGCTTATAGCTTAAGCATTAGAGGCTCCACATAATAAGTAAAAACCTGACAAAATCTCCTCTAAATCGATTTAAAGTTATCACAATGGTTTAAATAAGTTGGGCAGTAGTAGACCTTACTTCTTATCGATTGCCTAGTTTTGTTTTGAAATTATTATAGTCATAATTAGAATGAAAACGTACTGGTGAGAATTTTGTTTTACCGATCTTCGATGGGATCGAAGAAAGATAAGTTTTTGTTGGTCTCAAGGTTTTTAACAAATTGAACAATTGTGTGACGGTTTGTTCGTCTTGTATGGGTTACTCATTCCGACGAATACCATCTGATCCTCATATTCAAAAGCCAAAGAGCTGTTTGAAAAAGTCAATAGCTTATTAAAAACAGTGTCTCGCGATACTGTTATGCCAGGATATATGTGTCAAGACCGAGTATGGCCTTTGCCCTAAAAAAAATCTCTAACAAGAAGAAATAACCTACAAGACCATGATGGTCATAAAATAATTCAAAAAAAAATATTGCGATGCTGATGTATAGGCTGACTTCACCACAGCTCTAGGAACATAGTGTTCTGGATATATAATGAGCTAACATCCATCAAATACTTTAATTAAAAGCTAAGCAATGTTATAGACTTCGTAGTTCTAATTATAAAAACATTAAGGAAAGCAGTAGTATCCCAACAAAGATAAATACGAGAAAAACTAAAAAAAAATTGAACCGAAAGTGACAAACCGGAAGTTAGGATGCAGAACTGTTGTGAACCGTACTAAATGTTTATGTACCAACATTCATCCAATTCGATTATAAGGTACAGAAGTTATTGAGCTTCCAAAATAATAGGTGCTCGGAGGACCCTCTACTACTTTGTTCACTATCGTTAAAAAAAACTAATCAGTTCCTCGCCATACATATTTGCGTCTTTTTGCGAAGTGTCATCAAAATTATTTAACGAACGAATGCTGTATGCTTCCAACAAACATTGAAACAATATATAGGTGTTCGGGAGGACCCCCACCACTTATCCCAATATTGTCCAAAAACTAATCAATTCTTTGTCATTTAAGTCTTCATCTTTTTTCAAAGTGTCATTAAAATTGATTAATGAATGAAGTCTGTATGCTCCCAACAAAATTTAAAAACAAAGTGTGAAAAGTCGGCAGTTGTATGGTAGACCCCCGCCACTCTGATCAATGTGTTCTCAAAGATGATAATTATCTTCTCACACTAATTGGAACCCTTTTCATAAGTTTCATCATAATCACTTCATTATTGTAGGCTGTAGTGTGCATAAAGACACTGAAAAAACTTCCAAAAATTAAAAAAAAAATGTTTTACCGGAAGTAAAAAACCAGAAGTTGGGCTGCAGAACTATTGTGAACCGTGCTAAATGCTCATGTACCAAGTTTCATCCAATTCAATTATAAAGTACAGATGTTATAGAGCTTTCAAAAAAACAAGTGCTCCAGGGACCCCACACCGTTTTGTTCACTATTGCAAAAAACTAATCAGTTCCTTGTCATACATGTTTGCTTCTTTTTCCAAAGTGTGATCAAAATTCATTCACGAATGAATGTTTTAAGCTCCCAACAAACATAAAAACATTGTGGAAAAAACCACCTGTTGTATGGTGGACCCCCAAACCCTTTATCCAATGTACTCCGAAAGCTGATAAAATCTTTCTCATGTTATTTAAAAGCTTTTCGCAACGTTTCATAAAAATCGATCGGTAATTGTAGGCTACAGTAGGGATAAACACCAGGAAAAAAAACTTTTTTAACCGGAAGTGACAAGGAAGTTGGTATGCAGAAATATTGGAAACTGTACTAAAACATTATATACATTATATACGTTTTAATAAGACCATCCCGTCCGGGATTAGAAGTTATTCAAGATTTAAACTTAGAGGTGTTCGGGAGACCCCCGCCATTTTGTCCAAATTTGAAATGAATCCAGATCTTCCATTTTCAAGTGAACCTGTATTATTTGCCAAAGTTTCATCAAGATCATATGCAGAAAGGTCACCCACCCACCCACGCACACACAGACGTACACCAAAATTTTAATTGGCTATTTAGATAGAGGATGGTCCAAAACAAGAGAAAAAACAAAATTTGGGGTATGTATGATTTTTTTTTCACGATAGATGGTGAAGTAAAAAAAAAAGGTGAAGTAAAAAAATACGTGGTGAAGTAAAAATGTAAAGAATTTAATAAAAAAAGGAAAAAGAACTTAACTTATTATAGTTGAGTGTAATTTGGTGTTTAACGGTAAAGCGACTTTCGTCCTTGTATGTCGCTTGAATTCCCAAATTTAACTTTCATATGTCGTTAACATTCCTTGCAAACCCCAGCATTTATCCCAAAAATTCTTCAACATGCTTGTTTCAGTAGAATGTTTACTATCGTCGTTCCGCAGAGAAATACATATAGTTTATAGATGTAATACTTCAATTTCGGCATAATTTGCTAATGATTCCAAAATTTGTGTTATTTTTTCAAAACAACAAAAACGATAATAGAGACAAAACAACAACTTGTGTTGTTTTGTCTTTATTATCGTTTATACAGCAAAACGTTAAATTAAGTTCATCCATTCGATTTAAAATAAAATTAATATTTCGATTTAAAATATAATTAACCAAATTAAATCGGTACTAAATTCAGAATATGTCGAGGTAGATGAAACATTTAAAATTTTAATTATCGATGGATGTAAATGATTTAGCAATTTTTTTGTCGATTTTTTATTTAAATCAATATTCAAGCTAATATCGAACTGTGGTAAATTATTTAATTTGAGATTATCATGATCGCATACATTTGGTATTGCACAATCCGGTATATTCAACACTCAATAAAATACATTAGCTTCAAAAAAAAATTTTGTTTTTGTTTTTTTATTACAAAATTGTTTCAATTTTATTATTTCAACATTAACCAAACTCAATATATTAATTTACGATTTGATACAATAAATGGAAATGTGACCACAACACAACATAAATAATTTTTTTTTAATTAACTGTGAATATTATAAACAGAAATCACAAAGAAAATTTAATTTGATTTTTTTTATTTAGAATAAAAGAATTTGTTTTTAGTTATAAAAATTATAAATCACGACTTCTTAAAAATGTACCTTTATATACTTTTTAAAATTACCCTAAACGAGAGAAAAAACTATTAAACAAACATTCTCTCGTGGTGCAGCTGTCGATGCCATCAATACAATTACATAAAACCACAGGTTGATGCATCAAATGCATATTTCTTAGTTTTAAACTAATTAAAAATAAATAGGGTCAGTCTTTAATAAAGCATTTATATACGATCACATTTCTTGTTAATATTATTACACCAGCTGATCCTTTTCCATCAAAAATACATAACAAACATTAAAACGATCATACCATATTTGGAGTTCTTTTTTCACGTTTCAACACAATGAAACAATATAAAACAAGAAGAGATTATATATTCTCAATTCTTTTGTTTCGTTTTATATAAAAAAGAATAATAAAAAGAACTCAAAATACTTATATACAGACAATGCAAGTATATAATAATCTATATTTGGGAAAATATAACCTTGACAATATATAAATATAAGAAATATAACCGCTCAAAACAGAATTGTTCAAATACATCGATTGATAAGTAAAGCGTTAAGAATAATAAAAAGATTACCGTATTTCTCATCTGCAATAGCTTTATATAAAGACAAGTTTTTAACGCTGAACTCGCTTATGAAATACGAAACAAGTTTGTTTGTGTTCAAAATTAAAAATAAATTGATTAAGAATAACTTCATATTACAAAACGTCAACTTGATTCATTCCTATGAAACGAGACAGTGTGGTGAAATATATATATATATCGATTATTGCCGAAAATCTGGTGGACAGTCTAGTTTTTTGTTCTATGGGATACAGAACTTCAATCAACTGCCACAAAAAATCAATCAATAATAAATTATTTTAAGAATCTTGAAACCTAAATAAATTATTTTAAGAAAAAAATCAGTCAGAAGTTTTTTCATGATTCCTCCAAAGTTTTTGATGACATTTTTTAAGGCATGGTAGTCCACTCTAGTTCGAGATTGTTGTAGCTTAAAGAGCCTTTATTCATACAAATGCCTCCACGGATGTTACAAGGAAGCCCTAGTAACGTTTGCGTGGTCCAGAAAGCACTTGTGATACATAAGCAAGCAAGTTTTTGTACTGTCTCCGATCTATGCTGAAAAGGTTTAGGACAACTAATTTATACAGCCAGTAGACCATTTTCATAGTCAACTGCCAAAAGTCCTCCTGCACATTCACAGACTTCGAGTTGTGATTTACGAATTTGGTCCCAGCATGAGCAATCCAAGCGAGTCACTTGTCAAGATTTTTCTGTCGAGATGCACCATGCTGTCTCCTTTCCAATATCTATTGTATCCATCTTAGAGTTGTGTTATTCATTCCAATTACCTCACCGCTCCGTTGAGGATTGACTCGAATGTGGCTTTATCGAAAACCCTTTCTATGTCAAGAAAAGTGACTTGGGTTTTTGAAAATAGTGTCTTCAATGTTAAAGATCATATCTGAAAGGACAGTGTTCGTTGACGGCCCGCTTGATCGTGTTGCCTTTTGCTTATCTGGTTGTTCTTCAGACAGACATTTCTAATATAGTAGTCGATCAGCCTTTCCAAACAATTATAAAATATGGAAAAAAGGCGAACAGTTAGTTTGAAGTTTTTCGCCAAGCAATAGCTAATTTTTCCTGATTATGGGATAAAGACGACCTCTTTTTCAAGGCCCTCATAAAAGCATCACCCTCTGTCTTGGTCTCAATCGATTACAGTTCTATTCGTAAGACGTTTTTTGTTTACCGGATTTACCTTTTCAAAAGTTCCATTGCTTCACTGCAAGGCGTCCAATCGACTTCATGACAAGTTTTCAAAGCTCTGTTTTGTTTTTTGGACCTTATACACAAAGTCGTCTTCTATGAACCACGTAGTCTCGTTTTGGTTCGGATCAACGGTCAGCGACTGAGCTGGTAAAGTGCCAGATCTATAGTCCGGATCTTGAAAATGCTATCGCTTGAGTGTTCCTTCGCTACAAAGCTCCATGCTCGCACTCAATTCGTCGGTCGAGGATTCCGTTAGACTCTAGAAAATATCTGTATTCGCTAAAATATCTATATTCGCTCAAAGATATTTCCGAGTTGGTTGAGGTCGGGTTGCCGGGTTGGTTGTGGTCGGGCGTTAACAAAAGTTTCGTCGACGGAATTTAATATTTTCAACTTTGTAGTAGTCTAAAAGAGTACTGTTGGTATTGATGCTTCTCCAGCCCACATGATGTTAATTTGCATTACAGCTGATTATAAGTTTTATTCTCCTTTCTATCTATTTTAGGAGCATACTGCCTCTACTAGACTGGACCATCTAACTCTATTCGTGGCAATCGCTTTTAACTTCCCCCATGTCTTCCCCATGCCAATTTGTTTCGCTTATCTATAGCACTGTTTTCTTCCAACTTATTGCTGGTCTCTCCATCCTTCTTTTGCCTTTTGGATTCCACTATAGGAACATCCTTGTTACATCTTCAGTTGGTTTTTGCATTGTGTATCCTATCCTTCTCCATTTCCTCTTTCTTATATCGGACGCAATGTCTATCTGCTCAGTTCGTCGTAGAAGTTCTTCGTTACTGATTGTATTAGGCCAGAAGCATTTGATCAGAGGCGAATTATAATATCCAGGTTTTTGTGAGGATGTGATGCTATGAATATTCCATGTGATGCTATCAATATTCTGGTTTTTGTCAGGATTCCATTTATACAGAACGTCTCAACCCGCCATGTCAAAACCAGATACTCTGTTTTTAATAATTTAAGGCTGCTGAATTATTTTTACTGTGCACAACTTTTTAGCAATGAGGACATGAGATTTTATGACACACTTATGCTATTGTATGTTGCAGATTAATTTGTCGAACTCAAGTTTGTCTAGAGCTATCGTAACAATGATTGTCGCCCAATGTCTTCCCTCCGTATATCCGGGTTCTCCATTTAGATGTGTCCAATCCATTTTGATGCCCAAGACCACCCGACAATGACGTCGTTGCCTTTATAGCTGAATGTCATACTCCTTCCCATGGGATGCCACCAGGAATGCCTCCTTTAATCAGTTTGATGAAAAGTTGTCTGAACATCGGAAATAAATTTTTCTTTGGTCGATACTCCTGCAAACGTAAGGAGGTTCATATTTGCTTCAGCATATATATTTCAACATATTAGCAGGCGTTGTTTTTATCAAATTTCTTTGATCTTGAGTGCTTATTCTACTGATTAATTGCCCTTTTAGGTGCATTAGCATAGCTTGATACAGCTTTGTTCGGTTTTGGTTTTTGTAGTCGTCTTCAATGTAGCCTTTGAGGCATTATCACCCGTTGCCTTCCCTCTTTTGTTGTTCAGGACTTCGCGGCGAGTTCTTGTTTGTGTTCTTTTATTTTGGTTTCACAATAATTTTATAGGAAAGACAATTGAGTTCCGCAGAGGCTCCTTGCTTTGTAACGAAGTGGCCTGGTGGTCGACGACGCAGTCGGATGTTTCCCCGATTTATAGATTCACTATTTTCCCATATACATCAGATTGGCATTGGCTGAGACCTTTAGAATGTTGTTTTTTGTGCTCAATCCCTATTCATCATTAACTATAGTTTCCGCTACAAAAATCTGTTATCATCAAGTAGTTGTGTAATATTTTTCAATGTGAATCCCTATATTTGGTTTAGATTCATCAATCGCTATAAAAAAAATGAACAGAAAACCGTTGGGTAATACTTTTCAAATGTAATTTCTTTTTTTTTTCAAATTGTATTCCTAGTTCCGCTAACCCATATAGATTTCCTACCGTCAACTATTAATTAATAATATTTCCCAATGTAGTTTCCTATGTGTGATTTACAATCGTTAATCTCTGTAAAGTTGATAGAAAAACGGTTGTGTATTATCATTAATCCATAATCACATTATTTACATTATAATTCGGTCAATTGTTTCGTAAACAATGTTTTCTTTTTAAATTTTTTTATATTTCTATTAAAAATTAGCAGTTTTATTTCTTAATGGGTAAAATAATTGAAGATAGAACGAAAGTACGAAAAACTACCTTATCGATTCGATATTAATGGTATATAAATAGCAGTTGACAGACAGCCTCGCTCTCTTTCTCTTATTTGGTCATTCTATTGTGACTTTTAGTATTGGGAACTAGATAATCGGGACTGTCAATTTTTGGTTTGCACCTCGTGAAGATGTTAAAAAAAGTTTGAGTTTTTTGTTTTAATAGTGATATTTCTAATCTTTAATTTATTTTTACTTGCTTTTTTTTTGTTACCTTAAGTAGTGCAATTTGTTCTCGTTCAAATATTACTATTATTAGTTAACGGTGCTGTTGGCGAAAATCATACAAATGAAAAGAAATCACGGTTTGCTATGAACAATTTATTTATGTCTTAATTTTATTTGAAAGAAGAAGAAAAGATTCAAGACTGATTGCTATACTTTTATATATGGCGGTCGGGTGATAAAACATACATCCTAAATTTATAGAACAGTCATATTAAAAATAAAAATATGTGTGATAGCTAATTGAATAGAAAAGTTTGTAAATATGATGAATCAATTATTATGGTGAACTCAGATGAGTGAATCGATATAAAATTTAATTACATTTCATCTCGCGTTCATCCGTACTGACATGATCCAAGTGTTATACCGTTGAGTCGTCATTTAAAACTCAAAATCATCAGCTGAATTTAACCAACGTACGTGCCACTTTTTTTGTTAAACACCTTAATTCGGATCCTGTATGTAGATGGTAAATGATGATTGGCTGATCAGCTCAGACTAACGAGGAGTGATGCTGGACTAACCATGGGGTGAGTAAGCTTTATCTATTCTTTTTATGCGTGTATGTAAGCATGGGTGTATGAGAACCTTCGTGAATATAACCGTGTGCATGGATGGGTGGATGTGGGTGTGCGTGAACGAGTGCAATTGTTGCATGTACGTATTTTTTTTTCCAGGATCCCATGAGAACTATATGAACATGAATTTTATACAAGTAGTGCCGAACTTATTGATTACAAAAAAAAACTTAAAATAATTAAATCAAAAGTTGAATGGAAAGATGTTACCCGTTGTTGTTTATTAATAATAAAATTTATAATAAATTGAAATTTTCCCTGCAAAAGAAATATTCAAATGAAATAATTATTTTTCCGTGTAGTTATAAAAAGAAAAAATTTAACACCATTTCGAGGGTATTTGTTTAGCAAAGCCCAAACGTTTGCTCACATCAATTTACTAAATAAAAACATACACCCTTAAATATGTATATAACTTTATTCATACTATAATGAATTAATGCTCGCCGAATTAACAATTAAAACACATAGGGCTTTATATTTTCATTATTATTTTTTGGGGTTTAGAATGTTTCTTTGCAAAATTGTGGTAGGTGGTTGTTGGATTAGATTTATGCGACTGGCTCAGACTACGGCAGTGGACTGTATCTTGAATGATTTTTAGTTATTCAAACTGAGAACTGTCGCTTTTACTTCTAATAAAGAGACAATTTCACTTTTTAACAAAGAAATAAATTGAATACACAACACTTTTAATATTTGTATATATATCTATTTTTATTTCTAAAGAAAAACACGTCCTTATGATATAATCTTTGTAAGGAAAATGCCACTTAACATAGATTTAACATTAGCGAACAAAAACTTAAAAAAATTAGAAAAATAGAAAAATAAACAAAAGATAAAACTGAATTGCCTATGTAACAAAATTAGGTAATTTTTATATATAACAGTTTAGAACTTAAGTTTTAAACATACCGGCCACCTTAAAATATCATTTTAAAAGGAACTCCAATAATAATTTTTTTTTTTTTATTAATAAATTTTTTTTTTTTTTTTTTTTTCATACAATGAAGATTAGATTTGAATTGGTATTTGTTTATAAACATTATATCAAACTATTGGTAAACAAAATTTTAATTTGAAAACAATAACAGCTATTAATAATTAATACATTGGTACTTAAAATTAAATATTGATTGTTTCTTTTTAACATACAGCACATAAGTTTATTATTGAAATTAAAATAGAATTATATCATTATATTATTTATTTTCAGTTTCGATAGGAATTGGACAAACTCGTGTAATCGCTCGCTTGAATATACCAGACAGTGTTTTGACAGTCACGACACGCGTTTTGCTATCTGATCCGGGATGTGTCTCTATAACACGACCCAAAACCCATTTAATGGGAGGTGTGTTTTCTTCTTTCAAAAGAACAATTGTGCCAATTTTTATATTTTCTAATGGTTCTAACCATTTATGCCTTTGTTGTAACTCCGATAAATACTCACATGACCATCTTTTCCAAAACTGTTGAAGTACATGCTGGAGCCGCTGATATCTGGATAAACGATTAAAATCCAGATGGAATAAGGAAGGTTCTGGAATGGCGTTTATTGGGCCACCTATGAGGAAATGGCCTGGAGTCAATGGAGACAAGTCAGATGGATCAGCAGACAAAGGTGACAACGGTCTAGAATTCAGACAAGCTTCGATTTGGGTTGTGAGAGTCATTAGCTCTTCAAGAGTACAGACATAATTGCCAAGTGATCGTTTTAGATGGTGTTTGGCACTTTTTACTGCAGCTTCCCATAATCCACCGAAATGTGGAGATCTCGGGGGTATAGTTTGCCAGTTTATGCCTTCAGAGGTAAAAAATTTGAATAACTCATTTTTAGAGCATTCTTGATTAAAAAGGTTTTGGAGTTCACGTAAGTTAGAGTTTGCACCAACGAAATTGGTTGCATTATCAGAAAAAATATTTGAACATCTGCCACGTCTAGATATGAATCTTCGAAAGGCAGACATGAAAGCATTGGTAGATAAATCGTTGACAACTTCAATATGAGTTGCTTTAGTAGAGAAACAAATAAAAATTGAGATGTAAACTTTGATTAAAAGCTTTGACCTAGCTCTGGAACATGTATTAAATGGCCCACAAAAGTCAACTCCAACATTTTCAAAGGCACGAAACTTTTGAACTCTCTCTGGTGGCAATTCACCTATTATTTGGGATATGGATGTTGGTCGATTTTTGAAACAAATGATACATTCATGAACAATTTTTTTACAAAGGTTTCTTCCCCCTATAATCCAAAATTGTTGTCGTATAAAACTGAGGAGTGCCTGAGGACCTGCATGTAAGTTGCTGATATGCTCTTTTCTTACCAAAAGTTTGGAAAAATTATTATTGGAAGGGATAACTATTGGATGTTTTTGTTCATAAGGTAAATCGGCATGATTTAACCGGCCACCAACGCGTAATACACCCTCTGTATCGATAAAAGGATTTAATTTTCGTAGTAAACTTTGTTTTCCAACAAACTCATTATGGGATAAACGTTTAATGTCATCTGGGTAAGATTGACGTTGAATGGATTTAATTAATTGAATTTTGGCATGGTCAATTTCGATCAATGTGAGTTCATTGACCTTGCGAGAGGTTTTGAATCTAAGATTATGCAAGAACCTTAAGCACAGAGCAGTAACTCGAATAAGTTTATTGAAATTGGAGTAATTTTCCACAAATGAAGATACATTGTTTTCAATTCCCAAAAATATCTGTTGCTGTTTGACTTCTGGATCATTACAATCTAGTTTAGAATTAAATTTAGTTTTAGGCCAACTTTTTTCAGATTGAAATAGGAAAGCTGGACCATGCCACCATAATCTGGATTCTTTTAATTGCGAAGGCATCATACCTCGGGAAACCAAATCAGCAGGATTTAAATCAGATGGAATGTAATTCCACCAGCTCGGATTAGACATGTCTTGAATCTGTGAGATACGATTTGCAACAAAGGTTGCGTACTTTGATGGTGGTGAGTTTATGCGATACAAAGTAACTTCTGAATCTGACCATAAAGTTACTTTGTCAAATACTATCTCTAATGCTTCATGTACCTTTTTACATAATTGGCTTAGTAAAAGAGAGGCACATAATTCGAGTCGTGGAATAGTTACACGTTTTAACGGAGCAACCTTTGATTTTGCACACAAAAGATGACAATTAATAATATCTTGGTGATCAATGGTTCGTAAATATATACAACAACCATAACCCCTTTCCGAAGCGTCACCAAAGCCATGAAGTTCAATTGACTTCATGTTAGGGTTGATTTTTATGACACAGCGTGGTATTTCAATGGTTTGTAGAGCGTTAAGTTGATTTAAAAATTCTATCCACTCTGAATAGATTTCTTTTGGCAATTCATCGTCCCAATACAAATTTGGAATTGACCATAATTTTTGCATGAAAACTTTAGCAGTGAAAATAACTGCAGCACAAAGACCTAGGGGATCAAAAAGTTGTGCTATTTGAGATAAAACAGTTCGTTTTCTTATTGTTTCATTGATTTGAAATTTGCCTATGGATATATGGAATGTGTCGGCACTTGAACACCATTCAATGCCTAATACTTTAAGGTTTTCTGATTTTTTATCTGAAACAACTTCTGTTTTATTAGATGCCCATTTGGTTAACTCAAAACCACCACTAGCTAGTAATTTTGTTAGATCGTTTTTCAGTTTGAGAGCGTCCAAAATATTGTTCTCCCCCGAAACACAATCGTCTACGTAAAAATCTTTAAGTAAAATGGACGAGGCTTTTGGATAACGAAGATGCTCGTCAATTGCCAATTGTTTTAATGTTCTTATAGCTAGGAATGGTGCACTCGCAGTACCATAGGTTACTGTGTTTAATTGGTATTTCTGTAATGGTTTTTCCGTAGAATCTCTCCAGACAATTTGTTGTAGACCTCGATCAAATTCATGTATTTTAACTTGTCTATACATTTTCGTAATATCAGCCACCAGTGCGATATGGTGTTTCCGAAAACGGAGAATTATCGAAAATAGATCTTGTTGAATAGTTGGACCAGTCATTAGGGCATCATTTAAGGATAGCCCAGAGCTTGATTTTGAAGATGCGTTAAAAACAACACGAAGTTTTGATGTGCTGGAATTTTCTTTAAATACAGCATGATGGGGTAGAAAGAAGGTGGGAGCACTCGAATGGTTTTGGACTGGTTCCATATGTCCTAAAGAAATGTATTCATTCATGAAACTTGTGTACTGTTTTTGTATAGTTTCGTTTGAGGCTAGTTTCTTTTCTAATGTTAAAAATTGCCTTTCTGAATTTTTATAATTATCACCTAATTGAGTGATATTAGGTCTTGTAGGAAGAGCAACAGTATATCTACCATCTGTATCGCGCTTAACATTTTTGACATAGTGGATCTCGCATGATTTTTCATCGATTGAAAAATTGTTTTTAGGACTTATATCCTCAATTTCATAAAATCGTTGTACTTCTTTCCGAACGACTTCAACATCACAACATAAAAATGACGATGGTTGTGGTAAAAAGGTTGAATTGACTCTACCAGACAGAACATAGCCAAAAATAGTGCTCTGAAATGGGGGTAGTTCCTTGACAACGCTAATTTTTTGACTTTTGATGATGTCAAAATAGATTTCGGCTCCTAATAGCATGTCTATTTTTTGCGGATTATGAAAATTAGGATCGGCTAATTGAAAATATAACGGTAATTTAGAAAAATCAAAATTAATTGACTGTAATGGTAAGTTAGAAAATGGATGAGGAAGAATCAAAAAATCTAATTTGATGTTGAAATTATTGAAACGAGATTGAATTTAAGGCTCGCTTGATTTTTTATTAAAAAAGTTTTTTGATCAATACCCGTCACTGGTAATTGAATTGATTTTTTATTTGTTCCTAACTTTTGACATAAGTTTTCAGTAATAAAATTACATTGTGAGCCTGAATCTAATAACGTACGACATAAAGTGCGGACACCCGTGGGACTTTCAACATAAATAACAGCTGTAGCTAATACAATCTGTTTTGAATTAATGTTAATACAATTGTCTGAAGAATTTGGTTCCTTCATATTGGCAACAAGTGAACTTGAAGCATTTGATATATCAGTATTTATGAGACTGGATTGCTCGTCTGTAGTTAGATTAGAATGGATGAGTGCTGCTTCCGAGGACGATGGAATATTATCAGTGTTTGAGTTTGGTGTGTCAGAATCTAAAGTTTGTTTCAATGAATAATGTTGACTCGTATTATAATGGAGCAGAGTATGATGTCGATTGTGACAGATAAAACATCTGAATTTAGATGAACATTTATCTAGTAAATGATGACCAAAACAGTTACGACACAGGTTGTTAGAAATAACCCATTGATTTCTATCGTTCCAGTTCAAGTTTTCAAATGACTGGCAATAACGTATTGAATGAGGTTGTTTACAATATATACAAGTTATTGGTTTTGTCATCTCACCAACAATATATGCTTGAGATTTATGAGTTTGATATTTAGACATATTATTAGAAGAGGAAGGTGAAACTTTAGCAGACGAAGAAGAAATACTTTCTAAAATGCGTGCTCTTTTGGATAAAATATCCATTATTTCCTTGATAGATAAAATTTTGTCATTGTGCTTTATGTTTTCAATTTCTTGCCTCGATATAGGATCTAGTAATTCGCATACATGAAAACCTAAAATTAAATCCCAATGATGGACTGGTACATCTAGAGATTTAAGAGCATTGTATTGTTTCCAAAAAGTGTTTATGAATGAAAGTAATTCAAACGCATTATTTTCTTTTTTAATTGGATTCAAATAATACATTGCTTTCATATGATGCGCTTTAATCCGAGGTTCATTTTCGTAATGATCGAAAATAGTTGCCCAAACTTGAGTATAGTTTTCAGAAGTGTTTGGAACTTGATCTATGAAATGAAAGGCAGAACCTCCACGTAAACAGTTTTGCAGACAGGTAAATTTTAAAATAGAATTCAATCGTTTTTCTTCATGAACTCGATTTAAAAAACTTTCTCGAAATTGTATCCAGGAAACAAATGATCCGTCAAATTTTGGTAATGGAATCTCTGGTAACGGTAGACTCAAAATACCTGTTTCTCTTTTACTAGTATTTACAGTATTTTTGGAATGAATTTCACCATCTAATAAATTTCTAATACGAGTTTCGATTCCACGACAATTTGTCTCGAACTCTTCTCTTGGATCTGATAATACAGCAGTTTCATCACATTCTTGCAAATTGGATACTGCTAGATCGAATTTATCGTAAAGTGTTTTAACTCGATCCAACATAGACTCGAGTTCGCCTTTGCTTAATTGTTCGTTGGAATCATCCAAAATGTTCTTGAAATAAGTTACGCGGCCTTTTAATGAAGCAACCGAGCGTTTACACGATTCTACTGAATGAGTCATTTTTATAATATTTTATATATAATGAATTAATGAAAGGAAAATTATTTTTTAATATGAACGAAATATTTTTTAAAACAAAATGTAAACTAACTTCAGATATTGAAAACAAAATTTTAAATCAATACAATAAAATAAGTAAATAAAATCTTTCAAAACCTTGTAAAGATAACACTTAAAAATTGAACAAATAAAAAGAACTACGACTAAACAATTTAAGATGATAAATAGTTTACCTTTTTAAAAATCAAATCAAAATGATTTATACTGAAATGTACATATATGTATGATCTAGATGTATTTTGAATTGATGAGCTCGATGAATTTGATTAACGTATGATTACGTTCTTGATGAGTATGATTATGTAATAAAATTGATGAATTATCTAATGCTGAATCTATTCACTCATTATCTGCAGTGGCAATCCAAATGTTGAAAATCATCTGTTGTTGATTAGAGCTGATTTAATCTTTAGGTATTAGTATAGACGATTGCTTAACACTTTTAACTATATAGTATGCATGTTTAAACTATGTATAATGAATCTGATCATCCGGTCGATGGGCCAATATGTTGGATTAGATTTATGCGACTGGCTCAGACTACGGCAGTGGACTGTATCTTGAATGATTTTTAGTTATTCAAACTGAGAACTGTCGCTTTTACTTCTAATAAAGAGACAATTTCACTTTTTAACAAAGAAATAAATTGAATACACAACACTTTTAATATTTGTATATATATCTATTTTTATTTCTAAAGAAAAACACGTCCTTATGATATAATCTTTGTAAGGAAAATGCCACTTAACATAGATTTAACATTAGCGAACAAAAACTTAAAAAAATTAGAAAAATAGAAAAATAAACAAAAGATAAAACTGAATTGCCTATGTAACAAAATTAGGTAATTTTTATATATAACAGTTTAGAACTTAAGTTTTAAACAGTGGTTTTAATCCTTTGATATTATTTCTACTCAATTCACAGTTTTTGTATATTTTTAGTTTAGTTGTAACTGATAAAGAAATGACACGACTTTTCTGCCCCCTTTTCTTTCATACAACAAATGGATAAACTAGATAAATTTGCGAATAGAATTAAAACAACAGAAATAATAAATTAATTTAAAAGAATATATCCAATGATAATATAAATAGGTTGCCTGACTCCGGTTGTAAATTTTCACAATCCTGAAAACGAAAACAAGCTGATCTATGGGATTGAATAGGGTAGCTTGGGCGTATTGCGTGGCGTAAGTGCGCGAATGAGCATGGATGTTTGCAAGTGCATGTATATGAATGTATGTAGGTGTGTGAGTGCGTATGCCTATGTGAAAATATGAGACTGTATGAGTGTATGAGGTGTGATAGTGTGTGATTGTGTGGTGAAGTATGGGGTTGGACGTGATGATCGTGGTTCTTTCGGGGTCGCCAGAGTCGCATTCTTTCACTTGCTTTCTTCCATTTCCGTATATACTATATATTTCGCGTACAACATCAGTTATTTGTGTTGAAGTCGCAGGAATTCTTACTCGTTCCCCAATGATTGAAGCTAGTCAAAGGGCTATATAAACCTCATCCAGGTACGCGACCTGCTAAGCCTCTTCGTTGTTCCGCAACGAAGAAAGCTCTTCATTACAGCTTCTCCAAGACAATACTGTATGTAAAAATGCTATGTAATATCTTGTCGGCCGTCACCGACTCGGCCGTCACTGACTGATAAAGATCACCATCAGCCAATCAACCGCTCGCAACGGTTTTGGGGTCCTTATTTGATATTTAGAAACAACCTTGATAGCAATCGTGTTGAATGTAAGTTCTGCTAGCGTTACGCAGTTAGCATTGTCGTGAAAACAGAATTTCAGAAATTCGTTACCATTTTGAAATCCTTTGTTTTAAAAAATAAATCATTAATGTAATCAACTCAACTTAAATTTCCAACTATTCTGTAGAGATTCAACAATGTGTACCCAAAAAAAAAATAAACAGAAATAAAATAATTTAATTTGTTTGCCTATGTTAATCAATGAATATGTGCACAACTTTTTTATTTGTATATAATATGTTAATATGTTCTACTAATTTGTTTTATAATTTACATTTTTGCAAAGATAAATGTTCATTAAACCACTAAAATATAAAATAACAACAACAATTTTTAATTATTTATAATTGTTGTGATGTGATGCAAATAACTCAAACAAAATTTTCTAAATTTATTATCATTTAATTTTAATTAAAACTTTACTTGTTTTTTTAGGGTATGGAAATTTGAATCTGTTTTGAATAGTTTATATTTAACGATTTCGTTATATGATTGAGTGAACAATTTAGCTATTTCATTGAATTGTGCTTTGATTTATCATAGAACATAAACATTCAATTAAAAAATTTTATTGTGTTTTGATGACCATAAATGTTGGGGGAATCTGTTGCTATAATAGTATAAAACGTGTAGAAATTTTGAGTGACTTTTACATTAAATTAACCTTTTCTAAATCAACACCGAGAAATAGAATCGGTCTGATTTTTTAAGAAAATGGGTGAAGACAATGTGTTGGTTATATTGGTTGGTTTTTCCTTTTGACAGACAACGAGTGGATAGTTTGGGAACAGGCTGGATTTTTTGTTCACAAGAAAGAAATGGTTGGTATCATGATTGAATGAATAAATATTATCCTGAGATTTTTTTCCTCTTAGTTTATATGTCATTTTCCAAGGTTTATGACATCTCTTTTTACTGGATTTTAAAAAGCGTAGGTCAACCTCTTACCTTAGTTTTTTATTATATAAATTGGCTATAAATCGATCGAATGCAGCAATCGAAAATATTCTATACAAAACGAAAATATTCATAAAATCTGTTGTCTTTCTATTTCTAGACCCGTCGTCCGATTAAGTTTATATGTCACTCGTCTCGTCGAGGTTTACGCGTACTGATTTCGTTGTATTAGTTGTTTATTTTTTATTTGTTGTTTAGCACTATTTGATATCCTGATTCACTAAATGTTGCATTGTCCGGCATTTTTCAATATTATCTTCAACAGTTATCGAATCACTTAATTTATTATTTTTTTCTAAAGTATCTTAAATTATGGCAGAATCTAGTAATGAGAATTGTGTAAAAGAATCTGATGAAATGGTTGAAGTTAAAGATATTGGAGAACGTGAATATTTGACATCATCAATGGTTTTGTTTTCTCATTATAATTAATTAATGACGTGTCTTGATTTGATTTCCATAAATTTATTTTATTACATTTTGACTTAACATGTTAACAGTAAAACATTTATTATAATATTTAAAATTTGGAATAGTGAAAAATAAGATTTAAAACAAATTTATTACACAAACATTTTTTTACATCACGAAAATCAAGAATTTTATCAAAACTGTTTGGAAAGAAAACAAAAACCGAATACTAAAAATATATGTTTTTGTTTTTTTTCATAAATATTAAGGAAATCATCGCCTGCTAATTTTTTAAAATTTTTAATTATAATGGTCGCCACAGACTCATTATTCGATTAAGATCCAAGTTCGGAATGGCACACGTTTTGCTCTCCTCTTAGCATTTGCCATGTCATTTGTCAAGATTGAAATAAAACATATACTTGAAACACCTTAGTTATCTTAGGAACTTGGGAAAAATTGAAATTTGGGAGTTTGGGAAGTTGTGTTATAGTAAACATCGTGCACTAGCTGGGGAAAATGTAAAACATATATATACATAAAATTTATTAATCATTCCAGTTTCATACTTCAATCGTGAAACATCTAATTTATTTTGCTAAAATTTAAAAAAAAAAATCAATTATCAACATTTAAAAAAAAATTTGTGTAAATTGCAAACGCAATTAATAATTAAACATTGTTACAATTTTGTCATTTATATAATAAATAGTTCAATTAAAAATTCTAATGAGTGATCTCAACAAACGGAGTCGCAATGACTCCTCTAACTCAGATGAAGCTAATAACTCCAAAAAATTAGCCAAAATAAACGAACTCTCAAGGGAATTTTCCAAAACCACTGATATTACTGTTAATCATATCAAAATGGATAATTTCAACATACCAATTTCAAACCGGTATAATAGTCTTTTAGACTTAAATGTGGATAGTCAAGAAATAACACGCATTACAAAAATACTTCCACTTGTCGTTAAAAATAAAAGTGGTATAAACAAACCAACGTTAACAATTCAAATCATCAATTTAATTATGATGAAAAAAACTTTCCGTCATTGAATAAAACACAGTTACCACAAAATTGTACACAACCAAATATTGAGAGGAAAACAACAAATTCAAATATATGGTCGAAAAATAATTTAACCTCTACACACTCAACATCAGCTGATTATGTCGATTTGTTTACTACTGAAGAAAGGATGACAATTTTTCGTGACGTGGTGTTAAACCTCAAAAACTGCAAATCAAAAGAAGAACAACTTTATGTTATCACTAAAATGGCATGTCAATACTTATACAATAAATGATTATGGCTTGTTCTGTTTTAAAAAAACTGAATTTACTGCTGTGGAATGCAAGAGGTATTAGAACTAAAATTATTGAATTTTATAACTTTTTAATTATTAATAATATTGATATAGCTTTAGTGAGTGAAACAAAGGCAGATTTTTAATTCATCATTCACCACAGCCAACTTTTTACCCTGCATCAAACCGCAGTCAACCATCTACTTTAGATATTATCTTAAGTCACAATCTGCACTATATCAATGACCCTGTAGCTGTAAATGATTTAAATTCTGACCATTTACCTGTCATTTTTACAATTGAAACTTCCATTAATAAAACAGTCAGCCAGAATCTTATGCCATGTTTCAAATTAACAAACTGGACTAAATTCCAAAACTGTTTAAATAAAAACATAGTTCTTTCCAACTTAACTAGTTCTAGCATAATTAGCACCCAAGATATTGATCAACAAATTTCGTTTCTACCCGATATATTATTATATGCACAGTCTCAATCTGTTCCTATTGTACCTAAAAGAAACACTGACATATTACTTACTAATGACGTTAAAAACTTAATTCAATTAAGAAATCAAAGAAAACGGCAATGGCAGCGAACAAGGAACCTAGGAAAAGAGTATTGGATCATTTAAATGCAGGAATTCATTACCGAATATGTCTTATCAGAAACGCTCGTTGGGAAAACCTATTAGGCAGCTTCAAAACAACAGGTCAAAAATCCTTCTGGAATATTACTAAAGTTATTCGTAATAAAAACAAAACTCTACCTCCACTTAAATCAGAAAATGGTACATTGTTGATAACAAATTCTGAAAAGGCTGAAAAGATCGCTAATCATTTCCATCAAGCCCATTTAACAACCTTTAACAATACAAGCAATAATCCAGCCATCACCAATTATAGTTTAAGCATCGATTCAATGCCCCTTGATAAAATTGATTGTAATTCCTGTACCTAAGCCAAACTCTGATTACACTAACGTAAATAGTTATAGACCTATTAGTCTTTTACCTGGTTTCAGCAAAATATTTGAGCGAGTCTTACTAGCAAGAATTTTAAAATTTATCAGTGAAAAGTCTATTATCCCCAATGAACATTTTGGATTTCGTCCTAACCATTCAACAACCCATCAATTGTATCGGTTATTTAGCCTTGTTAAAAAGAATTTGAACAACAAAATGTCGTCAGGGTTTGTAATGCTTGATGTACAAAAGGCATTTGATTCAGTCTGGCATGACGGTCTTCTATTTAAACTCAAAACATTCAACTTCACACATTATCTTATCAAATTAGTTAAAAGTTTCTTATCAAATCGAACTTTTGTGGTTACACTGGGAAAAGCTGTTTCCAATACTTTGCAGATACCTGCTGGCGTTCCTCAAGGAGCCGTACTAAGCCCAACCTTATACAACATATTTATGTCAGATTTTCCAAAAATTCCTAAATGTGATATATTTTTTTACGGCTTTTCTATCGGTTTCCAAAGTACCATCTGAAATCATAACAAACCTTGAGAATGGAATTGAGATCATCAAACATTATATGAACACATGGAAAATAAATCTTAACGTTAACAAAACACAAGCAATCTTTTTCACGCGTAAAAGAAAAACAAATTGTTTACCCGCAAAAGGTTTAACATTTACAAAACCAAGTCCTGCCATGGAGCACTACAACAAAATATTTGGGACTGAACTTAGATTCCAAATTACTCCTTAAAACTCGATGTATAGCGATGTATAGCCGAGTGTGTTAAAACACTAGTCTATACATTGTTAGGGTCGACGGTTCGAATCCAGTCAAATCCAAAATATGGATTTACTGAATTAGAATTGCAGAACCAAGAAGTATTAATATAATATATATCCTTCAAAGGACAGTAAATCCACTGGATATATCAATTCTTCTTTAAAAAAAAAAAAAAAAAACTCATGTTGAGAAAATCATTGAAAAAATAAATAAAATAATCAGAGTTCTGTATCCCTTTATAAATAGAAAGTCTAAACTATCCACTAACAATAAACTTCTTATCCCCCGTCTGGGGCCAGTGTGCTGAAACCCATATAAATAAACTTCAAATCTGTCAAAATAAAATCCTAAAAATGATATATAATTTACCAAGATACAATTCAACTAGAAAATTGCATAACATCAACAATATCGCAAAAATCCAAGATGCTATAAACTTCAGCGATGACCGATTCAGAACTTCTCTCAGCTTGCTTGACAACACCCTAATCACATATGAATAGAACACCGTTTAGTTTTCTCAGTAGACCTCAAAAGTCTTAACTAAATTAAATTACATGATAATGATTATTTCTATATAACTGTTATGTAAACTGGAGTATGATGACGTAGGGTAGTATAGTTCAAATTCATAGAATGTCTGTTTTCTCATAAATCACACTTCTGCTTACCACGCGTGGTTCATAATAGTTTTTCGTTCATCCATAATCTGTGTTCATGTTTTCATATAGTTTCCGTTACACATATTTATTTTTGGCATAAAACAATTAACAAAATATTTCCTTTACAATATCCTATTGATGATTCACACTGTGTTTCCATCAGTGTTGCTTCACCATACTACCTAAATTTGAATTTTCCGGGCCACTAACCGTAATTGCTCTAAATAGTTTCTAAATTCAAACAGCTGTGCATATTTGTCCAATCGTCTCAATAGCTAAAAATTATTATCCTACAATCAGTTTTGCAATGATCTTCAAAACATATTATATTTCTTATATAGATATTTTTATCAATTCCTCTTTCCGTTATAAATCTGAATTTTGTTGTAACACGGTTGTAAGCTATTATTTTGTAATGCGCAATCGTTATGGAATCGGTTGAACATACGTTTAATCCATTCTAATATCGCAATATATTGATATTTCCTCCAAATGCGTTGTAAATAACTTATTTCGTGAAATTGTCTTACAATTTTAGTTATTACAAAATAACAACCAGAATTTGTTTTAGAACGGAAAATGTACTAGCATTCTGTAAATTTGCCTTTCGAACAACTTTGTAGCTCAGTTTTTGATATTGAATAACTATATAAGAAATGAAAATATCTCGTTTTCTCTCTCTTATTTCGATTAATTGTCTAACAGATGACATTTGTTATTTTTGACGTGTGTGTTACATTGGAATCAACCAAGAAACTAATTTTTATTTGATGGTGCACTAAATTGTGAAGTGGAAATGGAAAAAGTGTGGGATCCGATTGAGATTACTATTGCATTACTGGAGTAACAAATCTTTGTTCAAAATAAAGAAAAGGAATATTAATTTTTTTTTTTTTATTTTTTTTAATAAAATGTGTTGTGTAATAGGGTTTAAAATAGGTGTCACAACAACACATAAATACCTTTTAAGACCTAGGTCTAGACCTGGGTCCCACAACAACTGGCGTTCTGAGGTGTAGATTAACGCTTTTTTTAAACATCTGTGGGTTGAAGCCACCTGAGACTAAGTGTTCCGGCAAACTATTCCATTTGTACGCAGTTCGGACAAAGAAGTCTCTCTGCGATCAGCCAGTATGACAGCGCGGGATCTTTACCGTTTCACTGGCTGCGGCAGCCGATTGCCGAGTGGAACGGGGGTAAGAATAAGTTTGAGGCATGATGCCGCTGATTTCATCTGAGCACTGCTGATGACGATATTTGTAAAAAACAACGAGGTCAGCAACAGTGCGACGATGTTGTAGGGAATCAAGTTTTGATGTCAAAGTTCGATCACCTACAATTCGTATAGCTCGCTTTTGAAGAGTCCAAGAGGGCCAAGATGGAAACAGAGGCAGCACCCCAAACTTGACAGCAGTACTCCATACAGGGACGAATATAGGACTTATAAACATGGAGCAATTGGTATGGAGTGAAAAATTTTTTGCATCTATTTAGGAGGCCGAGTTTTTTAGACGCGCTTTTTGCCATCGCCATTACATGATCGTTCCAGAGTAGGTCATTTGAAACTGTGACACCCAATAAACGAATGTTTTTACATTCACCTATTGGTTCATCACACATACTAAATAAAATATCTTTGGGGAACTCGGTCTTTAATCTGGAAACAATCAACAGCTG
Organism: Diogma glabrata; assembly: GCA_963693315.1. Taxonomy (NCBI): domain Eukaryota; kingdom Metazoa; phylum Arthropoda; class Insecta; order Diptera; family Cylindrotomidae; genus Diogma; species Diogma glabrata. The sequence continues at coordinate 17,978,643 of OY856188.1, read as the reverse complement.
TGTTTTGGTGGAGTTGAAATTGACAAGGTTTTGGTCACCCCAGTCGGCGACTTTATTCAGGTCTTTGTTCACGTTTATGGCAGCGTCTCTCCGGGCAGGATTAATTCGTTCATGCATTTAACCTTTTGAAGGAAGGGGCTCGAACGACTTGTGCAGAGTACTATCATCTGCAAAACTATTTATTGGGTTGCTGGTGATTTTCAACAATTCGTTGATATAAATCAAAAATAGGGTTGGGGACAATACTGAGCCTTGGGGTACACCAGCGTTAATTAGTTTAGACTCAGAAGAATATCCGTCTAAGGTTACCGAAATGTATCGGTCGGATAGAAAATTTTGAATCAGCTTCACAACATTGGGATGAAAACCGTACGCAACGAGCTTGTTGATTAAGTTGGCATGCCAGACTCGATCGAATGCCTTGGAGATGTCTAAGACGATAACGTATGTTTCACCACCTTAATTAATCGAAGAACCTCATTTGCACTCTCCTGTCAAATTACGGTGTTAACCAGTTAGTGTTATTAATAACTGTTAATGAATACAATTGAATTGTAAATAAAATGTCTGTGATATCATTTAGCGTTATAAATGACTATTAATTAATGCAATTTATGTGTGCAGACAATTTCTGTGACATCATTAAGTGTTGTAAACATCAGGTAATCGTTACAATTTTCTTTTACATAAACTTTCTGTGATACCATTTAGTACTGTAATTGTCAGTTATTCAACGCAATTTATTTGTAAATAAAATCTCTGTGATGTCATTTAGAGTTATAAATAACTATTAAGTAATGCAATTCAATTGTACATAAAATTTCTGTGATAATATTCAGTGTCGAAAACATATGTTAATTAATGCATTTTTTTATTGCACATACAATTTCTGTGATATCAATTAGTATTGTAAATATCAGTTAGACAATACAATTCAATTTTACTTAAAATTTCTGTGATATCTATTAAGCAAAGCATTAGTAATAATAAATCAACCAACCAGTTATTTAATTGATCTTCAAGTCTATTATTGATATTTGGTTTATCTCGGCGCTAGCTATCGCCCGACCGCTACAATTACTAAAAATTGTAATTCAACTAATACATCAACAAATTATTCAAGTGGTGCTACTCCGTCAACAGCGACACCAAGGCCTTTTCAAAATTTTTATCAGCTATCGCCTTGGTTATTGCAGCGCAACTTTCATACAGTATCTGTCCAATATTTCTACAGTTTTTATCCGTAGTTGCCGGAGTATTACGGCACAACATTTACAACATAATTATACGGTTTTATCAGTAATTGGCTGGGATATTGCGGAACAGCTTCTACCACTTAATTATACACTCTCATCAGTAATTGCCTGAGTTATTACGACCCAACATTTGCAACTGAAATATACCAGTTTATCAGCAATCGCCTTAACTGCGGCGCAACATTGGTACAATAGTTTTACAATTGTTACAACGATCATCCAGTATATTGCGGTGCAACATTTATGCAATATTTATGCTTTTTATCAACAATCGCCTTAGTTATTGCGGCGCAACTTATTAATAAATATCATCCAATTATCCAACTTACCATACTTTACCGGCTGGAATATTCATCGCTGATGGAGGGCTAAACATCAGGACTTCGAGGCCTGGCGACTATAACCATGGGGTGAGTGAACTTAAAATTATTCTTTTTCTTTTTTTTATAACGTAAAGGTGTGAATGCGCGTGAATAGGTGTCCAAGTGAATGAATCAGGGCTTGCTTGTGGTTGCGTGTGTGTGAGAGTTGGTGGTGCGTACAAGCGAGACACGAACAGTCTAAATTGGAGTTGATTATAATTGAAATATTTTTGTTCCGAGGTAATATTTAGTTTTCCAAATACATTTTTGTTTTTATTATATTACCTAAATTTACTAATTGATATTTTACGTAATTAACAATCAATCCCAACTAATGTATGGTCTTAAAATTTTTGAAAATGTTATTAATAAAACAAAAAAGGAAAAAAATAATAAAGATCTTCAATATAGCGTGTGACGTTCTCCCATGCTCTAAGATTTGATTCTCGGTTTACCAGCAATGGCAGTAGCTTACGAACTGTATCAGAACGATCAGATGGCAACACTACAACTTATTTTTAATTACTACCATCTACGGTACTTGCTGTGGGTCTTTGAGCTTCATTGTCTTGCTTCTCTGTCTGAGTGTGTGGGTGGACGTGAGCGTGTATGCAGCGTGAGTGTGTGGGCGTATGAGAATGATTGTGGGGGTTGGACGTGCTGATCGCGGTTCTTTCGCAAAAGGGGTCGCCAGAGTCTCCTTCTTTCATTCGTGTTATATCCATTTCTGTACATTCACGTAATTTGCGTACATTTCTGCATTTGTGTTGAAGCAAAGCATTAATCTATCAAATCCACGATGACTGAGCTCTAGTCGTTACGGCGTTATTAATCTCTAGGTACGCAGCCTGCTATGCCGCTTCATTGGTTCGCCAATGAACAAGCTCATTACAAGCTTCATTACATAACCTATATTAAAAATTCTTTTTTTTTTCTTAATAAATCTTAGTTTTAATTTTTCTTTGTTTAGTTAGTTAAGTTTATTTAGTTAAGTTAATTTAAGTCAAAACATCACTATAGCAGGGTTTTTTTAAGAATATGCTCTTTTCCCTCAAAATATTGTCTAAAACAAAAAAAACAATTAGCCATGTAGCAACATTTAACATAATAAATTCTACAGCATAGTTGAAAAGAAATTCTATTTTCTAAACACTAACTTATTATATATATAAGAATGTATATGTATTTTAAAATCAAAAATACATTTTATGTAAACTAATTTAAATCTATATGGAGCAATAAATGAATTTGAAATTTATTAATCGGGCTTTTATCACTTTAGAAAAAAAATGCAATCACCTTGCATACAAACATACAAGCGAACTGTTTATGATTTGTATTCTTAATTAAAAAGGAACCTTTGTTTATTAAGTTTGATAACTTCATGTTTTTAAAAACTATTTGCTTAGTTTCCAAAACAAATAAATTCCCAAGAGAAAACGTTAATTCTAAGAACAACATTTCCACAAAACCCAAACAACAAAACTATGTGTATCATTTCCTTTTTTATGTTTTTGTTTGCTTTAAGATAAAATTGTACTTACAATTTATTATATCTGTTAATAAATCAAATATTCGTTCATCAAATTTATGATTTCATCTCGATGCCATTTGACGTCACTAGAACAAACCTACGCAATCTAAACTAAATTTAGTTGAATATAAAGAAAAATCAATTTCCTCAATACTCTATGTCTCCTAATTGACTCAAGCATGTAGTACATATAGTTGTGGTTATTTTTGGTGTTTGCCTTTGTCTGAATATTTTACGCCCTCGTTGTTCGATTCAAATAAGTATTATGAAAAGAATTAATTGGAAAAAACATGAAGTTGAACAGTAAAATAGCTTGTGCTAATATTTCTTTAATTTCGTCTTTAAATATCTATTGTGCAGTTGCAACAATTTACTTGTTGCTTCAAGTATATGCCTTTGAAAAAAATCTAACTGAAAAAGACATAATCTCTTGAAAAAAATTACCAGTAAAACAATCGACCAAACCACAAAACATTATACAAGTACAATAAAAATATCTATGTACATTTTCTTTTATTTACGTTTTTCTTTTCATTAATTTCAAAACATAGAACAGTTTCTGAAAATCCTTAGATCTTTATATTCTATTCAAGAAAAATTTCTTTTGTGTTTCATTATCCTTACGTTTACGAAATTCCGGAAGTCACAAAGAGAAAACGAAAATCTGATTAAAACTTCTGCCTTTTGTGGGAAATTTATAACGTTAAAGAATATTGCAAGCATTCAGTAAAAAAACACAACGTTGCAAGAAAACTTAAGATAATAATTCCTAAAAGGAAAAGAGAAAAACGATACATTGTGAGGGTTACGAGCTAGCATTTATATATAAGAAGACATATTTCATTTGCGAAAACCATTTTTTAGATGGTTTGGCATTTTTTTCCAGAACCGTGTTGTTGGGAATCAAAATTTGTTTATCAAATTTCGATCACTCACAACAATCCAATCAAAATTTGTTCAATAAAAAATACTTTACATCCAATAAACAAAACTTTCCAGCTCCATTCAATATCAAATCGTTGTAATTTCTTGTCTAATGATCTGAATAATTAAGAGCAAACAATTTAATTTTGGAGATATTGATTAAAAATTTAACCCTTTTCAAATTGACAAATTATACAAAATTCTTATAAATTCAAATATAAAGTTATACGATTAAACACCAGTTTTGCTCAATTAAAATCGGTTCAGTTGATTAAGATGCAGAGAATGAAAATATTCACGAACTTACTCAAAGTAGTAGTAAATTAACTTATATAAATAATGCAGAATTATAGTATATTTTGCTACAAGAGATGGAAACACTGTTTTTATCTAGAGTGAACATTTGTTTACGAGACGCGTTAGCCTTGAGCGCGGCAAATTTACAAAAAGCCATTTTCATCTTGCTTAGTTAAACCTGCATGAAAAGGGATATTTCAGATACTATTCGTAGAAACAGATTATTTTGTTAAAAAAAGGTTAACCATTAATTTTAATTGTAGTCTAAAAATAAATATTGACTTGTTCATTCGTTACGCAGTATCGCAATTAAGTTGAATTGAGTTTTCCCATCTTATCTTACAAGAAACAAACCAATTACAAATACATATATTGGAACGTGTCGAGAAACTGAATCGATTAACGGGGGTTTGATCAACATTATTTAATTTTTTAATTTCTAATTTATCCCAACGCTGTCAAAAAATTTTTTGAATAACGTCTGCAAATTATGTTGTGATGGTGCAGTTTTATTTTTGTAGATTGTGTGACTTGTGCGTACACTATTCTTGAAAATTAAAAATAATTAAGTTCGTACAGGGTACAGGGCGTACAGGGAATTGAGAAAAAAGTGCAATAAATGAAATAAAGAAATATATTCTAATACGAATATGTTATAATCCGCGGCACGGAATACTGGTTATGAAAAAATTGTTTTAATATATTTCTCAATTCCTATTTCACGATGTACCGAAATAGGGATACAGTTCGATTGTTAAATTGTCGCAGACAGGTCTAAAGTACTTTCGTTATTTTTCGTAATTCAAATATCCAATATCGACAATTAATGTCCACAAAATTCATGATATGAGTTCAAGTTAAGTTAAACAGTAAAATGCGATAAACTATTTACGACCGGTCAGTTTACCATATACAAAATTTCAATAATCATAATAACGAAACTAAAATTATTTAAGGAATTGTAATGAAGAGTCTTCATTGGCGAAACAATGAAGTGACATAGCAGGCTGCGTACCTAGAGGTTATTAACGCCTTAACGACTAAAGCTCAGTCATCGTGGATTTGATTGATTAATACCTGCTGCTTCAGCACAAATACAGAAATGTACGCAAATTACGTGAATAAACAGAAGTGGAAACAATACGAATGAAAAAAAAACGAGACTCTGGCGACCCCTTTAGCGAAAGAACCGCGATCAGCGCGTCCAACCCCCACATACACAATGATAATCCAATAAATGATGGATGTCGTATGGTACTACAAAGTCGTTGCAGTTCGGGCGATTGATATGACATCGGTGCCTTAAGCCTTATGAAACTCGAAAACAACTTGTTTCGATCCAAGAATTTCAGCTAAATCCACAAATATACTACCACCGTAGATCAGAATCCATGCAGAACTAAGAACTAACATAAATATCCAGTAAATGATGTTATTATTATCTGTATCGAAGAACCAAATTGTAAATGATGATGTGCGACGCCCGTTGTCGATCAAAACCAATACAGCTCCACTCGTGGCCATATACGAACATCGCACTACAAACTCAAATGTTTTATTTTAAAACACTTATAGTGTTTAAATGCTTGTAGTCACTTTTTAAGCATTTCAAAGTGTTTTATTTAATTAAACTATTTTAAGCGTTTAATACTAAAACACTTTAAGCGTATAGTATTAAAACATTTAATGCGTTTTGCATAAAACACATTAAATGTTTTAATGTGTTTTTCATAAAATAATAAACTTACTTAATAATGACTTACTATAATCAATAAATAATTACAAAAATTAAATAAAAAATAACATGATATTCAGTAAAAATAGACCCCATTAACAATTTAGGATTATGGTTAAACTACACTCCAATAAAAAATGAATAAACTTCACAATATGTTTATACGCAAATTTTTGGTATAATTTCAATTCAATTATTGCAAATTAAAAAAAAATATGCAGGGGCTGAAATCTCGCAGCTCTTGATATTTCAAGACTTCAGCCTGGGTTAAGGATTTTGACATAGTTTTCGGCAAAAAACTTTTATGAGGACATGGTTTTTAGTTTTGGGCAGCGATGTATATCAAACACATCTTTTTGTTAAAGTGCATGTACTTTTTATCTCTGTTTAGAAATGTATTACAAAACTAACACGAAACATCAATACGTTGCCGGAAAATTATAACAGATCATAAATTATCATAATTTAGTGAAAAGATTATACAATCCGCAAACTACTCAAAATCTCTACATTTACCGTTTCGAGAAAATATTTCAAAATCACAAATTCATATTTCTTTCAAAATTCCAAAAATATTGCAAAAATTAAATAAAATCAAAAATACAAACTTTTTTCAAACAAAATTCTAAATATATTTCAAAAAATCAAAATTAAAATCAAAATATTACAAAGTCAAAGATTAAAACTTTTTTCAAAAACTCTAAAAATATTGCATATGTTTTGAAAACTAAAAATAACAGAATAATATTTAAACATTTTTTTTGTTTTGTTTTTAAAAATCAAATAATTTTTTTTATGCTTTGCTTGAAATATTTTCTCTATTTAAAATTAATTTTTTGTTGTACATAAACGTCATTTAGGCGAACTCAAGACATACATATAAAATAAATGGTGTTTCTTAATGATGATTGATTAATAATTGTGAGATTTAACAACCAGCCTTAACCTATAAATCGTGCAACTCGGGCAATTTTTTTTTTGCAAGTTTGGCATTTTTTTTGTAGAAGCTTTGCCCTTTTTGCGCTCTCTTCTGTTTTTGGCAGCCAAACAAACAACAAGTGTTTTTTCATAAATTATTATTTTTTTTTGGAAATTGATATTTTCTTGGCAAAAATTGGTGAGATAAACAAATTATTATAATTATATATTTTATATACAAACATTATATTATTATTAACATTATAAACAATTGATTGAGTAGAAACAATTATAACAATAAATTAATCGTTTTATTAATAAACCTTTTTTTGAAAATATATTAAAAGATAAATTTGTGAATTATTATTTTTATTCTTGAAACAATAAATAAATTATGAATAAACTATTAAAAAGAAATAAAAAAAAAATGTTTATGTTTGTGTGTACATTTGTATTTTTGTATATGTATATTTATTTTTTTTCTATGCTTGAATTTGAACAGGATTTATTTTGGAATAATACTCTGTAGTGATTTAGTGCTTTTCTCCACTCTACATAAACCTAGTGTTCCATTTATGAAAGAAAACCTAATTTTTTTTTGTGTTTTTAATTTTTTTATTATTGTTTCGAAAGTGAATGCCAATCGCAATAAATTGCTTCAGCATACATTATAACAAAATCAAAATTTGTAACTTTTTACAAAATTATAAAAATTATAATAAAATCAAAAATTTAAAATATTTCGAAATTCTAAAAATATTTCAAAAATTCTTACAAAATCAAAAATTGAAACTTTTTTCAAAATTCTAAAAATATATATAAAATTCAAATATTCTATTTCTTTTTCCAAGTTCTAAAAATATTCCAAAAATTGACTTTTCCAAATTTCCAAAAATATTTCAAAACAATAACAAATTCAAAAATTTCCATGTTCAATTATATTTACGTAAACAAATGACTAAATCTTTTTTTCAAAAACTTATCTAAAAAAATAAATGAAATCATTTTTTTGACACACTTGACAATATTTTTTTGACAAACTTATAATGATATAAAATTCTCAATAATAATAATTTGATGTTCATTATACATTTCGTTTCATACAAATAACTAATTTTATTTTTTTCTAAAAAATAAATGAAAATCATTCTTTTGACACACTTGACATTATTTTTTTGACTAACTTATAATTCTCAATATTAATAATAAAATTTCCTGTCGTACAAATAATTAATCTTATTTTTCCAAAAAACTGGATAAAAAATAGATAAAAATCTTTCTTTTGCCACACTTGACAACATTTTTTTGACAAACTTATGATGCCATAATTCTCAATAATAATAATAAAATTTCATATCAAACAAATACTTAATTTTCTTTTTTACAAAAAATTGGGCAAAAGGTAAATAAAAATCTTCCTTTTGACACACTTGACAACATTTTTTTGACAAACTTATAATGCCATAATTCTCGATAATAATAATAAAATTTCATGTCAAACAAATACTTAATGTTATTTTTTTCCAAAAAATTGGGTAAAAAAATAAATAAAAATCTTTCTTTTGACACACTTGACAACCATTTTTTGACAAACTTATAATGCCATTATTCTCAATAATAATATTAAAACTTCATATCAAACAAATAATTAATTATATTTTTTGTCCAAAAAATTGGGTCAAAAGATAAATAAAAATCTTTCTTTTGACACACTTGACAACATTTTTTTGACAAACTGATGGTGCCATAATTCACAACAATATTAAAATTTCATGTCAAACAAATAATTAATTTTATTTTTTTCCAAAAAATTGAGTAAAAAGATAAATAAAAATCTTTCTTTTGACACACTTGACAACATTTTTTTACAAACTTATAATGCCATAATTCTCTATAATAATAATAAAATTTCATGTCATACCAATAACTAATTTTATTTTTTTTCAAAAAATTGGGTAAAAAATTAAATAAAAATCTTTCTTTTGACACACTTGACAACAGTTTTTTGACAAACTTATAATGCCATAATTCTCGATAATAATAATAAAATTTCATGTCAAACAAATACTTAATGTTATTTTTTCTCAAAAAATTGGGTAAAAAAATAAATAAAAATCTTTCTTTTGACACACTTGACAACCATTTTTTGACAAACTTATAATGCCATTATTCTCAATAATAATATTAAAACTTCATATCAAACAAATAATTAATTATATTTTTTGTCCAAAAAATTGGGTCAAAAGATAAGTAAAAATCTTTCTTTTGACACACTTGACAACATTTTTTTGACAAACTGATGGTGCCATAATTCACAACAATATTAAAATTTCATGTCAAACAAATAATTAATTTTATTTTTTTCCAAAAAATTGACTAAAAAGATAAATAAAAATCTTTCTTTTGACACACTTGACAACATTTTTTTACAAACTTATAATGTCATAATTCTCTATAATAATAATAAAATTTCATGTCAAACCAATAACTAGTTTTATTTTTTTTTCGAAAAATTGGGTAAAAAATTAAATAAAAATCTTTCTTTTGACACACTTGACAACAATTTTTTGCCAAACTTACAATGCCATAATTCTCAATAATAATATCAAAATTTCATATCAAACAAATAATTAATTTTATTTTTTTCCAAAAAATTGGGTAAAAAGATAAATAAAAATCTTTCTTTTGACACACTTGACAACATTTTTTTGACAAACTGATAGTGCCATAATTCTAAATAATAATGTTAAAATTTCATGTCAAACAAATAATAAATTTTATTTTTTTCCAAAAAATTGGGTAAAAAGATAAATAAAAATCTTTCTTTTGACACACTTGACAACATTTTTTTGACAAACTTATAATGCAACAATCTAGACTTTGGTCTCACATACCAATTCCGGCCATCAAGATTCCTCCAAATTTAATGTTCCTACTCGATATCGCTTAAAACGAACGTTTTTTAAGAAAAAACAATGCAAAATTCCTTGTTTTGACACACTTGACGATTTTTTGACACACTACCGGTACAGTTATCGATCATGTCTTCCTTTGGGCTCTTTCCATTGAGTAAACCTATTTTTAGAAAAAAAAACTTTTGAAATCCGTCCAGCGGTTTTTTAGATTTCGTAGGTTGTGACGGCCGGCCGGAAGACAGACATACATTTTTTTTGCTTTTTTAGAATCAGTAGGTCCTAAAACGTCGAGAAATGCCAAAAAACTTGGGGAAATTTCACTTTTGGCTCGAGAATGTAATACTTAGGCCTTTCAGACCGAAGTAAATATCTAAGTGAATCGAACCACAGATTTATTATGGGCTACAAATTATTTTTGGTTTTTATGAAAAAAATTTTGTAGTTTTATTAAATAGTACATTATGATGCTAGGACGTAAAGCTAAATATTTTGGATGTATGGGTAGTTTGCGCTAGCGAATCGAGGCGCTAGCCGAGATTTGCACCCACATTAAGTCCAAAATAGCTTACGTCCCTGCATCATATACTATTTTTTACTCGCCGCCAGCAAAATATTTAAAAAAAATGTTCATTCTAAATTAAAATTAAAAATTTGCATAAATGTTTAAATAAAAATATGTGAAACAAGTTACCTTTGACAAAATATTTGTTATTTTTTCCAAATTATTGTTAAACTATGACAACAAATGATAACAACTATTTTAATTGGATTATGAAATTTTGAATTTAAGGGTTGCTTTGATAAACATTTCTATTTTTTATAGAATTTAAACAAATACAAATATTTTTCACTTTTTTGGACGTAGCTTTGACAAAATATATGGTTAAAAAGTGACACTTTAAGGCCGCAAATCACAGGAATAAAGTAACACTTTAATATGTATATAGGTGAATAAAATTTTTTTGTGTGTTGCCTATTTATAAACAAGCAAGAGTAAACAATTTACTATCCTTTGAAACATCTTCATTAGATACACTTTCACTTTTGTTTTCTATTAACTTTTCATTTAAATTTTGTCTTTATCACTTATAGTTTCACTTTACGATCGCTTCTACGTCGATCCAAAAATCTTAATCAGTTTCTTTTTTTTAATTACAATATCTTTATTTTTGATTTATTTGTTTAAACCACTATCACGACAACACGAATTTTTTGTTCAATTATTTGAATATCGGACAATTTTTCTTCTGAATGAACACACTTTGTACGCCATTGCAATGTACAAAACACTTTTTTAATCATATTAAATATATTGTTTAATTTTGTTTAAAATAAAAAATTATTAGAAATTTTAAAAATTTATGAATATTGAATATGACAAATTTCACAACAAAACAAGCAACAAGGAAATGAATTGATAAAACGAAACTTGTTAGAATCAACACGTTTTATTTATTTATCGGTTTATACCTTTAGTAAAAGATGTCCCGAGATAGAGATATACTGCAGATAAATATATGAAAGTGCCTTTGTACGAATAAGACAAAACTTAATCTCTTTTTTAAGGACAATACGCATATAATTTACTGTTTCATCTTTTAAGAAAACAAATTTCTTAAAACAATTATGTATTGTAATTAGATTAGTACAAATCTATTTACAATAAACACGTGTACATTGATATATTTAAAGTTTAAATTTATCAATTTATTAATTTATATATTATTTTAAGTATGGTATATATGTACTTATTCAAATTTAAATAAATTTATTTAAAGTATTGTGTTTAATAAAAGCGTTTTATAGATAACCGTTTTGTTTTATTAAAATGTTTTAATTCCTCATAAGTGAGTTGTTTTAAAACATTTGATCGTTATTTAAACGGTTTGTAGATGATAAAACGTTTTAATATAAAGCGGCTTAAATAACGTTTTTTTTTAAAACAGATGAAACGTTTTAAAACGAAACATTTAGGTGTTTAAAATAATTGTGTTAAACGCTTGCAATGTTTAACGTAGTGGCACTAAACACTTCAAATGTTTAGAATTGAAACACATAGATTTAAAAACACACTTCAATGTTTTATTTTAAAACGTTTGATAAAACACTTGAGTTTGTAGTGCGGTCTACAATTTCTAAAGAAACGGCTTTCCAGATATTTTTAATAACTCGGTTTCCATTAATGTAGGTTGTAATATAAATAATACAATCAAAACCGTATCAGTCGATAATTCGTATATAATACTTTGCAAAAAAAAACTTATTACTCATTAAATTATTTAATAGAATTTGCACAACGGTTATATTCGAGTATGGTTTGGATAGAACCACCATTACTTCCCCATTGAATAAAACGTTAAACAAAATAAGATAATTGATATAATAAATGAAAATATACGCTTTAATATCGCCATTGTTGTAAGGGGTATTTTAGCTTTAATATATAAACACATCCATAAAGGTAATTCATCAAAAATCAAACTGACTTCTTCGTGTAGTACTTGTTTTATGGTGTCTCGTATATCTTCACCACCTGATTTCGCACACGCGCATCGACAGGCACACCCCCATTCATTCACATATACACCCATTCACGCGCATTCACACCTGTACGTTATAAAAAGTTAAGGTTCACTTACCCCATAATTATGTCCAGCAGGCCTCGTAGTACTGGCGTTTAGCCCTCCATCAGCAGTGAATAATTCCACAGGTAAGGTGTCATTGCCAAAATTGCATAAATAATACTAAAATGTTGCGTTGAAAGTCGGTAGTATCAGCCCAAAATTTATAAAAATGTTGCGTTGAAATTCGGTAGTAATGGCAAAATTTTATTATATAAATGTTGCGTTGAAATTCGGTAGTATCAGCCCAAAATTTATAAAAAATGTTGCGTTGAAATTCGGTAGTAATGGCAAAATTTTATTATATAAATGTTGCGTTGAAATTCGGTAGTATCAGCCAAAAATTTATAAAAATGTTGCGTTGAAATTCGGTTGTAATAGCACAAAAATAGTATATAACTGTTGTGTTGAAATTCGGTAGCAATAGCAAAAGTTTTGTACAAATGGTGCATTGAAATTCGGTGGTAATAGCAAAAATTGTATATAAATGTTGCGTTGCAATAAGGTGGTAATAGCAAAAAAAAATTGTATATAACTGTTGTGTTGAAATTCGGTAGCAATAGCAAAATTTTATTATATAAATGTTGTGTTGAAATTCGGTAGTATCAGCCAAAAATTTATAAAAAATGTTGCGTTGAAATTCGGTTGCAATAGCACAAAAATTGTATATAACTGTTGTGTTGAAATTCGGTAGCAATAGCAAAAAATTTTATACAAATGGTGCGTTGAAATTCGGTAGTAATAGCAAAATTTTATTATATAAATGTTGCGTTGAAATTCGGTAGTATCAGCCAAAAATTTATAAAAATGTTGCGTTGAAATTCGGTTGTAATAGCACAAAAATGGTATATAACTGGTGCGTTGAAATAGCATAAATTGTATATAAATGTTGCGTTGCAATACGGTGGTAATAGCAAAAAAATTGTATATAACTATTGTGTTGGAATTCGGTAGCAATTGCAAAAAGTTTATACAAATGGTGCGTTGAAATCCGGTAGTAATAGCAAAATTTTATTATATAAATGTTGCGTTGCAATACGGTGGTAATAGCAAAAATTGTATATAAATGTTGCGTTGCAATACGGTGGTAATAGCAAAAAAATTGTATATAGCTGTTGTGTTGAAATTCGGCAGCAATAGCAAAATTTTATTATATAAATGTTGCGTTGCAATAGCTGGTCAAATCGTATAAATATGTCGTAAATGTTGCACCGCAATATTAGCAAATAATTCCAGACATCAGATAAAGTTTCGCAATTAAATGGTACTAGTATTGTTCTCACTACGTGAAAATAAAGTGTTAATCAAAACTCAAGTCGCTTTCATCAGTTTATTTTCATCAACTTTATTCCGTCTATGACCAATAATTTAGTTGGTAAATTAGTTTAACATGACAAAAATATTGAATCAAATAAGACGCTATATGTCGCCATTTTATAAAGTTCTAACATAGAATATTCTATATTTGATTTAAACTATTATTAACCTACGATTATTTACTTCATCATTTTAATTATACATAAAAATCAATACCTTGTCTTTTTGTGTAAATAAATTTTCCGTCTACACATAAATTCTTGGCATCTAATGATTATAAATTTTTCTCTTGACAACAATCACTACACAGCATTATATTTTATATATATTTCTTTTTTATCTCAGAATTCTAGACTAGATTTAATTTTATTGGTAACATACACAAAAAAACGAAACTATCAAACAATACTGTAGCTTAAATAACTTTATCACAGAATTTTTTTTTTGACTAGATTTAATTTTAATAATTTATTCATTGGTAACATGCGCGACAAAACAAAACTCACTGTCGACGTCCAAAACAAAAATACCAAATATCAATCCAATCGGAAATGAAGTATCAGACTAAGAGAGACAACAGACCATATATCCATCTCTTATATAGGAATTTAATATCGAAAATTCGGCTACAAAGTTTTTTTTGAAGGGAAATTTATAGAATGTTTGTACATTTTCCGTTCAAACAAAATACTGATTGTTACTGTGTAATACATAAAATTGTAAGATAACTTCACGAAATAAGTTATTTCCAACGCATTTGGAAGAAATATTAGAATGGATTAAACGTAAGTTTAACCGATTTTATGATGTTTATGTATTATGAGATAATAGCTTACAACAGTATTACAGTAAAATTTAGATCTATAACGGAAAGAGAAATCGATAAAAATACCCATATAAGAAATATAATACGTTTCGAAGACAATTACAAAACTGATTGTAGGATAATAATTTTTATTTATTGAGACGATTGGACAAATATGCACAGCTATTGGAGGCTTGAAAACATTTAGAGCAATTACGGTTAGTGTCCGGAGAATTCAAATTTATGTAGGATGGTGAAGTAATGCTGGTGGAAACGTAGTGTGAACCAATAATAGGATATTGTAAAGGAAATATGATTGTTAATTGTTTTATGCTAAGAACAAATTTGTGTAACGGAAACTATATGAAAATAGGACTATAGATTGTGGATGAACGAGAAATAATTATGAACCACGCGTGGTAAGCAAAATTGTGATTCATGAGAAAACAGACATTATATAAATCGGGAACTTACTGCTCTACATTATCATACTCCAGTCTACATAACAGAATCGTCATCAAATATTTGTTATTCAAATAAATCAAAAACAAAAGGAAGATACAACAACAACAAATAAAAGACACGGCAAAACACGGATATGTTACCAGCATAGTTTTTTTAATTTTTGTTTGGCATAAATATGGACAAATAACTTACAAAATGGACATGGGGTTAACCAATGCTTTTTGAAATCCAGAAAAATGAGTTGTCACAAATCTTGGTGAACGACATTTAAACTGAAAAGTAAGATTCGAACAGAAGAAGCTATCACTGCTCTTGTGCTCAAATTGGCAAAAGAGGGGTCTGTTATGACCTTGTACTTTGGACTCAATACTCAAACTACTTTCACTTGGACTCAATACTTTCACTCTTTGTGAAAAATGTTGTTAAAGTTCGTTCCTTAAGTTTACTTAAACGCAAACAAAATATCTTTTTACTTACAGATCATAGCGCTACAGACACAACAGAGTTGGGCCTGGAACTTAGCAACCAGAAATTCTGGATTACCTAAGCTTGCTTATTGTATGACGGGGTCGTAATCCCTGATAGGGTAAGTAATCTGGTCACGGATGCTGATAGGTGTGTCGGGGTTATCCTGGGATATGATGCTAATGTACACTATACGATCTTGGGCAACAGCAACACCATTGTACGAGGTGAATTATTTCTCGATTTTATCTTTGACTCAAATTTATCTATTTATAATGTGGGCAATAACTCATCTTTATAACTTCTAACAGGCAAGAAATATTGGATGTGACTTTTGTCTCTGACTTCATGTCAAATAGAATACTTATCTGGGCTGTGTTTTAAGAACACATCTTTTGTGATCATCAGTATCTGCAATTCGAATTGGACATATTCTATCCCAAAATTCTAGTTGAAAAATGAGTCGAGAATAGGAGTCCTCCTAGGCATCAAAACTTTGCAAAGTATTATCAACTAGTTCCATCGTTCTGAGTGTTCTGCAATGACCGGGTGGTCAAAAGGCAGCTTTCTGTGCGGAATCTTTTAAACTTCTGCTAGAATCGGGGCTGCTCTGAGACACCTGCCGGTTTTTTTGCATAGAAGGAGGACTATTCATGACTCCGAATCTGAGTATGATAGTTCTAAGGGCTAGCGAGAAAAAATCACTCTCTAAAGGCTGATTTTTAATATTATGTCACATTGGTGGAGTAAACAAATAGCCTGCCGTCAGCCAGTCAGATTCGTTAACGTTTGTTTGGAAATCTGAAAATTAATTTGAGAGCAGTATATTAAAAATAAGGACACGTGGGTCACGCGATAAAGTTGTAAAAAATCGGTTCATCATTTATTAACCAAACATATTAAAAATATTATTTTAACCTGAGTTGCTGCTGTACTTGTAAACTTCACTTTGATCATCATTTTCTGGATCAGTTATATCTGACGACTCATCATCTGCAAATTAATATAAGCGCAATATGTATAATATAATATAATTTCAAAATAATTAAATAAGTAAGATAAGCATCTCGAGCAGGAATTTCTTAGAGCTCAAATAGGACCCTGATCGGGTTTGCCCTATTTGGGTTTGACCTATGAGTGTAACGCTTTTTCTCAATCAGGTTCTGGATTGGGATAGTCGAATCAGGCCCTGTTCAGATTGCCCAACTAGTGGTCAAATACAAAAAACCTATATAAGGTTAGCCCTAAAAGGGTATTCTAATTCAGGTCCGTAACAGGCCCACATCAGATTGCCCTAAGAGGGCTTGTCCGTTCTGGCCCTAATCATGCCCTGACTGCATTCAGGCTTTCCCTTTCTAATCGTCCCGTCACAAGATTTGCATGACCGACGATCATAAAACTTATTTAATAATTAATTTTCTGCTCTCAAATTAGTTTTCAGATTTTAAAAAGTAGTTGCAAGGTATATGTTTTTTTTTTTAAATTGGAGCCGCCTCCGCTTCAAACGCTAGTGAATCTGACTGACAGACTGTAGATGTAATAGGAGGTAGACGCACAGTCTACCAGTTGGTCGTGCACGCCAACAACCATCTTCATCCGCCGCTAGCTCATTAGAACAAAGGTTCACAAGTATCACAATTCGTTCCCTAATTCAACTGATACTCTTTCTCGTCACCTTCACGTTTTATTCGTCGATCGTGCTTCCGAATGGTTTTGGCGATATCATCGACGGACACAACAGCTCCATTGGCCAGACGTATGTCAAGGCTTCAACAAAGTTATTTCCGATCATCGACTCGATTATGACTTTCGGTTGGAAGACTGGTCATCTGGATTGACCTGCTTCATAGGGCCAGAGTCGTCAGAACATGTCTCGATGAGTACACTACTTGCAAGTTTGTTAGAAGAGGTACACCGCCAGGTGAAGTACTGTCACCTTTTCTTTGGAAATTGGTCAATTAGTCTCCCTCTTTAAGTTGACATGTCACTTGCGGTCATCGGCGTCAACTCGTTTTGCAAAATTTTAAAATTGAGAATAGACACTGCACGTAACGCCGAAGGATATAATTTTCTATGTCTATAATGGCCTTGTGAACCTAGGTATGTATAGAATTTGTTTACTGTTAATACTAAAATGTTACTTTATGTTGTTTTATTTGGATATTTAAGACTGGGACTCCAATTAATGCCAAATTATACTAGGACTGCTAAAAATGATTTTTTTTAAACAAAAAGTGTTGTCTTATAGGGTTTACAATATGTGTCACAACAACACATAAATACCTTTTAAGACGTAGGTCCCACAACAACTTACGCTCTAAGGCGTTGTTGAACGCTTTTTTTAAACATCTGCGGATTGAAACAGCGTAAGACTATGGATTCCGGCAAACTCTTCCATTTGTATGGAGTTCAGACAAAGAAGTCTTTCTGTGATCTGCCAGTATGACAGCACGGGTTTCGACCGTTTGAATGGTTGCGCTAGCCGATTTCTGAGTGGAACGATGGTAATAATAAGTTTGTGGCAAGATGCTTCTGATTTCATCTGAGCACTGTTGATGACGATATTTGTAAAAAACAACGAGGTCAGCAACAGTGCGACGATGTTGTAGGGTATCAAGTTTTGATGTCAAAGTTCGATCACCCACAATTCGTATAGCCCGCTTTTGAACAGAGTCCAAGAGGGCCAAGATGGAAACAAAAACAACACCACAAAATTGACAACAGTGCTCCATAGAATATTGTACTAATTTGAATGACTGAAACAGATTTTTTGTTCAAAACTTAGATTATTGCTCTCACCCGTTTGCCGCCCTTGGCCTTCAACCTCGTTCGGTAATTTTTTAATTCCAGAAATAATCTTTCATTTTCCTCTCTGACGAATAACCTACTATTAGAAAACGATATTTCATAATAAAAATTTTGTTTTATTTGATTTAAATTATAGAAATTAATTGAAAATAGTATATTTTCCTACAAAAGATGAAAACGCTGCTTTTTCGTGAGTAAAAATTTGTTCACGAGAGGCGTTAGCGTCGAGTGCGGCAATTTCACGAACGTAAAATGTTTTTTTCTCCGATAGACAGCAAATATAAATTTTGCAGACTTATTTCAGTCAGCAAAGTGGCACTTTTCCTGTCTAGGCAGCAAAGCAAGTACTTTGCTGCCTAGGCAGCAAAATAATTAGACTTCATAGAAATAAACAGATATTGCGATTAAAAAAAAAATTTTTTTAATCGATTTTTTTTTTCATTTTTAAAATTTTGCTTTATTTTTAAAGTAATAATTATTAAATTACATATCATTGTAATTAATCGGAGAAAAAATTATATGTTCAACTCGGCAGCAAGGTAGATTGACTGCCTTGGCTGAATTCCTAGCCTCGCTCGCTCGGCTATGAACTATCAGCCGCGGCAGTCAATCTACTACTTTGCTGCCTAGTTAAACAAATAACTATTTTCTTTGATAGAATATTTATAATCGATATTTACTATAAAATTAAAAATCGACAACTTAACATTAAAAATTCAGATTCTATTTTTGCATGGTTACGTTGTTTAAAAAACTTTGTAAAACTATATGAGAAACCATAGCAACTACAATTTGTTATTCTTTTTACACTATAGTTGTAAAAGAACCCATTTTCACAGGGCATTTCCATTTGCTATCATAGAAAAATTATCATTATTCAATTGTTATGATTCCAGTTGGTCAAATTGTTTTGATTTTATTAAAATTATTTTCAAATTTTAATCACAATAGCTTTGATACGTTTTGTTCAAAAGTCAAATTTCAAATTCTTTTTTTCTGTTTTTGTTGTCATAAAAAGAACATGAAATATGAAGGGGCTGAAATCTCACAGCTCTGAGATATCAAGACTTCGGTCTGGGTTAAGGATTTTGATATAGTTTTCGGCAAAAAACTTTTATGAGGACATGGTTTTTAGGTAGATTTCATATAAAAATCTATCTATTGCAATGGGCTTCATCTCGGAATTTCGGAAAAATTTTTGTGCCAAACGACTATATATGATAAGCGGAGACGAAAAAACAAAAAAAAAAATTTATATATATATATACATATATATATATAAACGATATGAGATATAACGAAAACGACCGGCACTCTCACGGTCGCATTTGTTGAGATAGATCAAAAAAATTTTCTGTACTTGTGTGTTCTAATAATATCTTGGACAAGTTCGTGAATCAGCAAAATCCGACACGTGGTTAAGAGGCTTTTTTCTTTTAACTAGAGGCTTTTTTCTGAAAAAAATTGATTTTTTAAAACCGTTATAACGGCCGTTTGGATACTAATATTTCAAAAAATTTAACAAATTTAGAATTTTTGGAATCTTTTTAATTAATTTGTTTTAAAAATAGACCTCTGCAGTTAGAGGTTTCTGATTGAGCGGCTCCAACAAAAAAGTTTGCAAAAAAAATTTTTTTTTTTGAAACAACTGGCACTCTCACGGTCGCATTTATAGGGCCAGATCAAAAAACCTTTTCTAAAAAGGTGTGTTTTATTAATATCTTGGACAAGTTCGTAAATCAGCCTAATCCAACATATGGTTAAGAAACTAGAAGATTTATACTAGAAAAAAACCCTGATTTTTAGATCCGTTATAACGGCCGTTTGGATTCTAATCTTTTTAAAAACTTCGTAAATTTAGAATTTTTAAAACCTTTTCAATCAGTTTCTTTCAAAAAAAAGACCTCTGCAGTTGGAGGTTTCTGAGTGAGCGGCTCCAACAAAAAAGCTTGTAAAACACAAAATGCGTTTGAATCAACCGATGCTCTCACGGTTGCATTTGTGGAGCCAGATCAAAAAACCTTTGTTAAAAATGTGTGTTTTATTAATATCTTGGACAAGTTCGTAAATCAGAAAAATCTGACACATGATTAAGGAACTATAGGCTTTATACTAGAAAAAAAGTGGTTTTTTTAATCCGTTGTAAAGGCCGTTTGGATACTAATATTTTTAAAATCTTCATAAATTTAGAATTTGTGAAAACATTTTAATCCGTTTCTTATAAATATAAAACTCTGCAGTTAGAGGTTTTTGACTTGTTGGATTCAACAAAAAAGTTTGCAACAATCCCCAACTACAATTTCCAAAAGCCTTATAACAGTCAATGTCAAGATTTGAATAGAAGAAATTAATTTTTTTTCTTAGAAATAAACTATTTTGATATTTTGCAGTAATTGCACGACATATGATATAGAGTAGGTGTGTGTCATAAATTGTCACACACTTGTTCTGTGGTAGATTTGATTTTTGTTTGTTGCAAAATTGGATAGATATAATTTTGCTTGTAGGTATCTAATTTTCTTTTTAAAATTTGTTCGATATCTGTTTGAAATTAGTTTGTTTTGTTTAAACTAATCTGATACATCAGATTCTACTGGCACACAAATTTGTCTGATCTCGAAATCTACCTATTTCTAGCGGATATACGTGCCGCTTGGACTTTTTTTTTATCTATGTTTAAAATTTTATTACAAAACTAACACGAAACATTAATACATTTGCCGGAAAATTATAATCAAAATTCCAAAAATATAGTTAAATTAAATAAAATCAAACTTTTTCAAAATTCCAAAAATATTCAAAAATTAGAATAAAATCAAATATTTAAACTTTTTCTAAATTCCGATAATGTTCCAAAAATTCTTAAAAATTTAAACTTTTCCAAAATTCTAAAAATTTTGCAAAAATTATTACAAAATTAAAAATTGAAAATTTTTTCAAAATTCCAAAAATTATAATAAAATCAAAAAGTAAGAATTTTTCAAAATTCTAAAAATATTCCAAAAATTCTTACAAAATCAAAAATTAAAACTTTTTCCGAAATTCTAAAAATATTGTAAAAATGATTACAAAATCAAAATTTTTCAAAATTCCAAAAAAATTTCAAAAACTATAACAAATTCTAAAATTTTCATGTCCAATTTCATTTTCATTTACATTTACGTCATAAAAACAGCTACATTTTTTTTTCCAAAAATTGGCTAAAAAAATAAATAAAATCATTTTTTGACATACTTGACATTATTTAATTGACAAACTCATAATGTCATAATTCTCTATAATAATAATATTTCAAACAAACAATTTTATTTTTTTCCCAAAAATTTGGTAAAAAAATAAATAAAAATCTTTCTTTTGACACACTTGACAACATTTTTTTGACAAACTTATTATTCAAAAATCTAGATTTTGGTCTCACATACCAATCCCAACCATCAAAATTTCTCCAAATTTAATGTTCCTACTCGTAATCACTTAAAATGAACGTTTTTTAAGCTAAATATATGAGCAATTTCACGTAGATTCAACAACGTTTTGACTTGACCCCTATTAATTTTGATTATTTTTTGTTTATAGATAGTCTTTGATAAATAAAAAATACAAGTTCTCTTAGAATTTTTTTTTCGACCAGGGGTCTTCACAGGGTGCCCCTCAATTTTTGTTATTTTGTGATGTGAGTGCATTTTGACGAGCGATTGTAGAAAAACTACTCAATAGATTTTCATAAATGATATGTCGTTGAATAGGTATTAGAACAAAGTTTTTAAAAATGTACACTGTTAATTTTTTGAAATAATTTTTAACGGTGTAACATAAGAAAAAAGTGGTGTAATTGAAAAAAAGATGGCATAGCCTCTTTTTTTTTTTTTTTTAAACTAAATTGAAGCTTATTTTATATCTAACCACTTGTGAAAGTTTAGGACTAGCTATATTTTTTGTTTTAGAGATAAAATTTGTTGTGCATATGACTGTCGGGAATCAGTTTTTTTTGTTCTGAATCAAAATTATAAAAATGGCGATTTTTAGATTCAGATTTTTTTTATGTTAAATATCAAATATTTTATTATTAAATGAACTTTTTAAAAAGCACTTTCAGTCAAGTTCAGCAAAATTTTGCGACATGTTGACTCGACCCTTTTTAATTTGGTTTATTTTGGTCTATATTTAAAAAAATTCTACTTGAAGCCGTATTATTCATTTATCAAAGGCTATCTATAAACTAAAAATAAACCAAATTAAAAAGGGTCGAGTCAAAATGTCGCAAAATTTTGCTGAACTTGACTGAAATTGCTTTTTAAAAAGTTCATTTAATAATAAAATATTTGATATTTAACATAAAAAAAAAATCTGAATCTAAAAATCGCCATTTTTATAATTTTCCTTCAGAACAAAAAAAACTGATTCCCGACAGTCATATGCACAACGAATTTTATCTCTAAAACAAAAAATATAGCTAGTCCTAAACTTTCACAAGTGGTTAGATATAAAATAAGCTTCAATTTAGTTAAAAAAAAAAAAAAAGGCTGTGGCATCTTTTTTTCAATTACACCATTTGTTTCTTATGTTACACCGTTAAAAATTATTTCAAAAAATTAAAAGTGTACATTTTTAAAAACTTTGTTCTAATACCTATTCAACGACATATCATTTATAAAAATCGATTGAGTAGTTTTTCTACAATCGCTCGTCAAAATGCACTCACATCACAAAATAACGAAAATTGAGGGGCACCCTGTGAAGACCCCTGGTCGAAAAAAAAAATTCTAAGAGAACTTGTATTTTTTATTTATCAAAGACTATCTATAAACAAAAAATAATCAAAATTAAAAGGGGTCAAGTCAAAACGTTGTTGAATCTTCGTGAAATTGCTCATATGCAAATTTCCTTGTTTTGACACACTTGACGATTTGTTTGACACACTTCCGGTACAGTTATCGAACACATCGTCCTTTCGGCTCTTCCCATTGAGTATACCTATTTTAGAAGAAAAAATTTTCAAATCCGTCCAGCGGTTTTCTAGATTTCGTAGGTTGTGACGGCCGGACGGCCAGACTGCCGGACGGCCTGCAGACACATACAATTTTTTTTTTGGTTTTTTAGAATCAGTAGGTCCTAAAACGTCGAGAAATACCAAAAAAATTGGGGGTAAGAATTTCACTTTGAGCTCATGAATGTAATACTTAGGTCTTTCAGACCGAAGTAAAATATGATCCAGTTTTGTGGTTGTGTTTGTGAACTATCGTTGAATATTTTTGTACTTAATTGTATTTAATTAATTAGTTTGTTATTAATTTTTAATTTAAAACACGATTCAAACAATACTTTTATTTAAAAAGTAACTATTTCACTATAAAACAAATAAAAAGTAAATGGCGTTTTGTTTGTTTACTTATTTTGACAGATTTTTTAAATGTATTTATTTGTATTCTTTATTGTATTTTTTATTCGCCTACATATTAAAGTGTGCCTACATATTTGCCTACATATTTGCGGACTATAAGTATCACTTTTCAACTATTTATTTTGTTGTCATAGCTACGTCCAAAAAAGTAAAAAGCATTTGTATTTGTTTAAATTCTATGAAAAATAAAAATCATAGAAACCCTTAAATTCAAAATTTCATTATCCAATTAAAATAGTTGTTATCATTTGTTGTCATAGCTACACAATAATTTGGAAGAAATAACAAATATTTTGTCAAAGGTTACTTGTTCCATATATTTTTATTTTAATATTTATACTTTTAATTTAAAATAAACATTTTTTAAATATTTTACTTGCGGCGAATAAAATATAGTATATGATGCACGGACGTAAGCTATTTTGGACTTAATGTGGGTGCAAATCTCGGCTAGCGCAAACTCCACATACGTCCAAAATCTTTAGCTTTACGTCCTAGCATCATAATGTACTATTAGGCTGGCTCTAGCTAAAAATCTAGATTCAAAAAAAAATTTTTAAGACAAAAAAATCACCTTTTTTGGCCAAATAAAACACGTTATGTCAAAAAAATTGATCTCAGAGCAAAAAGGGGCGTATTAGAGCAATTTTTTGGCAAAAAGAATTCGACATTAAATTCTCTTATTTCTTTTAGTTGAATTTGGTTGATTGTTTGGGATGGGTTTTTTTTATCATCATGGTTTTTTTTTAATCAAAAAAAGTTGATTTATCAATTAAAACAATAAAGATTTATTGTTTTAATTGAATAAAACGTTTTTATTTTATATAATGCATAATTCTTTGTCAGAGAATAAAGTAGTGTAATCAAATCACTCAATTTTCGCTCGTGCACTGAAAAAAAAAAGTTATGATATGTATTAAAAATTTAATTAAATCTACGAATTTGTTAATGAGTTGTATATATATATTTATAATATTCACGAATTAATTTATAAATTTTGTTTGAAAATTTTATAATCCTATTAATATTTTCAGAAATAATTTAATAAAATACATAAACTTACAAAAAATATACGATTATTCTTTTATAAATGCTGTTTTATAGTATACATATATGGGTTATCAAACGATAAACAGAAGATATTTATAACGTGTATTATTTGTGTAAAAATTTATAGATTTCATAAATAATTTGGTTATAAAATTTTATAAACAGCGTTAATAAAATTTTCATTAAATTTTTTTTTTTTGAGTGATGCCTATTGCCTCGCTCAAATTTTAAACTTTTGCTTGAGACTAAACTATTTCATTACACACTTATTGATTAAATTACTATTACTGAATACTATACTAACAGTAATACAGACGTTTCGTTGTTGTTCTATCAAAATTCTAAATTTTTTTGTTTTCAAATCAATTTGCAAGCCAATAAAATAATATTTTTGGCAAACATGAGTTCTTGATTATTCTTCAAGATCAAGGTTTAGTACAATTTGTATTTTTATTTTGATAATGAACTACCAACACAGAACTAAATTTCATTTTGAATCATTTATTTATTATATAAATGCATAACGCTCTGTATATTAAATCTCTTATGATTTGAGTTAAAAGAGGGCGGATTTTAATAAAAAAATAAATCATACATTTGTTTCTGTAGTTTAAAAAATTGCATATGCGTTTTAGTTACTGTAAACATGTTTTTTACAAAATTAGACAATATTTAAAGCTCGATAGCATACAATTTTTTACATTTGTAAATTGGATAACCCCGAGCACTCCACTCCCTGCTATTTCCATACGAGTTAACGTGATTATTACATAACATTAGAACAGTATGAGACTAGTTAAGGTGATATCTTAAGAGTGCTGACGGATAAAATCCATACGGGTCACATCGGGTAGTGTTATTTTACCAAAAATTAACACAATGAAAGTAATTGATTTTCTTTCTTTTATTGAAATTAACGGTTTCAATTCATTCACAGTTTAATTATATTGTTCTCAAAGTAAATAACTAATCGTAGTAATTTCGTATTACCAACGTCGATTACTTACTTCTTTCTTACATAATTATTTTTAAATTAATTTATAAAGCCACTTAATAAAAATGTATAAAAAACAAAACCATTATTTTAATATTCAGTAATTATACCATTTGACTGACGGGCCAAACTATAATAAAGCTAATAAACTTTAAAACGTTATTTCCAATTCACCTACCAATTAATTTATCATTAGAGCATAAGAGTTACATAAGTACATATTAGACAAATTTGTTGACCGTACACACACACACACATTGTGTGTTGAACTATAATTAATCAACCATAAATACAATAATTTCTTTCGTAAAACGTAGATGAATAATGAAAACTAAAAAGGTTTTTTTTATGTCAGACAATCTTTCAACACATAATCTAATAAATTAGATTAGGTTAGGTCTCACATTTCACTCAACGTCTTTGTTTATATTCTTTTCCTTATATACGATCTTTGTAATTGTGTTATTTCCAAATCATTAATTTATTGTTGATTTATATATCTTAGGTTTGAATTGATCATTGATGATTTATCGAAAAAATTTATATAAATAATTGAAAATCAAGAACATATTTCTATTGATTGTTGTCTGTCGTTTATAGATAATTGAGATACAATCGATATTTTTTAGGACAATCGGTTCATTTTGATTTTTTTCAACTACTTTCAACTATATGTACAATCGAAATGAATTCGATTAATTGCAAGCTTTTAGAATAAAACATGCACTTGAAAGTTTTAATAATGGCAATTACAATACTACCATGGGTGGTATGATTAATATATTTTTAAATTTTCGGTAAATCTTTGATATTTTTTAATTTCGCGTAATTAATTTAATGTTCTTGAATATTATAGAGAATCACATTTAATTTTTATTGTTAATTACATTTACAAATTTCCAAGTCAAAGAACAAACATGCGGAATATTGATATCATTTTACCTTTCTTCGCGTGTTTTCGAATATTAAGCTTTTGACAGAAAAAGACAAGTGAAATCCCTACCAGAGAAATGGAATAGTTGATACTAGGAGGGCCCGGCGTGCTTCGCTACGCTTATAAATAAAGTTTTTGCGTAGACATTGTGTTGACGTAGAAGCAATGATTTCAAAAAGTGGTAATGAGAAATGCACTTTTTGAAATCATTGCTTCTACGTCAACAAAATGTCTACGCAAAAACTTTATTTATAAGCGTAGCGAAGCACGCCGGGCCCTCCTAGTAATAATAAAAAAACAAAGAAAAATAATACGTCATTCACAACATTCATTTCACCATCAACACCATAATAATTAAATCAAAGAAAATCAAAGAAAAATAATAATAATAAAAAAACAAAGAAACATATTATAATCTCACTCATACCATTATCACGTCGAATCAATTCTATCTTCATCTGACAAATTTAACAAACACATGAAATTTAACTTGATAAATACCACGTGCAATTCATTTCTTCATTCACAGCATTCATAGAAAAATATTACGTCTATCCACTCCTATAATAAAAAAACAAAGAAAAATATTACGTCTATCCACTCTTAAATGAATTCATAAACTAAATTGAAATTTGAAAAGAAAATATAAAATACTAACTTTAATTTTTTATATTAATTTTTTTATATTCTCTTAAAGCAGGCTACAGACCTTCAATCAATTTATCAATCAATTGAAAACGATAATAAAGGAAATAAAATTTAGGGGATTTTTACACTAAATTTTATTTCGTTTGTTTTCGTTTTCGAAATGATTGACAAATTGATTGAAGGTCTGTACCCAGCTTATCGTTTTTGTGAAAAAAAAAATATATACTTGGGCAATTCCATCTTCATATTGTATGTGGGAGGCCGTTAAATTCAAAAATACATTTTAATTCGTCTATAACTTTTTTATTTATGATCCGAAAAATCCCAAGAATCTTTAAAATCTAAGTTACACTAATATCAGTTAGCAGCGAAAATTTGAAATGAATCAAAATTCGAATAAAAAAGCCTTAGGCTGTACAAATTTTTTTTAGCGTATTAATATATAAGATATTACGTTACAAAAATTTGTTTAGTTAGTTCAATTTGGATTTTAAAAATCAAACTAATTATTTAAATAAAAAAACCGGCACGCGTTTGTTATAAAAAAAAATCGAAAGTTAAATTTGAGAGTAGTTTTTGGAAATAATTTCTTTTTTATTCTGCAATCTTATTCTTTTATTTTGCAATCAGTTAGTGATTATTATTGAAAAAAAATAAAGAAAAAAACTCGATCTCTCCGTCGGTCGGAATATCTAAATTAAAGATAAAAATTCTTTTTTGTCGAGTGGTAATTAATAAATACATATTCCGACGTCGTGAGTACAATTAAAAGAAAAATAATTCTAAATTTAGAGATTTCCTGTGTTAAAATATAAACTTAAAATGAAAAAGTATAATTAGATAACAGTATAGGGGAAGAAGGAATAAAAAGTTAATTCAAAGAGTGTTCGGGTTACACAAAAACACAAGAATTGTGTCCAGTATAACCAGTGGACACCATGTAATCGTCTTATTTCAGCTAATTTTGATTGTATCGATATCCAGAGCTTTCTCCCAGCATATTTTTTCAATTTTTTTTTTTTTGGATAAAAATTTTGCAGCAAAATAGGCAATAGGTTAACCTAGTGTTTTTGAAAAGTAAAAAGATGAGTAGTGCCCAATCTTGACGAATGACAAGCAAACTGAAAGGTGAGACCAAAGAGTTTGAGCTTAATCGAAAAACGGGTTTAAGAATGACAGCATGTGCTGTAGAAATTTCTGTTTTGTGTGAATGGCGATCGCTTAAATTAAATCTTGTCGTTTTATGACTAGTATTATAACAATCTACTAGTTCCAGCTAATTTTGATTACATGGTTGTTCAGAGTTTTCTTTCAGCTTTAAATATCAATTTTTTGAGGAACGAAAATTATAAAAAACTTGCAAACTTGACATATGGGTTAAATGTTTTAAATACTTTTCTATTTTCCTTTAGAAATTAGATTTCAAATTTATTTATTTAATTTTTTCCTGTTCTATTTGATTTAATTTCATTTGATTTTATTTGTAATGCATATGTGATTTAAACATTGTTGTTTATCTAGCTATTGTTTGATGAAAATGTATCGTTAATTTATTTCAGGGTTATTCACGTTAAATTTAAATAGTCGATCGATTGGTTTTTATTCATTTTTTTGTATTTTCACATTTTTGGGATGTACATTTCCGATCAATACAATTAATGCGTTATTTGAAATGGGTGGAGAATAATAGCAAATGATGGAGAATGGTGGAAAACCATTTCCATTTCAGAAAGTTAATGTCAATCTGACTCGTGTTCAATATAGAATTACCAAGTTTTGGTTATCAAGATCCAGTTCAATCCAAATTGGTTTCCCTTAGTGGTTTCTACTCTACCAGAGATTTTTTTTTGAATGGAGCAAATAATCAAACTCAGACTAAATCTATCAAATGTTATAAATACTTAGTTAATTTAAGATTTATCCCGGATTTTTTATCTGTCTTGTATGCGATCAAACTATCTTACGCTGCTTAATATAGGGTACGAGCGAACATTACGGTGAGAAAATGCCAACTCAATTATCGACAAACACCAAGTCAACCATAGCAAATAAAGTCACAGACTGGGCAGTAATAGAAACTGGATAAGAACGAGTTGGTAAACTTTTACCAAAATAGAAGCCAAAATCATTGCGGATATGTACTGGGTTCAGGATAAGATTAGCTTTAGAGTCATCTGCGAAAAAAAACGAAGATAATGTTGATCGTAATATACAATGGAGCAATTCCAAGGCGGTTATCCAGATTCCAGAAGACCTAACCAAACTCCTGTTTTCTGGTGAGCAAACAAAATAGCAACATACCAAGCACTATGTAACGCAAGCAAGTCTAGATCACCAATTAAAAGCCCATATAAAAATGGCATGTGGCAACGATAAAATATCCCAGAGTTAAACAATCCTCAGTGAATTAAAAAAATTTCCCAAAACATCCAATTACCGCATACACAAGTCCAATATGGCTAAGGAAAACGACTGTCAATGAAATGGTGGCCATGTTCACATATCAAGAACTTTGGGAAATCGAGAAGAACTGAAAGAACAACAAAGCTACGGATCAATATTGTTTGCTAAACCACATCCCAGCCAGATCATTTAGCACTTTCCTGAAATTTTTCTCCAGCTCTTTAACATATGTCTAAGTCAAAGCACTTTTGTGCAAGCGTGAAAACCGCAGAAACAGGTATTGCTGAGGAAAAGCTGAAACCCGTAGATCAAACATCATCGGATATGCCCATTTGTCTTTCAGACACCGTGGTAAATATTTTGATATTCTAATATGCCGAATACTAGAAGACCAGCTCCAGAAATAAGGTGGCCTCGCTGGTTGCCAGTTTGTGCTTCAAGCCAGGACGATAAACTATCAATGCCATAAACTGTTAAAGCAGCAAATGAGGGAATAGATAAAAGACAAGGATTCACCAGGCTAGTCTCAACAGATGTCAAAAACACCTTCAACTCGATTGCCCGGTAAGATATCATTGAAGGTTTGAGAAGCAAAAATATGCCAGAATATTACGTTAACATGGTCGAAGGCTATCTTAGTGATCGATTTGTAGTTTCCACAGATACATTTTTTAGAATAGAGGAAAATATGTCATGGGGTGTTTCACAAGGTTCCAAGCTGGGTCATTTTCTATGGAACATCATGGTATATAATTGCATGCTAAACATGAGTTGGCCGGAAGAATCTATGCTGGTAGGTTTTGCTGACAACGTGATCGCTGTGCGTTCATCTGCACATACTGCAGATCTGCGTTATGGACTGTTGAGAATGAATAATATTAAAAAATAACTTTACCAAATAGGAATCCACAAAATGAAAGCTGTTAGTTATACGGATAGGAAAAATTTCATCAGGTCAACGGTAGAATATAGTGACGAAATAATCCCCAGGAAGAATCAAACTACCTATTTAGAGCTAGAACTAGACAGTAGCATCAGCTTCAAGGAGCAGACAACCTAATTAACAGACAAATGTTAAACGCTAATGCTAAACGTCGGTGGACCAACAAAATTAAAAATGTTATACAGCGGCGATTCGATAAAAGCCGACGGGACTAGAAATTGTATAAAAGTAACAGATGACATTAGTTTACAAATTTTGATCTTTTTTATTCTCCCTGACTAAAACCCAACTTTTCTTGTGGATTTTGACCTGCCAAACACGAATATCATATTAATTTTTTTAGGTTAGCTCTTGATTTTGAGATATTCGCGATAAATCAATTTTTTCGGTGACAAAAAAGGTTTTTCCGGTTTTTGGATTGCATATTTTACAAAACAAACAAATTCAACGTATTAATGAAACAAATTCATAGTAAAGATGCTAACAAACATTTTGAGCTTTTTTTGTAAAAATCCATCAAGGATTCTGGAAGTTACATTCGAAAAAGTTGAAAAAAATCAAAAAATTACGTTTTTTAAAAATTTTTTCATATTCAACGTCATAAATTTTGAACAAACAATGATTTAAATTTTTTTAATTCATTGAAGCCCGTGGTAAATTCAATTCCCTTTCTTTTAAGTTAAAAAACACGAATTTTGGTGAAGGTTGCACCAAGTTCTTCAGGTTTTCTCAAAAAAATATGGAAAACAAATTTTTTTACAAGAATAATTTAAATTCTGCAACATAATTGATTTATATATAAGTTGTTATACAGATTTTCGAATAAAAACTGCGAGCCATCGAATAAAAACAGTCGCTCTCAAACATCAGTCAAGAGTTCTTTTAAAATAGTAAAGTGTAAAGCTAAATCTATTTAAATGGCTTCCCAAGAAGTTTCAAGTGTAAAAATAGTCCAAATTCATTTTGTTTTATTTGTGGAATTTCCATAATAAATCCTGCTAAAAAAATCACTCCATATATAAGAATTGCATACCTTATATCATTACTTTGGCATAAAACTGAATGAAGATAAACCGTAGATGCCAAAAACAGTTATGTCAACTGCAACTTAACACATTCAAGATGGTACAATAGAGAAAATGTTCATTTAAGTTTTAAACGTTATGTTATGACCAGGTTTTGACCATATCTCGCCATTTAACTCGGAAATCTGTATAACAACTCATATATAAATCAATTATGTTGCAGAATTTAAATTATTCTAAGTAAAAATTTTTTTTTTCAAATTTTGAATTTTTACTTTTTTTGGGAAAACCTGAATAACTTGGTGCAACCTGCACCAAAATTCGTGTTTTTAAATATTGAATCGACTGTAAGCTCCAAGAAATTAATTAGTGTAACTAGGAAATTGTTCTAGGATGGGCCTGGCACCCTTAATATTGCTGAGTTAAAAATATTTAATAAATTTTCCGTTTATATTTCTTTCTTTTCATACATAACGGGTGAGTCAATTTGAGGTTTATTTTCAAATTTACTATCATATATAATATCACGAGTCGTCAAATAATAGTCGATTATTTTTCATAATCATTATTACGAATGTCATTTGAGGACTGGGGAGTTTTTAACCTCAAATGGAATGAGTGGTAATGTTGAAAAATAATCGACTAATAATTTGATGACGAGTTGTATTTACCACACAATTCAACGAACAGAAATAGTATTTCATACAACAGAAACATTATTTCACACAACATAATCCTTTGTTGTCAAACAAAATTAAATATTATTTCATCTTAGTGAGCGCATAAATGTTATAAATTTGTAATTTATTTTTGACAAATAAACAAAAACATGCAATCATTTATGAATGAAAACGGACATTTTTATTTGCAAATTGCATTTTTATATAATTTTGTATTATTGAATAAGTTGTAGAAAAAATTTTATTTAGAAACTGATAATTATCTTTTAAACAAAATTATAAATAAAAAAAAAATAATCTCAATAAGAAAAAAAAATTATCTCAATATCTCTAGTTTTAAATTAATATTTATTTTTATTTTTTACAATAATCAATTAATATATTAAGTAGGCCGAAAATAGTCATATATAATATCACGAGTCGTCAAATAATAGTCGATTATTTTTCATAATCATTATTACGAATGTCATTTGAGGTCCCGAGTGTGCGTTGCGCACGAGGGAAATTTTTAACCTCAAATGGCATGAGTAGTAATGTTAAAAAATAATCGACTAATAATTTGGTGACGAGTTGTATTTAGCAGACAATTTAAGGAACAGAAATAGTAACATTATTTCATACAACATAATCATACATAGTAAAATATTATTTCGTCTTAGTAGGCGCATAAATGTTATAAATTTGTAATTTATTTTTGACAAATAAACATAAACATGCAATCATTTATGAATAAAAACGGACATTTTTACTATTTGCAAATTGCATTTTCACATAATTTTGTATGTGAATTTTTGTTTTAAATTAATATATTAAGTAGGCGGAAAATATTCGAAAATATTCGCTGTTCCTTCCTACCAGAAAAAAATAATCGAAACAAATCGTTTTGATTTGCTAAAAAATAGTAAATGAAGCGTTTTTATTGGACCTTATTGAAACTTTATTTAGTGAGTTGAATTGTCTATGAAATTTCTCGTGTTTTTGCTTTAAACGATTTAAGTTTGTTTGTGAAGTATATTAATTACTCTAAATCAAGCATAAGTGTTCGTTTGTTACACTTCAAAATGCTCCTACTTATTTCATTTCAATTACAAATTTAATTATTATCTGGCATTTGTTTATTAAATTATTGTATGGTTATAAAATTTTTTTGTAAATTACTGTATACGATTTTTATTTGTTTTTGATTGAAATAAAGATTTTTATTATTATAATATAATAGTACTATACATATATAGCATCTTTTTACCTATATAGGTCCAAAAGCAAAATTAAAACTGTCAAAAATTTCCACGCAAAGTTATATGGAAATTTTTGATCATTTTCGTGTTTTTTATGTGCTAGCTAAAATACATTTTACATATTATGCTTAATATATTCAATAAGCAATTTAAAAATTTTAAATTTTAGTACAATGAAAAATTTCATTGACGATTTTTAAAATTATTGGAAGTTGTGTTTGGTATACAATCCTTTGTAAATTTTGTGATTTTTCTCTCATATAGCGCTTTTGCGGTGAACACCGGAACAGAAAAATTGCCCATTACTCATTGTAGTCGCGTTTTATCTTCGAACTGGCTGAGGTGCGTTTCGAAATTAACTATGGTTAACCGCGGTTAACTTTACTCTACCAAATGTCGTTCCCTAATTAACCGCAAAATAAAAAATTTACTGGATGACAGATGCACTATCGTTCCAAAACTATAAAAATTAGTTGTCATAGTAAATTGTGACGTCACTACTTTAACTTTGTTACTCAAGTCTAGAGTAGAGTTTGTTGAGGTACTAATGTCAAAACATATAAATATTTAAAACGACATGTCAACCAATTTATAAAACACCATATAATTTTTTATAATATAAGAAAATTTTAATTGTTGTGGAAAAAAAAGTTTGAAATTATATTGTTTTGTGAATATATCGTACATTTAATTATTATTTACTAAGTATTTAATAATTTTTAGTGAAATGTGTTATTTTTATTATTTTTATTTGATACTGAAGACTGAAAAATAAATTATAGAAATAAAAAACATACACTACTTTTTAGTTTTATTTATCGTAATTATAATATTAGTTTTTATTAATTTTGAATTTTTAGCGGTCTTTTATAATTTAACTTTGACAGCTTTACTATGGTAATTTGAATTTAATATTTGACGTCACTATTTTGACTATGACATTAGTGACATTATTACCTTAAGGTTAACCGTGGTTAATTTCGAAACGCACCCCTGTCCGGGACAGAGAAAAATATTGGTAAAATGCAGGGAAATTTTTAGAACTAAATTGTAGCTAACTTCATGTGAATATTTTGACAATCGCCATTAATTTTTTTTTTTTACGCTTGTGTTATATTTGTTTATTTCATGAAGAGCCATATATTTTATATTTAAACGACGAGATTCAAACTAAAAAAAAAAATTAAATTAAAGATTAAATTTAATTTTTTGTTTTGTACGTATGTACATATATGTAATGTTTTTGACATCTAAAAATAAACATACATGAAGATAGTGTTAATTTCAAAAATAGTACTAAAAATGTCCCATTGTTTATTTTCCTCACCTGTTCTGAACTGCTCTCGATAAAACACAAGATTTGTTGCGAACTGGTAAAAATAAATTTAATTTGCCAATTTATTTTAAAGAGATTAATTAAAATAGATGGATAAACGATAAATATTTAATATTTATGCAATCAAAATTGAAATAATTTTAATTTGAACGAAAAAATATAAATAAAACAATCGCTGTCCCGGACAGTTGTCCGAAGAAAAAACGCGACTTGTTTAACATCTTACTGATCTACATTTAAGTTGTATAATTTAATTGAAGAAAGTATTTTACGAAATGTTGTGTCAAAAAGTGAGGAAAAAGACCTTTAATTATGTACTTTCATCAATTTGTTTCCTCTTTTCTTTTTTAATAAACTTATTATAAAAACCATCTACAAACTTTAGTGTTTAATGTAAAAATTATTCCTTTGAAAAATGCTCTATGATACTTTCGAAATTCGAACTATTTTTCATAATAAATATTACCTATCTTGTGACTAATTCAAAATAAAAAAGATTTAATTAATAAAACATCAACAAAAATTATAAATATATGTATTATGTAGCTTAATTAAAAAAAAATCCCCTGAATGCGTTCTAGTTTTTATTAAAACTTCAAAAAACTAAACAAAATGACGTCACACGATCTTTTATGATAAAGCTGATATATTGCAAGAGAAATACTCAAACAGTAGTTTTTGTTTTTCCTTTTTTTAGTTCACAGGAATGAAATTATGGCAAATAATTATCGGAAACCACTATTGTATGATTTTTAGCACTGCCTGTCAAAAAACTAATTAATTTTCTTGTTAATATCGAAATTATAATAATTTGAACGAAACGGGAAATGACAGTGCAATAAAATGCTATAAAAACTGCATTATCGATCAAATTGCATTATCGTAAAATGAAATGTATGTATGAATAAAATAAAAGTGTGTAAAAAAACAATAATTTTAATGTTATTTTAAAAATTTTTTTAAATAAATGGGGCAATACCAGGATTCGAACTTCCAACCTATAGATCATCAGTCGAGCACGCTATCCATATAGCAATTTGAACGTTAGTAATAAGCTAGACTAAAGGATAGATAAAGATTGAACGTTACGCTCGTAGTAGAAGGATAGACTCACGGCTATTATATTATGGATGTATGGGAAAGAAACAAGGTGAAGTGAGCTTCTACACTACACAGGCGCTGACGGGACATGGCTAGGTTCGGGATACGAAATAATAGCTTGTTAAACTCTTAGGAAGATTGCCCTTTCTACCAAATATATACACGAATTTAATTCGACAGCAACTGTAAAGTAAAATTGTATTAAAGCTCTGATGAAATTCTCCATACAATTCATATGTCTTATTGTTATATGAATAAAAATTACACATTCGAAAATTCGTTCTCAAATTAACATACACATTCATTCGTAAAAAACATCAAACTTCAACTGAAGTTGAATGAAAACTAAATAATTTTCTTATATTTGTTTTTCTTTTCCATCATTTCCACTCCTGAGAGTAAAACTTTAAATATAAAATTGAGAAATCTACAAAACAAAAATCATAATCAAAATAACAATTCTCATTCACTCTCCAAACAAAACAGAAAAAATGAGGAGAAATTATTTACAATCGTAGCTCGTTGTTGGTTTGTGTGTTTGATTTAGAAAAATAAAAAATTTTCTTTTTAATTTTCATCATCACAATAACAAATATTGTTGTTGTTCGTTGTGATTTGGTTTTTGTTGTTGTAAAAGAAATTTTTTATTTTTGTACAACATTCGAATTCAGTTAATATTTATACTGCGAACGGAAAACACATCAGTAACATTGATATTTTTAGAGTTTTGCTGTCGGTATGATTTGAACTTGAAAAGCGAAAACTTTCTATAAAATTCGTTACTAGTAATATCGCTATAAATTTTTTTTAGAATTAAGATTGAAATGAGATGTTTTACTATGAGTTGTTAATTTAAGTGAAATTAAAAATTACAGTGATTAAGTGATCAATTAAATGTTACTAAAAAATACGTTAAATTAATTTACCCAGATCTAAGTTAATATACTAAGTATGCTAATGTGAGATACACAAAATTCATTTTAGATGTTGTTATAATGAGTGTGTGGTGTGAGTGAAGAAAATAAAATTGAAAAAAAAAATTGTGGAAATTAATTACTGTGAAAAATTGAAATAGATAAGAAGAAAAAAAAATAATTTCAAAAAAAGTTAAATTGAGTAAAGTTTTCGCTGTCATTAAAATAAACGAAAAAGTTCAGGTTAGAAAATTATTTAAGTTTTTTGATTAATTGCTTTATTTTCAAGTTTTTGAACTGTTTCATTTATATAAAATGCTGTGCGGTATTTTTATTTGTGTTGTAAAATTTATAGAAGATACACAAATTGTGTGTTATCGTTATGGAGTGGAGTTATTTTGTTTTTTTCACAAACTTTTTAACAGAAAAAATTATTTATTTTGTTTAAAGCATTCGACAGCTCTATGCTTAAAAATTAAGATAACAGACTTAAACTAAAGCCTAACCTCTTACTTAATCTTTTACACATAGAGATTATTTATTATATTTTTAATTTAGTGTTATGCATCAATGATTCCACTCTTTGATTGATTTGAGTTTACGCCCGTTGAACATGACTTCAAACTTGGATTATGAACTAAGTGAAGTATTTTTAAATATAATTATTCATATACCGGAAGATATGAATTGAGGTTTATCTCCAACATTCAATTTTTGTTTTGTTGTTTGTGTTAATGTTCTTTGTCGGTTGAGTTTAATATTCACCAGATAACCAAATGTGGTCCTCTTCTAAAGATGATTAGAATTCATCTTTTATAAATGAAAACATTTTTTCATATTTATATATGTATGTGTTTATTTTATATTAATGAGTGAATTTATCAAGGCCTTAAAGAATTATGTAAAAAATTAACTGGTCAAAAAATTATTTTAATTTAAAGAAAAAGTTAATCTTTGACTATTTTTTTTTTTATTTTAATTAAATTCATAAAGAGTTGAAAGATTAAATGCCTGGTATTTAATTAACTTTGAAAAATAACAATAATATACCTTGTGAGGTACTTTCTTTTCGTATATTTGTGTGAAGGTCATTGAAAACGTTTAATTAATAAAAATAATATTTATTGTAGAAAACATCGCTGAAGTTTTATATTTGTTATGTTTTAAAGGTTTGCATAACTCGGTCTCCTAATAGTAGATATAAGAAATATCTGTAAACTGTTGAGATTTCGTAGTTATAAATCCTATCATAACCGCCATTATCATATGTACCAACTTTGGTCGATTTTTATTTCTGTGGATTAAATTGTTTTCAGTTTTCAATTTTGCCCAATATGGCAAAGTTTCCTAATTTCTCTCAGTTACCTGAAAGGAAAATGAAAATTTTGCAGTATTGTTTTGGCAGATTTATGACTGTCATATGAAATTTAATTAATTAAGTAATTATGGATACATTAATTTTCCAACAAACAAATACACAGAAGAAGGTTTGAAGCAGTTGCACGATTGTTTTATGTATTTGTTGCCTGCCTGATTTGATTTCTTATATTTGATTTAATTTTTGAAATTGGAATTTTTATTTAAAGTCCTCCTGAAGCGTTGTATGTATGTTGACCACAATTAGTCCAACGCTTTCTTCCAAACGGATTTTTTTTTGTGGCGTTCATGCTCCATATAGAAGCGTTGCCAAGTTAACCAGCTTCAAATATTCACCACGGTCATTTGCAACAGTGACATAATTATCATGGCAGCCGATTTTTTTAAGGTCGTTTATTACGTCCGTCTCCCATTGTAGTCGTGGTCTACCTTGCGGTCGTCCCATTCCCCGGGGTACTAATATACATTTTTTTAATCATTCCAGACTGTGAATCGGTTCGTTAAACATGCCCAAACCAATATCTGAACCCTCAAGAAGGTCTCTGATTTCAAAGTAATATCGCGTTCTGTACTCTCCATCGTCTGTCTTAAATGTAGCGTAGGATCTTACGCTCAAAAACAGATAAATGTAATTCGTCATTTTGTGTAAAGGTCCACGTTTGTGACCCATACATCACAACTGGTCTATTCAAAGTCTTGTATCACTTGAGTTTGGTGTTAGTTGATACATACGGTGATCCAAGAAGAGGTTTAATTGAGTAGAAATCTCGATTACTTGCATCAATATCTGCTTTTATATCTGTAAGTATGCTATTGTTTGAGTTGATCCCAAATATTTAAAAGATGCAACTCCCTCAATTCGTTCATTGCACATCAAATCTTTCTTCTAATATGTTTGGTTTTATCGTTGTTAATTTGAAGACCAATCTTGCTAGCACCACTCTCAAGCGACTTGAAAGTCTCACTCATAACAGCTTCACTTCGGCCCAGGATGACAACATCATCAGCGTAAGCGATCATCTGTACTGAGTTTATTGACAAGATATTGTTGTTAGTCGGTAGATTCTTTTGACTGCACACATATTCCAAGGCTAGATTAAAAAGTATAGGAGAGATAGCATCACCTTGTTTTAACCCGGAGTCAACTTTAAAAAACTTTGATATTTCGTTCTCTACTCGTATACACAGCATTAAGAGTTCTTTACTGGCGTAGTGAAACCAGTTTACCAGGGATTCCCATTGAAACCAGAGCAGACCGTAGAGCCTCTCGTTCGAGCGAGTCGTAGGCCTGCCTGAAATCAACAAAGGGTTGGTACATAGGTATGTTGAACTCTCGAAGCATTTCAAAAATCATCCTTATCGAGAAAAGTGCCTCGGTGGTACCTTGGCCTTGCCGGAAGCCACACTGATATTCTCCAAACAGTTGTTCAGCAAAAGGATTGATTTCGGCTAGTAAAATGTATGAAAAGAGCTTATATGCTGTCCAGCTTAGAGCGATTCCCCTGTAGTTTGCCCAAATAGTTTTTTTTCCGGGGTTAGAGTGTTAACCTTAGGTCCAACCCAAATTGTCGTGAGTGGGTCCGTTCTGCATCTGAAACAACCTTTTTACACGTTTATATAGCGAGCCACTTGATCCAAGACAGACGCCCGCTCCAAGCCGCCCCTAACATGGAGAACAGACGCATGGGTCGCATTGCTTTTAAGGTACCGATCTTCTATGGATGGATCTCCTAAATAAATATTTCTCCAAATTTTTTTTGGAGAAAAAATCGAAAAAAACTTAGGCAAGGGGTTAACCTATACTTTTGAAGTACAAAAAAATGAGTTGTAAGGGTAAGCCCTAAGTCTGTACTGTGCTGAGGTTTGAGCTTTATCAAAGGACGGGTCTAGGAATGGCAGCATATTTGATGAACATTTTCGTTTTCCAAGGTAAACTAGAGGTTACTGAAGTTTTGTCGATTTATGACCAGTTTTATGTAGTAATCTCATTTTAACTTATTTTTATTACATAGATACCCAGAACTTTCATCCAGCATATTTTTTCAAAATTATCGCACAATAATATCGATAAAAATTTGCCAAGATTGGTGGCAACTCATTTTGCTAGATTTCAAAAAGCAATTGAAATTAGATTAGAAAGAAAGCTCTCGTCATCCATCGACTCAAAATTACCTGCAGATATAGCTAACGTTCTTTGCGAACGAAGAAAATGAGTGAAATGTTAATAAATTTAATTAAGGGACGATTGTATGAACGCGAATAGAAGATATATCATCGGATATAACATCGTTTGTATTGTATGAATCACAATAGAACAAAAAATGTATCCGAGGATATTCTTCTATTTTTTGTTTTATATCTGCTGTTTTTCTTGTATAGAACAGTGGATAAAACAATTTGTTTTTTTTCTTGACATGCGCATAGCAGGATAATTTTGTTTTAAATTTGTCATTATTTTTTAATTTAAATTTGTGCGTTTCTAAAATTTGTCTTTTAATATAAATTATTACAAAAATAAATAATGTATTTTATATAATTTAAATATAATTAATTTAAGCTTCAAAATAATTTTTTTTAAATTTATAATTAAATTTATTTAATAGAAAATCAAAAGAAAAAGTATTGCCACTTGTAACGTTTGTGTAACACAGTGCAACCTAGACCCCAAGATAGGAGCAAAGATTGCACTAGCCAAAGTTAAAGATTTGTCCACCCGAATGTGGATCCGAAAGCCGCTCCCGATTTCACTCCGTCGATAGTTTGTCGTTAGTTTTTCCGGCAACCGGGTAATCCTAGAACTAAGCGGTTCATAACGATAAACGAAAACCTAAAAAAAAGAATTGGACGGCCATCTCTTAATCTGCATTAGGTTGATAAGGAGACTAATTCTATATTAATTATAGAATCAAGGCCCCCCACAACGCGGCAAGTCTTGACGTTAACATGAAAAAAAAAAACTAAGACAAACCAACAACGGCAGTCCTTTACATTCCTAAACCACAAACAAATCATATGAAATTAAGGTAGACTCACCAATTTTCCTTCAATCCACTAGTGTGGCCGGCATGTCCATTTCTCGTTCCAAAATTAAAACAAAAAGGAATTTTTGTTTAAACCGGCAATTATGATTTATTCCAAATTCATTAATTTTTATTCAAGATTTTTATAGTTTATGTATTATAATTTCAAAATGATTTTGTGTATAGTTTTCCTGTTATAATGCAAAAATATTCACTTTGAATTGAATTTTCACTTTGATGAATCAATCAATGAATTATTTTTTTCTAATAAAGTTGTAATAATATTATTATTTCCTTCCTCACAACATAATAACTTAAAAGCAAATTGAATGAAAACTTTAATATTTTTTTTATTCGCCTATGTATTAAAGTGTTAATTTATTACTGTGATTTGGGGCCTTAAAGTGTCACTTTTTAACCATATACATATTTTTTTATCATAGCTACGTCCAAAAAAGTAAAAAACATTTGTATTTGTTTAAATTCTATAAAAAATAGAAATTTCCATCAAAGCAACCCTTAAATTCAAAATTTCAATATCCAATTAAAATAGTTGTTATCATTTGTTGTCATAGTTACGCAATAATTTGGAAAAGATAACAAATATTTTGTCAGCGGTAACTTGTTCCATATATTTTTATTTCAAAATTTATGCAAATTTATAATTTTAATTAAGAATAAACATTTTTTTTTTAATATTTGGCTTGCGGCGAATAAAAAATAGTATATGATGGACAAACGTAAGCTATTTTGGACTTAATGTGGGTAAAACTCCACATACGTCCAAAATCTTTAGCTTTACGTCCTAGCATCATAATGTATTATTTTAATGCAGTTGTGATAGTATTTAACAATTTTTCGTATTCAAAAATTTTACTTTATCATCCTATCCATTTGTTGTACAAATACCTCATTGTAGAACTGTGTCCTTCCAGAACGACTATTTTGATAGAGTGGCCAAATTGTGGAACTCAATGCCTTCCTCAGTATTTCCCGATTAATTTTCCCCTCAGGCATTTAAAGAAAATGTCCATCATCATTTAAAACAATTAGTATAGTTATCCCTATATCCCCATTCCTTCCATTTTCCTCATCTCCTTCCTTTATAGTGGACATGGTATCTTCGGATATTCAAAGAGTCTAATTAATGAATATTTCATATTTAGTGTGCTAAAGATGTCTAACTACTTTTATGCATTGGCTGATCCTCAATTTAACACACCAGGTGCAGTGGACGTATTATTAGGGGCTGAATTCTTCTTGGAAATTTTAGATGAAAAGAAAATAAAAATTCATAATCTGCCTGTACTACACGCTTCTAAATTCGGTTGGATAATAGCGGGTAACATAGATCCAGAAGAAGGCGGTCGGAGCGTGCAAAACTTTAACGTTAATTTACCTGAAGCTAATTTTTCCAATGAGAATTAAATGGATTTATTAAAAAGATTTTGGCGGAAGAAGTGGAAGAACTAGTTCACACCGCCGTGTCTAACAAAGAAAACGATCCATGTGAAATTTTGTATAGAAACACCACAACCCGAGCGTCTGATGGAAGATTTATTGTAAAATTACCGTTTCTTGAACCGCGACCTTTATTAGGAAATTCTTTGGCTACAGCAAAAACGAGAATGTTTGGAGTAGAAAAAAGATTTGCAAGAGATGCAGGATTTCATCGAGATTACAAATCTTTCATGCAGGAATATATACAACTAAATCAAATGGAACAAGTACCCTGGATAACACTGCCAACTGAAAACAAAAACAAATATTTTATGCCACACCATGCTATTTTCAAAGAAAGCACGACTACTAAAATGCGTGTTGTGTTTGATGCTTCGAGTAAAACAACAACAGCTGTCTCGTTAAACGACTGTTTACACACTGGACCAAAGCTGCAACCAGATTTAACCACAACACTGCTTCGTTTTCGTCAAAATGCCATTGCCATAAATGCTGATATTGAAAAAATGTATCGGCAAATTTTAGTTGATCCCACAGATGCCGATTTTCAATGTGTTTTATGGCGAAATGATCCACAAGAAGAACTAAGTCCATACAAATGTAAGACTGTAACCTATGGAACAGCCTGTGCACCATTCTTAGCTATTAGAACGCTAGAAGAAACAACAATGAAATATGAAAACAAATATCCAAATGCAGTTAAGGTAATACGTAACAACTTCTATATCGACGATCTCTTAAGCGGCAGTGACACTGTAGAAAATGCCATTACCCTGAAGGCCCAAATAATGGAAATACTTAGTAGTGGAGGGTTTAAACTTCGCAAATGGAAATCCAATTCAACTGAGTTTTTAAAATCATTGGCTGTAGAGAACACGAAAGATAACCCTAAGCTTATAGAAGACGATCCAAGCACAAAGACGTTAGGTATTATGTGGTATCCACTCAAGGATATATTTACCTTTCAAATAAAATCGCAAATTAAAGATATCATTTGGACTAAGCGCAAAATGCTTTCCGAAAGCTCCAAGTTGTATGATCCTCTAGGATGGTTATCCCCTGTTGTCATTTGTTTTAAAATTATTCTACAAAAGTTGTGGTTAACTAAAACCGATTGGGATGAAGAACCACCCGAAAAAATTGTATGTTTATGGAATAAAACGTACACTCATTTAAATTACCTTCAACAAATTCAAATTCCTCGATTTATACTGCAATCAACCAGTGCAACATCGCTACAGCTGCATGCGTTTTGTGATGCTTCAGAAGCAGCCTATGGATGCGTCATTTATATTAGATCTAGCAACGATTATGGTGAAACTACATGTTGCATAGCATGTTCTAAAAGTAAGGTGGCACCTATCAAACAAGTCAGTCTTCCACGGCTTGAACTTTGTGGAGCAGTGCTATTAGCCGCACTGGTCAAATATTGCCAACCTATTTTTAACATACAAGATGAAAACATCTATGCTTGGACAGATTCCACGGTTGTTCTACATTGGCTGTCAGATGTTCCAGTTAAATGGAAAACTTTTATTGCCAACCGTACAAGCACTATTTTAGAACAAATTCATAGACGCAATTGGAACCATGTATCTTCAAGTCAAAATCCAGCGGATTATATATCCCGAGGTTTTGATCCCAAAACTATCATTGAGTTGGAACATTGGTGGCAGGGACCAAGTTGGTTATTATTAAATTCAGATCATTGGCCAAAGACTCAAACCTGCCGGTCACATATTGATGTCGATACTGAAGAGCGTATAACGGGAGTTATCGTTCTTATAGAAACGGTGGAGAACAATTTCATAATACAGTTACTTCAAAAATATT
Organism: Diogma glabrata; assembly: GCA_963693315.1. Taxonomy (NCBI): domain Eukaryota; kingdom Metazoa; phylum Arthropoda; class Insecta; order Diptera; family Cylindrotomidae; genus Diogma; species Diogma glabrata. Next base: position 17,933,863 of record OY856188.1, on the reverse strand, counting down.
CCTCTTGGTTTAAAAAATAGTAGCATACGTTCTTAGATTTTGTCGATTAGTAGGTGCTAAAACCAAGGAAAATCATAAGGGCAAATTAGTTCATAGTGAGTATACTGATGCCGAAAATCTTATATTACGAACAGTTCAAGGTATGCATTTTAAACCGGAACTTGACAAATTAAAAAAGAAATTAAACTTAGTGCCAAGCAATATATTAAGTTCTCTAGATCCATTCATTGATACCCATGGATTATTGCGAGTAGGTGGAAGATTAAGAAACTCAAATCTGAATTATTCAATTAAGCATCCTATTATACTACAGAAAAATCATGAGTTAAATAACCTAATTTTTCAAGAAGCACACACTGCTAACTTACATGCGGGTGTTACTCTAATGATGAATATTATTAGACAAAAGTATTGGATAATTGGTGCAAGATATCAAATAAAACGAAACATCAAATCTTGTGTAACTTGCATTCGATATAGACGAAGTCATATAAGCCAAAAAATGGCCGATCTACCTCCAGAGCGTTGCACAAAAAACAGACCATTTGCTAATGTTGGTATAGATTATCTGGGACCTATCTACATTAAAACAACGCAACATAGAATTTCACCGTTAGCTAAAGCCTACGTTGCAGTATTTGTGTGTCTAGCAGTGAAGGCAGTTCACTTAGAAGTAGTTAGTAGCCTTAACACAGAAGCGTTTTTATCCGCATTGAGGAGATTTGTTTCACGTCGTGGTTTGCCTAATCAAATTTGGTGTGACAATGGCTCGAATTTTATTGGAGCTAATAATGAGTTGAAAAAACTCAAAAGAGAAATTGAAGTCCAACAAAATAAGCAAATAATTTCTGATTTCTATTTACAGAATAACATTCAATTCAGATTTAATCCAGCCAGTGCTCCACATTTCGGTGGTTTGTGGGAATCGACCGTTAAATCCATAAAATATCACTTTAGAAGATCAATGAAGGAAGCAAAGTTGAGTTTTGAAGAAGCTACCACTTTAGTTACACAAATCGAAGGCATATTAAATTCGCGACCATTATGTCGTACAAATAATGACAGCACCAGTAATGAGTTACTAACACCTGGACATTTCTTAATTGGAGAATCTTTACTAGCTATACCTGAGCCTAGTTTGGAACACATCCCGCTACACAAACTGTCCAGATTGCAAAATATTCAAAAACGGATTCAATCTTTTTGGCATTCTTGGTCAACCGATTATTTGACAACATTATAACAGAGAAGAAAATGGAAGAGTGGTACGACGGCTATCGATATCAACGACGTTGTATTGATTAAAGATGACAATCTAGCACCCAGTCAATGGATAATGGGTCGTATTATTGAAACGCATCCAGGAGCAGACGGAATTGTCCGTGTTGCCACCGTTAAAACAACTACACAGAGAAAAAAACATGAATTTCAATTTGAAATTTTGTAAACTTTGATTCTAAGTTTATTCAAAAACCTTTCACCTAAAATGTTTTGTTTCAATATTAATTGAAAAAAATTTAACTTAATATATTTACATTTTATTGCAATTTTTTGTACAATTTCAATCTAAAAAATACACGTATTAAAAAAAAGTTTAAAAAAAATTCAAATCAAATACTAGAAAAGTTAGAAATTTATTGGCATATATGTTTTAATATTTTGCTTCAATATTACTACAATTTTGACCTGAAATGTAAAAACATTTAGAATTTTTTTTTCAGATTCTGCTTTGTTTCAATTTTCAAACATGTACTAATAAAGTGTGTAGTATTTCAATATAAAGTTGTCAAATTTTTATTCTGAATTGTAATATACCGTTACTCTATGTTTCTATTTTGTTTGAAAATTAAAAAATTTTGGTTTTATAAAGTCTCGTAAAAACGGGATTTGTAAATCGTAAACGAGAAACATTTTCATTTGTGCAGTGAAGTGAATAAGATTAATTTGTACAAGTTAAAAAATAAGGAACCGTGGCTTTAATGGTATGTATGAAAAAATGTGTAGATTATTTGTGAAGTTTCATATTTTGGACAAATTCAATGTTCTTAAATAAATAAGTGTAACGATAAAATCTTAATTTTGTAACTATAGACATGTTTAAGTAGTTGGGTCACTACCCAAATAATTAGTAATTGAAGTTTGAAGATATTATTCAGATTAAGTGTTAGTTATTTTGATTATTTTTGATTCCAAAACGATGCGCTTTATTTTAACATTCGGGTTAAAGCTTAAATTGTTTTATATTAAATAATTGACTATGATTCTATGGCTTATTGAATATTGTATCTATTTTTATTTAGAATACAACCGAAGCTTATTAAACCACTTTCGATCCTAACGAGGCCATTATTATTGAAGATGCCGATGTTGTCTTCAAGAAATTAATGGAATCGTGGGGATTAACAGAAGAAGTGCTACAACATTTACAGGAATATAATGTTACCCTCCAAGTGCTCAATGTGATGGAATTGGGGGATGTCAATGATTTGTTTAAAGAACCTAAAATGTTTGGTCCTAAAATGTTATTTAGAGATGGCCTTAAAAAATGGAGAGCTTTAGGCGTAAGTTATTTCTAAATACATTTACAAATATTTTCCGTAAGATGTATTGATTTTTAAAATAGGACAATCCTTTCGAATCACCGACTCAAACATTGTCAATGAATACCGATGTGAGAAGTTGGATCGAAAATCATGTAGCAAAAGAGAATGCGTCGCTTAGTTCTTCATCTATTATTATAAACAAAAATATCGAGTAAGTTAAAATTTAGATAAGATTTTGGTAAAAAGTTTACTAATGCTATCTTAAATTTTTGTCCGTAACCTGTATAGACACCTACATACGAGAAATTCAATATCTCTTGAAGTTATTAAAAAGTTATTAAACGGTTCTGTTAAAGGTCAAATGATTCTCGATCAATATAAAAATAATAGTATGTTGACTAGTCATTGTCAAAATAATTTAACTCACATTATTATTGATTATGCATTGAGTAAAAAACAGAAACTCAATAGCCAAGACTTCGATGACATTTCAAGAATTATTCAAAATCTGTTTCCATCCGAAAACGTTGTAAGTAATTTTATAATTTTATTAAATCTTCAAACTATTTACTTTGGTTTAATTTATGCGTAGGAGACTTACTATACTCCACGTCGAAGAAAAAAAAATCCAAGTGGCAAACTATACGATCGATATAGTAACGTCTGTTTCAAAACCAAAATTTTAAGAAAAACCTGTAATGATGAGGAACAACCAAAAGAGCTTCTAACAAAAGATAACAGTTTGTGTTTAGCTGGTATTAGCAAGCTAGTTCTCATAAATATTAGAATTAAAATTAAATTATTTCAATAAATAATTCACAGAAAATTTCAATGAACAAAAACTATGGCTTCAAAATAATTTAGAACCATGGGACAAAATTTGCACATATTGGAAAGAAACTTCAACCGGTCGACTAAATGAATTCAAAAATTCTAAATCAGAAAATACGGTATCGTTTTCCCTTGCATGGCCTAGATATAATGATTGTCTCGGATATCAGCTAGTAGGTAGTTCTAAATTCATGGCTAAGTTACAAAACCTAATTTATTGTTTTATATTAAAAGATAGATATTGACTTTGACACGATGTATCCGGGAACAGGAGATTTATTGCTGCAAAAATTCGATGAGTTTGGCGAAAAATTTATACCGTTTTGTAAGCAATATATAAAGGACAAAAATAATTTGCAATACTTAGAAAATTTAAAGAAATTAGGACATTTAGTAGAGCAAAGTATGCCCAATAACTAATATAATATATTTTATTTTAATAATAATGGAAATAAATTATTTGTTCTACAGATTCAAAACATTTTAAAATAACACAACTAATGCATGCAGTATTACAGCCACAAAGGTTAAGCCCTAAATGTAAGCCAACCATTACTGATGGGCAGAATGACTTTCCTATTCATGTTAAAAACACCAACGATTTGAAAAAAAATATAGAGCAACTTCAATCAAAATTTTTGCAACTGAAAAATAAGGTTCAGCCCAGAATTATAGTTGTTGGTGACACCATTGAAAATATAAAAGAATTTTATGTCTACTGGGATAACGTAAGATATAAATGTGGTTCATTCATTAAGTGTGTGGACATAATCATTAAATTAAGTTTTGTATTTAATTTAGAATACTCACAAATAAGCAAGCAAGTTTGGCTTTTCTTTCAAGAATACTTTTTTTCTATTAATTCCGAAAATCGAAATGTAAAACAAATTATTAAACAATTAAATAAGTAAAAATTTAAAGTAAAAATAATAAATAAACAATAAAAAATTAATAAAAATAAATAATAATTTATAGTAATCTTAAAAAAATAGCCCATGCTTGAATGTTTTATGTGCGACAAATACTTTAATAACACAAAAACTATTATCGATCATTTAAAAGTTTTTCATGGCGTGCCTTCTATATATAAATTCCAATGTAAGCATCAAAATTGTTTCCAAATATTTCAAAATATCTATACTTTTAAAGAACACTTAAAAAAGCATGAAAAATATTTTTTATCCTGTAGTCAATCCTGTAGTATTGGCTCACAAGAATTATTTATTTCACAGCCATCAACCTCTTTGGTTGAACTAAATATAAACAATGCAATCAATTACAATGATTGTAAATATAGTAATGAAAGTAACAGTTCCGAAGATCACGTTTTTCAAAATTTATTGCTTAAAAAAAGTACCTCACTTGAGAATACTACTGATATTAATAAGTCAATGCTTGCAATGTCACTAGATTTAATCCAGAAAAGTAGTCTTCCACGAAAAATTGTTTTTGAAGTTCAGAATTTAATAAAAATTAATTTAACATCACCTATATCAGAAAATTTAAAGCAATTCGCCAGTTTTATAAACGATCCTCAGAAACAAACAGAGTATTTAAATTATTTGAAATTATTGGAAAATCCTTTTTTAAATTTCGAAACGGAATTTAAACTTTTCAAATACTGTGAGTCGATCGGAATTTACTCACCACCTAAATCATTTTTAATAAATCATGAATTATCCGAAGTTATTGTGAACGGCATTCCTACAGTTGATTCTTGTAAAATTGAAGGCTGCATTTTAGATATCAAAACTCAAATGAAAAAATATTTTGAATCTTCCAATATTTTAGAATTAACTTTGAAAAACATGGACTATTTGAAACAAAAAGAAGATTTGTCTAACTTTATCAATGGTTCAATATGGAAAGATAAACAATCTTTATTTGTAGATAAAATAGTAATACCTTACCATTTTTACCTTGACGATTTTGAAATAAATGATCCGTTAAGCTCCAATGCAGGACAACATTCCGTATGCGGCATTTATTATTATTTTCCTACCATTCCAAATTTTCAAACCTCAAAAATTAGTAATCTTTTCGTGGCTGGATTTATCAAATCACGAGATTTTAAGGAGTACGGAAACGCGGCTTCTCTGAATAATTTTATTTCTGTTATGAAGGAATTAGAAGTAGATGGTATTGAAATTGACTTCAATGGTATAACCAAGAGAATTTTTTTCATACTAGGGCAAATTTTGGGAGATAATTTAGGGCTTAATAGTGTACTTGGCTTTTCAGCATCTTTTAATTCTCAATATTTTTGTCGCAATTGTAAAAGAAGTAAAATAGAAACACAAACAGATTACATAGAGCATTTGGATTTTTTGAGAAATCCTTCAAATTATGAAATTGACTTACGGCTTAATGATGTGAAACAAACCGGAATAAAAGAAAGCTCCATATTTAACGACATTTATTCGTTTCATGTTACTGATAACGTAATATGCGATGTAATGCATGATATTTTCCTTGGTGTGTGCAGATATAATTTGACAAAATGCTCGAACTACTTCATTTATGAAAAACAATACTTCTCGTTAGATGTGTTTAATTACCGAAAATTGATGTTCAATTATGGTCAAATTGAAATTGAAAATTCAAGTCGATCTATTGAGAAACATCATATCAAGTCAGGACATTTCAAGCTAAATGCAAGAGAAATGAAAACTATGTTTCATTTCATTACTCTTATGATAGGTGATTTAATACCTCCCAATGACGAAGTTTATAAATTTTTGCTAATATTTGTTGAGATAATCGATATTATTTTGCTTGGTTCATTTTCTGACGAAATCTTAAGTAATTTGGCAGTTCGCATTAAACAACATAATAATCTGTATGTTCAGCTATTTAATGATACATTGAAGCCTAAGTATCACAATCTAGTACATTATCCAAATATAATTAAAAAATGTGGTCCTTTAAGATATTTGTGGTCTTTCCGACTTGAAGCTATACATCAGATATATAAAAAGTATGCGCACAATATAACCTCTAGAGTTAATATACCACTAACACTTGGCATAAAAGCTGCCCTCAATTTTACTAACCGTTTACATTGTAATAGTTTTTTTGTTAATAAAATTATTACAGAAAAGAAATTTAGATCTACTGAGAAAGATTCAAAATATTTTTCCCTATTTGGTGAACAATTTCCTTATACGGAATGCCTTTACACTGATTGCGTAATTTTCAAGGGAACTACTTATAAAGCTGGCTTTTTTTTGATTATCACAGGATTTAGAACAGTTACTGCGTATGAAATTAAAGATCTTATAATAAATAATGACAAATGTATTGGAATATTTTTAAAGTATAATTTGATATTTTTACCACATTATGCCGCGTATGCACTTGGAATTCCAAGTGGCCATGACATACGTAGCCTTACCGAATTTGATGGTCCTCCCGTGAATTTACATAATATAAATTCCGGAGAACGGGTTATAAGACTAAAGAAATATTATTGATTTATATATGAAACAATTATAAATATCTATTATAAATGTTATTTTATTGGTTTTTTATTTTAAAGCTTTTTACATTTGTAGTTTGACTATAACCATAGAGAAACATATATAGAGAGACGTAACCTCTATTCACACAAATTGTATATAGAATACTGATAATACAAATAAAAGTACAACCAGAGATGAAAGGTTAAGCAATATACAAATTTTACAAATTATACATTGCATTCTTTCTGTCTTATATGAAACAATAAACAAAGCAAATCAAAATAAAAAAATGAGAATTTATATTTGAAAGAGAAATATTTCTTTTGCTTTATTTTCTATTTTACTTTTACTTAAATACGAAAAAATACGATATTATAAAATAGAAAATAAAAAAAAAGTACTCGTATGTATGAGTGTTTAAATATATAAGGTGCGTTCGATTTGACTGAAACAACTGAAAAAACAACAACAATTGCATTTAATTTTTCAGTTGCTTCAGTTGTTTCAGTCAAATCGAACACGGCTATAATTTAAGGATTGTTTTGGAATGATAATTTTTTATATTTAACAAATATAATTTCATTCATTGATAATTTTTTGTTTTTGTATATTTTCTATTTTACTTTTACTTAAATACGAAAAAATACGATAATTATAAAATAGAAAAAGTACTCGTATGTATGAGTCTTTAAATATATAATTTAAGGATTGTGTTGTGATGATAATTTTTTGTTTTTGTATATTGAAGAAGCAAATGATTGAATTTGTTATTTGGGTTTCGAATTGTTTGTTTTGTTGTCAAGATTTTTTATTTATTTTTTCATCTCTTTTTAAATGGATTTGAACTATATTAAGTTTTTATTGTCCTAGGTCGATGACTTTAGATTTTAGAATATATCAATTTAGTTTGGTCAGAGTTTGATTTAAATTGATTCATTTGGTTGTGTTTGATATAATTACTTCGGTCTGAAAGATCTGAGATTACATTCATGAGCTCAAAGTGAAATTCTTACCCATGCTTTTTTGGCATTTCTCAACGTTTTAGGACCTACTGATTCTAAAAAAGCGACAAACAAAAATGTATGTCTGTCTGTCGGCCGGCCGTCCGCCGTCCGTCCGTCACAACCTACGAAATCTAGAAAACCGCTGAACGGATTTGAAATTTTTTTTTCTAAAAATAGGATTACTCAATAGGACGATATGTTCGATAGCTGTATCGGAAAGGACGATGCCGAAAGGACGATGTGTTCGATAGCTGTACCGGAAGCGTGTCAAAAAAATCGTCAAGTGTGTCAAAACAAGGAAATTTGCATATTTTTTGCTTAAAAAACGTTCATTTTAAGTGATTACGAGTAGGAACATTGAATTTGGAGAACTCATGATGGTCGGGATTGGTATGGGAGACCAAAATCTAGATTTTTGCATTATAAGTTTGTCAAAAAAATGTTGTCAAGTGTGTAAAAAGAAAGATTTTTATTTATTTTTTTACTCAATTTTTTGGAAAAAAATAAAATTAATAATATGTATGCATGAAAATATATTATTATTATAGAGAATTATGACATTATAAGATTGTCAAAAAAATAATGTCAAGCGTGTCAAAAATGATTTCATTGATTTTTTTAGCCAATTTTTTGGAAAAAAAAATTTATCTGTTTTTATGAATTGGTTTTATTGAATTGGTTATAGTTTTTGAAATAGTTTTGGAATTTTGATAAAAGTTTGTATTTTTGATTTTGTAATAATTTTTACTATATTTTTAGAATTTTGGAAAAACTTTGAATTCTTAAGAATTTTTGGAATTTTATTAGAATTTAGAAAAAGTTTAAATATTTGATTTTATTCTAATTTTTGGAATGTTTTTGGTATTTTTCAATTTTTGATTTTGTTATAATTTTTGCAATATTTTTAGAATTTTGGAAAAAGTTTGGATTTTAAAGAATTTTTGGAATATTAATGGAATTTAAAAAAGTTTAAGTATTTGATTTTATTCTAATTTTTAGAATATTTTTGGAATTTTGAAAAAGTTTGATTTTATTTAAGTTTTACAATATTTTTGGAATTTGAAAGAAATATGAATTTGTGATTTTGTAATATTTTCTCGAAATGCTAAATGGAGATGATTTTGAGTAGTTTGCTGAGTGTATCATCTTTTCACTAAATTATGTTAATTTTTGATCTGTTATAATTTTCCGGCAACGTATTGATGTTTCGTGTTAGTTTTGAAATAAATTTCTAAACAGAGATAAAAAGTACTTATACTTTAACAAATCAAAATAAAAAAAGAGAAACATTTATATGTATTTGAAATTTCTTTTGCTTTATATTCTATTTTACTAATGAGACAACAAAAAATACGATGGTAAAATACAATTAATAATAAAAAAAAAACTCGCATGGATTAGTGTTTCCTTTGACATGTTTATATAAATATATAAAGGTTTTTAGAATTCATTGATAATTTTGGTTTGTTTTTGTAAGTTAAAAATTATCAAAATAATTTTTCAGTTTTTGAAGAATTTGGGTTACGCGTTGTTGTTGTTGGCTACATAGATAGATATTTGATTTATTTTTCATCTTTCAAATGCACTTTAACCATATGTTTAGGTTGTTGACTTTAGCCAATTTTTTTTGGTCAGAAATTGATTTAATTTGATTTGGTTGTGTAGGATAAAAATATTTTTAAATTTCAAAATCTATGTATGAAAATTTGTATCAATTTAATGTTTTAAATTTGAATACATGAGTTCTAAAAGAATAGATTATGAAATTTAAAAATATTATTTTCCAATAATTTGTCTTATGATAACTTTAAACAAATTGGGTTTAAAGTAGTTATGCGGTTATGTGTTCTAAAAACTTTTTTACTTTATATAGCTCAAAAATACATTTACCTTAAAATTAATGTTTAATCATATCAAAGCGATACAGTAGATCGTTGTTTGTGATATATTTATAACACCTGCAGCCAAATTCTGTGACTGTGAAGTGGTGAAGTGTTAAAAATTTCTTTATTTCGATTTTATCACCAAATTTTTATCATTTTAACATTTTTTGCGATTCTATATGCAATTTATGTGCGATGTAAGTGTTAAAAAATCTTATAGTAAGTAGGCGACTCACTAAATATCAAACGTCAATGCATAAAATTTTCATTGATTGTTTTATTTAATAGAATTATTATAAAAAATCCTTTATTTATTATTTTCAAAATAAATTATTTTTTGTGAACAAAATATAATGGTTGAGCGAAATTAATTTTTAATTGGATTAAATAAAAGATTTGTTCAATTAATTCATGCCGTCAGTTATGCAAAGACATATTTATGAGAAATGCTGAAATAAACGAGATGTCAAGTATATTGCTATTTTTTGCAGATAAGACTTATTTTGACTCTAGTGGGGTCATAATTAAAGTTCTAATCTAACAACAGGAATTTGTTCCTCTATTGTTCAAGAAATATAGATTTTGAAAGAATTCTATAATATCTCATTAGAAGTATGTTATATTACCGTTCTGGATAAAAAGTAATATTTGTAAAAGTACTATTTTCATCACGACTACGATAGCAGACGTCGATCTTTTTAACAATATTCTGAACACACTTCTGCATAAGTGTTCAGATAGAGACAGATGACGTCTTCAATGGTATTGTGCTCTTGCATTATTGGTAATTGCCAGTTTCATTTTCAAAAAACATTAAGTTCAAGAAAACAATACATAAACCTACGACAAACATGAGCGTTTTGATACATGAAATGTAAATCTAGTTGACTGTATATACGTATATACATATAGATATATTAATTCCGAACTACGGTCTAAAACACATAAATACCAATCATTTTGAATAACACAATTTAAACATCAATTTAACTATATTTAAATATTTTCGAAGTTAAATTTGAAAAAAAATTTTTGATGTTATTTTGAAATCTTAAATAAACAAATCACATTGGTGTAATTGTGTTTTTTGACATAATGACGTTAGCAACAAAAGCATTCATTTTATTTTTTCACAAACCAAAAGTCAGTGTTAACTTTTCAGTTTTAACATTTCACTAATTTAGATTTTTTTACGGTGAAGTGATAAAAAATTTATCACTACACCGCTTCACAGTTACAGAATTTGGCTGCTGATGTTCTAAATAATATGATATAAGTTTATCCTTTGAGCTGCTTGTTTTAGGTAGATTTCATATAAAATCTACCTATTGCAATGGGAATTCTTGGAGTTCCGGATAAAATTTTAACAAAATGAATTTATTAGGCGTCGAGGAGAAACATATTTCTAATGCCGGGTGAAAAACACGTGAAATCAGCAAGGTCTGGAAATGAGGTTTTAATTTTGTATAATTAGAATTCGTTGACATCAATAAAAAAAAGTTTTCTGCTTTTTAGTTTTTTTTTAACCCTGTCTAAGATACAGGGTGTTGAAAAATCAAGAAATTGCTCGACCCTGGTGTATTGAAATGGCTCTACAGTCAAAACTACTGGACTGATTTTATGGTTATATAACTCAAAATGTATGTATTAAACAGAGCAAAAGTAATTTTATTGTTTAGTTTTAAGCTTATTTTTTTTTAAATTATTGGATTACGCTTGGAAAGATTTTATGTAACTTTGAAATAAATAATACTTATAAACTTTAAATAACAAAATAAATAAAATATGACAAATGTTAGCAAAAAATTATGTTTTTTTATTAACGTGTTTTGGGTTAATCTACCGGTTTGGTATATATATATATATATATACATATATATATATATATATATATATATATATATATATATATATATATATATATATATATATATATATATATATATATATATATATATATATATATATATATATATATATATATATATATATATATATATATATATATATATATATATATATATATGTAGGATTTATTGGATAGAATTTAAACAAAAACTGATTATATATAGAGGAGTATTTATTTAATTTAGAACTTTTCTTCATGAAATGATTATCGTAACTGAACTTTATTTTTACAAATTATTGATTACAACTAAATAATATTAACATATCATAAAAATACATGACCAGTGCTGTACTCAGGTTTCCCACACTCGGCCGTCCTAACTATTCATCAGTCCCGGATGAATCTTCTTCAATCGGATTAGCCCATGGTTTCATAAAGTCAGCTGACGTTGAAGTTTGAATAGGACCAGGTGAACTAGCTTCAACCTTCTTTACATCGTAACGATCGCAGCGCTTTACTTTCGTAACTTTGTAAGGTGCTAAAAAGATAGGATGCAACTTACTTCCTGTACCAAATTGAGTTTTCCTTATCGCGACCAAATCGTCAACACTATAACCTCTTGCAGCTTTTCTATGTTTGTTGTAAGTTTTTCTATTTTCTTCTTGTACCTTTTCTATTTGAATCTTTGCATCTTTTCTGAGCTCCCTTCGACCCAGCTCAAACCTTTCTTGCAGTGCTTCTTCCATAATTGTTGACAGTTCATAGTCTTCAGCCTTTCTCATCTTGACTCCAAACAGTATTTCAAAGGGTGACTTGTTGGTACTGCGTGAAGTGGTGGAATTAATAAATCGTTGCAGAGTTGCAACATGCTTATACCAACTCATTGGATCTTTGATTGACATTTTTGTTAAAATTGGAACAATTACTCCATTGATTCGTTCCACCTGCCCTTTACCTCTAGGAATACCTGTAGTTATTGGTATATGTAAAATTTTCTCATATGCACAAAATTGTTCGAAATCTTTAGACGTAAATGCCGTACCCCTATCTGATATAATTCTTGATGGACTACCAAATATATTTTTGTGATCATTAAGCCTTTTTAAAACTTCAGCGGACGTCGTATTCTTCACAGGGTATAGCCAAACAAACTTAGCAAAGGCATCGACCACAACAAACAAATATTGGTATTTCTTAGCAGTTGACGGTAAAGGACCAAGATGATCGACGTGAAATGTATGCAAAGGTACATCCAGCTTATCAATTGGATTTAGGTAACATTCTCCTTTTCCAGTCTTACATGAAGCCAATATGCATGGAATGCAGTTACTAATAACTCTTGCCACCTTCTTATTCAACTGTTGCATTTCATAATCTTGACGTACAATAGCTTCAACTTTACTAGAACTAATGTGACCTTGTTCATGGACGTTTTTGATAATTTGATGTTGCATTATTTTTGGAACTACTAACAAATAACTTCCATCTACCAATCTATATAAAATATCCCTTCTTAACACATAATTTTTATATTCTTTCTTTTCGTTCAAAATATCTACTAATAGTTTACATTCTAGATCCTCCTTCTGGGTTGTTCTTAACTTCTCTAAAATATCAGTTTCAACTGTCATAACCGACGACACTCTGCTTAACGCATCTACATGCTTCATAGACGAACCAGAACGATGTCTTACTTCACATTCAAATTCTTCGAGAGATAATGCCCAACGAGCAATTTTTGGACATAAATCTCTTTTTTTCATCGTAAGATTAAATGCTTGGCAATCGGTAAAAATTTTGAATTTAATTCCCAGCAAATAAACTCTCCATTTTTTAAGAGCCTTAACAACGGCTAAAACTTCCAACTCATAACTAGAATAGTTTTCTTCTGCGCCAGTAGTTTTGCAGCTCAAATACAGAACAGGATGATAGCGGTTATCTTCTCCATTTTTCTGCAACAAGCAAGCACCATAACCTACTTTACTTGCATCAGTATGCACTTCTGTTTCTAAATCTGGATTATAAATTCTTAGCACAGGATCATTACATAACATTTCTTTCAAAGTTCTAAAAGCAGCCCTTTGTTCGTTTCCAAATATAAACTTAACATCTTTTCTTGTAAGGTCGCTGAGTGGTTTGGCGATTGTTGAGAAATTTTGAATAAACTTTCTGAAAAATCCTGCCAACCCTAAAAAGCTTTGAATCTTTTTCACTGTAGTTGGTTCGGGGAAATTCTTTATCGCTGACGTCTTGCTTACAGAAGGTTTGATAGTGCCATTCTCTAAAGTATGTCCCAGAAATTCCACTTTTTCTTGCAGGAATTGGCATTTTTCAAAACGAATGATAAGACCAAAACTTTGAACAACTTCGAAAACTCTTTTTAACTTCTCCAAATTTTTTTCTTGACTTTCGGCAGCTATTATTACATCGTCCATATAGACAAACATGACATTTTCTCTTATCAGCTGATGAAAAACGGTATTTATAAATCGCTGGAAAATAGAAGGCGAATTGCATAGTCCGAATGGTACTTTTCTAAACTCGTATTGACCATCTGGCGTTACGAAGGAAGTATACTTCATGCTATCTTTATGAATGTCAACGTGGAAAAACCCATTTTTCAAATCCAAGGTTGTAAATATTTTGCCCATATAAAGTTTTTCTAACACATCTTCTATAACTTCTATAACTGGCAATTTCCTTGTTTTGACACACTTGACGATTTTTTTGACACGCTTCCGGTACAGCTATCGAACACATCGTCCTTTCGGCATCGTCCTTTCCGATACAGCTATCGAACATATCGTCCTATTGAGTAATCCTATTTTTAGAAAAAAAAATTTCAAATCCGTTCAGCGGTTTTCTAGATTTCGTAGGTTGTGACGGACGGACGGCGGACGGCCGGCCGACAGACAGACATACATTTTTGTTTGTCGCTTTTTTAGAATCAGTAGGTCCTAAAACGTTGAGAAATGCCAAAAAAGCATGGGTAAGAATTTCACTTTGAGCTCATGAATGTAATCTCAGATCTTTCAGACCGAAGTAATTATATCAAACACAACCAAATGAATCAATTTAAATCAAACTCTGACCAAACTAAATTGATATATTCTAAAATCTAAAGTCATCGACCTAGGACAATAAAAACTTAATATAGTTCAAATCCATTTAAAAAGAGATGAAAAAATAAATAAAAAATCTTGACAACAAAACAAACAATTCGAAACCCAAATAACAAATTCAATCATTTGCTTCTTCAATATACAAAAACAAAAAATTATCATCACAACACAATCCTTAAATTATATATTTAAAGACTCATACATACGAGTACTTTTTCTATTTTATAATTATCGTATTTTTTCGTATTTAAGTAAAAGTAAAATAGAAAATATACAAAAACAAAAAATTATCAATGAATGAAATTATATTTGTTAAATATAAAAAATTATCATTCCAAAACAATCCTTAAATTATAGCCGTGTTCGATTTGACTGAAACAACTGAAGCAACTGAAAAATTAAATGCAATTGTTGTTGTTTTTTCAGTTGTTTCAGTCAAATCGAACGCACCTTATATATTTAAACACTCATACATACGAGTACTTTTTTTTTATTTTCTATTTTATAATATCGTATTTTTTCGTATTTAAGTAAAAGTAAAATAGAAAATAAAGCAAAAGAAATATTTCTCTTTCAAATATAAATTCTCATTTTTTTATTTTGATTTGCTTTGTTTATTGTTTCATATAAGACAGAAAGAATGCAATGTATAATTTGTAAAATTTGTATATTGCTTAACCTTTCATCTCTGGTTGTACTTTTATTTGTATTATCAGTATTCTATATACAATTTGTGTGAATAGAGGTTACGTCTCTCTATATATGTTTCTCTATGCTATAACTATAATTTGAAATACTATTTTGTAAATTGAATTTGAATTGAATTATATTGAGTTTGGTATTGAATAAATAAATATTTAATTTAAAAAAAAAAGTATTTCGTTTAAGCAACATGTGTACAAAATTTACATTTTTTTGTAGTAAAATTGCAAAATTTTTAAATCAAAATTGTGTTTTATTTGGCTCAAAAGTGTAATAAGTTTCTTCTGAATTTCATTTAATGTTTTACAAAAGTTATAATTTTTAAAACAAAAAAACTTAAAATTTGAATTAAACTATAAAGTCTTTGATTTAAAATTTACTGTTATTTTCAAACAAAATAAATTCAACTTTTTCGTAAAAATACAGTTTAAAAAGAAAATTTATGGCTTCGCAGTAAAGTGTATGGGCTCGTTTATTTGAAAATGTTAATAATTTGAATTAAAATGCCAACTGCTTAGTATGAAATAAAATAGTTTTCAATTTAAACTACCTTCATTTTGTAATGAAATTAAAACAAGCCCTTAGAACTAAAATTGTTTTATAATTTAAAACAAAATAGGGTCCCTTTTGCATAAAATCTATAAAGAAAAACTTTTGATTTTAATGGTAAAAACCTTTAGACTAAAATACTTTTTTTCTCTGTGTACAACTACCATCAAAAGACCTGTGGTAAAACTCATACCACTTTCAATATAAATAAGTTGTATATATATAAATTAACTATAGCACTTATTGTACAAGCATTTGCATTATTATTGTCACCAATTAATAATTACATCATCAGTTTAAGAAAATATGCTTCATAATTTCTTAACGCGGGGGAATATGTTGGGAAAACGATTAATTTGAAATAAAATTAATTATGGTAATAAAATGCAAATGCAACCCTAATTCATTCGAAATATAATTTAAATATATGTATTCAATATATAATATTACCTAAAATTTCGAGTTCGAATGAGACATAAAACAAAAAAATAGGTAGAAGAAAACCTATTATAATTCACTTACAAAAGATATTTCAATTAAAAACATTGTGTCTATAAATCAAAATTGTAATAAAATAAAATTAATAAAATCAAAGTAGTGTTAAACAAAAAAAACATTTTTTTTACTTTGTTTAAAATATAAATTCGATTTGATTCTGATTTTGAATCAACCTAAATTGAAACAACATCGCCGACTCCTTGTTTTCGTGTCTTGAGCTGCATGCGATGGAGAGCTTGCATATGACTTTCCCCATATCTTACTTCTAAGGCCTCCATTATCTTACTGTAATCACGCTCTGTCGCTGATAGTGTCTGCAAAATTTCAGCAGCAGGTCCCTTCAATGCCAATATAAGCGCATTTGCTTTTTGCTGGTAATCAACCCCAGTTGTTGTAATCTCAAATTGCATCTTAAATATCTGATACGATGTAGATCCATCAAATGCGGGTATTTTCACTCTAGCTGGAGCTGAAGTAGTTGATGGATTGATCGTGTTACCTGACTTCATCTGTGCTATTTCTTGGCGGAATTCACTTGAAAGTTTGCGTAATTTCTCTTCATGTTCTTCGGTAACTTTCCGCAGCTTCCTTTCCATGTTGTTGATTTTAACCTCCGCACTGGATATACGTGACTCGATTACTTCACGTAGTTGTTGTTGATCTAATTTTTATTGGGCCATCAGATCAGCAAGTTGTCGTTGTTGATCTAATTTTTGTTCTGCTGCCAGTTTCTCTTGTCGGGCCATCAGATTGTTTCCTTGTTTTGCAATCATATCAGCAAATTGTTGTTGTTGGTTGTTTCCTTGTTTGGCCATCATATCAGCAAATTGTTGTTGTTGCTGTGCCATCATTTCTTTCATCAACATCATCATCGGATTAATTGCTGGGGCATTCTGAATCGTAACTTCCTCTGGCTCTACTTCTATGACCTCTGTGTTTTGGCCTGCTTCTTCTAAAACTTTACGCAGCCGGAATGCAAGTTCTGCCTTCGTTCCATTGATTGGAGCATTCCTTTTCTTCAACTCATCCTTCAGCTGCGTCTGGCTGAGATTACTAATATTTACTGTCCTGACCATTGTTTCAATAATCCCACTTCTGACACCACTGTAACGACTCTTCGTTGGTTCTTTTAGATTATTGAGCAAATACGACAGTAAAAAGACAGATCTTTGGTTAACAGAATCTCAAACTTTATTTGTCAACAAATTACAGCAGCTTCCGTTTTTCCTTACAATAAATTCCAGGGTCTCCAATCGTACATAAGATAAACTTCACCGCTTTTCCACAATTTGAATCAATAATATTCGGAATCGTAAAATCTGTATTTACTATTCCACTAAGTTCAGATTCTTTCACTATTAGTACCCAGGCTCAAGTACCACCGATTATTCCTTATGCTTGCGAATATTTATAAACACTTTCAATTGCAAAATTAAAACTGACCATCTGATATCTTTGTTCGCTTATTTATATTCAAAAACAAATAAGCAAAATATTCTGGTACTCACTGTAGTTGTTTCTAGAAACAATAGGCCACTCCTCCTTTTAATTCATTGATGTAAACAAATTTAATTTACATTAATTTATGCAACTTGTAGTAGTTACTAAAAAGTAGTTAAAGGGAGTTAACTTTTAATTCATCTTTGCCATAGAATGTAGAAAACATTTATGATTAAATTAAATTAACCCATTCTGGACGAAGTTTATTACAATATGAAAACTGAAAACACTTTAATGAATTTGTTTATATTCACTTCACTTAAATAGATTTATATAGTTTTTATATTTTAATTTCACTTTATTTAGATTTACTAAATAATTAATGTCACATTATTTATAATTAAATTCACTTTAACAAATAAAAATTTCAAAACACAAAAAACACTTTAACCAAGCAAATTTTATTAAATATCCAAACGTCAAACGTCAAAATATTTAAATTGTATGAAATAATTTCAGACAAACGTTTTTCGTTTAGTTTTTGTGTTGTGCGAATCAAGTAAAGACAAATTTTATTTTAACCTGTTTTTAACATATTTTTAAACCAAATGTGTTAAAACCGATCAGAATCGACCCCCAGAAGATGTATTATAAATCGGTAAAAAGTTTTGAATCTGGATAAAACAAGTTGTGACCCGGATAAAATATATTAAAATTGTGACCCGGATAAATTAGAAATTGTGTCCCGGCTAAATTAAATGAAATTTTTAATACTTTTAGGAAGTGTAATTATGGGTCTAATATACGAAAAAATAAAAGAAAGAAATAGAACATTTTTATTATTTTCTTCATTTTTGATTCAAATTTTCCAGCTTAATTTCAATTTCCTTAATTTTTTTAAATATATTGAAAAATTAATTCAGTAAATTATTTGTGATATAACATCACCCCCATGGGAGATTTTCCATTATGGTAATTTTTTAGATTCAGTTCTTATATTATTCTTGATGGGAGATTTTCCATCGGGGTGATGTTATATCACAAATAATTTACTGAATTAATTGTTGATCATGTGTCAATAGACACAAGTGAAGACTAGTCATCTTCCTCTCACCGATACAAGTTTGTTATTCAATACTAGAATGTCTAGAGTATAACAAAACAGTGATCAACAGAGAAATTAATTGACTAAACCTGAATTTATTAAATGTATGTTTATGTAAATTTTTTGTTTTTACACTTCGCTAGAGTTGTAACCTAATTTTTGGTTTATATTCATTAGCGTTGACATTTTTTGGTAGAGTTTATCTAGGCGGCTAGCCCTGATGAGAATGATAAACTTTTATAAAGTTTAAAAATTTTCTCATTGGTTCGAAACTAGATCGCTCTAAAATTGTATGGATTGCAAAAAATTTCATATAATTTGCACCATAATTTTTTAGATTCAGTTTTTATATATTGAAAAACTTTAAAATTTTTAAACAAAAAGATTTTGACTTTGACCGGAATTGAACCCGTACCATACTATACCAAAGTCGACATCGTAACCACTACTCCACCATTTTATTTGTTTATTGATGTTGGTTGTTCCTCAAACATTACCAAAGATATTTTTAAGTTGAAATAATATTTGAATATATCCCCGAAATGTCATATTTATATTATTTTTTTTACTCGAACATATCATTGAATTAAATTTCATTAAACCTTATGCAATTGATTAAAAAAAATAATGTCTAGACGAGTAATCGAACCACGACCTTCAATTTCTTAGACCGACAACACATCCACTACTCCACTACTCATACTTAACTTAACTAAGTTTTTTTGAAATTAAAAAATAATATTTCAACGTCTCACAAAATTATTTTGTAACAACAATAATTTACCTCAATATAAATAAAACAATTATAATTTTTTTTTATAAATTAATATAATTTTATAAATAATAAGTTATTGTAGATGAAAATGATTGTAAGATGATGCAAGCTGGTCTTGAGTTTCCATGATAGTTTTAAATCTTGTCTCGGTTCTGTAATAAAATAAATTAGTATGAAACAAATATTTTTGCAATTGATGGGTGATATA
Organism: Diogma glabrata; assembly: GCA_963693315.1. Classification (NCBI taxonomy): domain Eukaryota; kingdom Metazoa; phylum Arthropoda; class Insecta; order Diptera; family Cylindrotomidae; genus Diogma; species Diogma glabrata. Next base: position 17,913,893 of record OY856188.1, on the reverse strand, counting down.
GCTGCAATGAAGGAACTAAGCCATAAATAAAAAAAAAAGTAAAACAAATACAAATAAATTAAATCCATTTTGCGTTTTTATTATAATTAAATTTTGATTGGTAAAGATTATATTTTCTATTGGTAGTTTAACATCCTGACAATTGTGATTAGTTTTATTGAGTTTTTTCCTCCAGGAATCTATTTCATACAAAATGAAAATAGTCACTAGATATGCTAACCTTCTTAGATTTATTTGCGTTATTAATGTAGGAACGTTGATAGGCGCAGGAAAAATGTCACACAAAAGGATTTGAATAAAACCTTGTAACAAGACCCACTCTTGTTTTGTTCTAATATTTCTTCTTATCAATATGACTTTGTTGATTCGGAACGAAAATGAAGCCAGACAGAAAAATTCAATCTCCAGAAAACGGAAAAATCGGGAATACATAATGGTGTCGATCAGACCAAAGAACTAGCTAGAACCAAACATAGAATACAAATTGTATTAACGTCTAACGACCACAAAAAACCATCAAATAAAATTTCGAAGGTAGTTTATGGAGAATTATTGTTGTGTTGTGCTGTTGTGTAGGTTCATTTATAGTTGATAGAGGGTTTTGCATATATATGTTTTAGATTTTAGTGTTGTTAGAGAAAAGGTATATGGTAGCACGCGGATTTCTTACTTTTTGTTCTTAGAAACTTTACTAGCTAGTGGAGGTCAGATTAAAAATTTATGGAAGCAAAGTCTAAAACGAAAATGTTTAGGTCTACTAAACAACGGAATCTGGTTCTGGTAACAACATAACGTCAATCTGTTGTTACAGTTTACACCAATAATACTTACTAATAATAATTATTTGCGTAAAGTGCTTGTTACTGATTGACATTATGTAATTTATCCATTTTATTAAATAAATCTAATAGCCTAGCCTAGCCGTTAGCCTTGCCATTTTACAATGGAAAAACCTGAGTTGTGCCAAATCTTGGCGAATAACATAAAAACTGAAAGGAGAGACGAATACAAACTTCTTGCCGAAGTTTGAGCTTAATCGAGCAATGGGTCTAGGAATGGCTGCACATTTAGTGGATATTTTCGTTTTGTATATGAAAAATTTGCGATTTCTAGAGTTTTGTTGATTTATGACCAGGTTTGTGACGTAATCGTCTGATTTTGTCAAGGGTGTAATTGCCGATGCATCACGCATTGCTCCAAATGAAATGATCTTGATAAGACTAAGATCAAGAATCTCAAAATTCTCAAGCCTAAAAACCTAAAAATGAATTGCATACATGTCATGTATCTGGTTCATATCTGTAAATGAACTAAATTGACGATTTAATAATAATTCAAGTTGAATATTAAAAAATGACAATTTAGCATTTACAAATAATTTTACTTTTGTTGTGAAAGTAAAAGAAAAATATAGTTTGTTTGGATAATGAATTTTAACGTAACAATATATTTTTGTTTTTGTTTTAATGTAATAATTTTTGTTTTGTTTTGATAAACAATTTTGGGAAAACAATTTTGTATTATTTAGTTTAACAAAATTTATGTCACCAGGGAATAAAATTTGCTTTTGTTTCTTGATGAGGAAATATTGTCATCAAGAAAAGAAAATCTATTTTTGGTTTTTTGATGAAGATAATTTTTTTGGAATGATAAAAGAATTATGAGAAAAACACGGATGTAAAAGTGATAAGTATATAATAGGTAAATTTGTTACTTATTAAGGTTGTTCAAAAGTAGTTCTAAGGTAGATCTAACTTGGATACATTACAGTTCATTATACACTATAGTTATGATTTCCATCATAATCTAAAAAGATATGTAATAAAATAGATTTTTGTGAAGGCATTTGAAAAGATCAAAATAAGAAAGTATATCAAAGAAATGGAAATAGAAGTCTTTTACTGGCGTAATTGGATATCATCGTAGAGTAGAGATCGTAAGGGCTTAGTCTAAGATCTGGAATGACCCAACCTGGTTTATTCTACTATCTCCATCTCTGGAGAAGAAAGCTACGAGCAGTTTAAGGGGTTAGCCTTTCCATTTTACAATGAAAAAAACTGAGTTGTGCCAAATCTTGGCGAATGACAAAAACTGAAAGGAGAGACTAAAACAATCTGTTTGAGTTTAATCGAGCAATGGGTGTAGGAATGGCTGCACATTTAGTGGACGTTTTCGTTTTGTATGAAAAATTTGCGATTTCTGGAGTTTTGTCGATTTATGGCCAGGTTTATGACGTAATCGTCTTATTTTGACTAATTTTGATTGCATGGAGATCCAATTTTTCAATTTTTTTTTGACAAAAAATTGATACAAATCTTACAAATATGCAAAATTTTTTTCTTTATGAATGATATGAAATTTAAATGATGAGTTTTAGACATGCACCTTGCTGAAGGTACTTGGATGAATATCCTGTATATCCGAACGCGAGTATTCTGCTGTATTCTGCTTTTAATATTCTCTAACGAAAATTTATTGTTTTCATTCATGAACATCTTTTGATTATGCCGACAACAGACCAACATAACCATTGATTAAGTCGTATATTATACATATTCTATCTTCTTTCTAAATGTAACTTTTAGATGAATAAAATATGAAACCTGCTTCAGACATGCCATTGTAATTAAAACATATAATATTTTAACGCATGAATCAAATTTTTATTATTATTCAGCACAATTCAACTTATGTTTTTAAACAACAAAAACATTTAAATTAAAGAATGTTACTTTTGAGATTAAAATAAATTAGGTTTTTTCTTTTCACCTGTGTCCTTTAAACTAACTTAAATTTAGGCAAACAAAAAGTTTCATGAAATAAATAAATTACTTGTCTAACGCATCGAAAAATTTATTCTGTATTTTGTTACTAATATAATAGTTTATGCTGAAATAAATTATTTCCTCTCCTTGAAAATTTTGACAATAAGTTAGTTTTACGTAAATATTATGAAATATAATATTTCTATGATACATAAACAAACTTTACTAAATTAGAAAGCACAAATGTTTTGCGATACCGATACATAATATATAGACTACTTCTATCATATAACTCATATTGTTTACCCTAAAATACACAAAATTTTAAGCTTTTAAATTCATTTTATCGACAAATTAAATTCCATTTAATTTTAATGACATCAATACATTGTTATAAAAAAAATTTATGATTCCACCAATTAAAATTTGTCTTCAATTAAAATCGTTAAGTTTTGGTTTTGTTTGGAATAAATTTAGACGGTTTTTATTAGGTTAAATTTCCATAAATCGATACCCGTACTTTATGTGTTTTCACAGTAAATTTTTTTTAAACTGACTGTTCTATTTTGATTGCTTCAATCTCATTGTTATGTTTGTACAAGGCGATCCATTTTAATTGAGAAAAATTAAGACTGTTGCAGCAAAAATTCGGTAATGATATCATGATTTTTAGTTTTAGACGCATATTGGTTCCCTATAACACACTGACTGCTGCTAATTGTACATCTGTAAACTTCAAGGGAGGTCTACGGAAATTTGTTTATTTTATCTATATTTTATCTATATTTTATCTATATTTTATCTATATTTTATCTATATTTTATCTATATTTTATCTATATTTTATCTATATTTTATCTATATTTTATCTATATTTTATCTATATTTTATCTATATTTTATCTATATTTTATCTATATTTTATCTATATTTTATTTATTTTATTTATTCCATTTATTTTATTTATTTTATTTATTTTATTTATTTTATTTATTTTATTTATTTTATTTATTTTATTTATTTTATTTATTTTATTTATTTTATTTATTTTATTTATTTTATTTATTTTATTTATTTTATTTATTTTATTTATTTTATTTATTTTATTTATACTATTTATTTTATTTATTTGATTTATTTGATTTGCTATTTATTCTCTTGTTTCTCTTTTTTGGTCTTACCATTTCAGTTTAGAAAATTTGGTATGCAGAAGTCATTTTTGAAATTACTCTAAGCCGTTCTATATATTTCTCACATTCCGTTTATGAATCAAATCAAACACGCATTTAGAACAATGTATGGGAAAAATTGGCCGCTGGCGAGAATTGAATCCGGTACTCTCGAGCTACAAGTCTAGCGCTTTAACAACAAAGCAAGAACGGCGACTAAATATTCTGCAGCATCTCCTTTGTTTTAAAAGTTTTTGCTTGGCTTAGTATTTTTTGTATTTATAAAAGGTTGACAAATCAACCACGTTTCTTTGGTGCTGGTGGGAATCATGCTGATCAGTTAGTTCAGGATTATCGATAAATCGTATTTTTTTTTTTTTGGACAGAGTCTAGACGCTTTGATGTTGATTGACAAACAGTTCCTTAAACATCATAGTAGTATTTCACACATTGGCGAAAACATTACTTCTAGATGAGGTGAATGAAACATAAGATTTTTGTTATGTTCATAATTTTCTCTTTTCCTTTTAACAAAAATTAATTATCATCATTTAATATAAATAATTATAAGTCTTCAAACCAATTATCGTCATTAAACTGAATATGAGCTGTGTTATCTAATATAATTTAATTAAAAGCAACCCACACATAAATATTTCACCAATTTACTGAATATTTTCTGTTTTGTTTCGTATAAACAAAATTTTCTTAAAATTATTTTGTATTTTGCGGTTAGAAAATATTATCCGAATAGTGTATCATATTGTTATACTTCTACGAGTATTTTGTTCTTGGGATAACAAACACATTTTATTGTTATGATGATGGTAAATTTAGACATTACAGATATAATTGTTCTCTTTAATGTTATTGAATTTCAAATCGGTTTTGACAATTTCTGACAGCATTATTTGTCTACCGTTTGTCAAATCCTATATATTAAAATTGAATTGCATTCAAACATCAAAAACGTAAATTTAATTTGAATTTAACATTACTTTAGCTTTATTGACGACACAACTTTTTTAATATATATTGTACATCACTCACAATAATTTCCTAACCGCTGAACTCAATTTTTGTCGCATGAATTAATTTTCAAAATGATTGATGTATTTTTGGCAACAGAAAACAATTATTTGTTTTTAATTTAAGCAAAACTCAATGTTTTCATGTTTCATTCGTGTTGACGTGATATATCATCATCATCTACAAGATTCATTGATGTTTGTATATTAACTATCTGTACATAAATAAACAAACGTTATGAATGGACTAATTTATAATGTTATGGTTTCAGGATGTTAGGTCGCGTAATGGAAGGAAGATCAAAGGGTTTGCATTAAAAGTTTTATAAGCTAGGTTACGTTATAGGTTACAGCGGATGTCATCAAAACATAGTGTCAGGATGACACACACAGAATTTCCTTCCCCTACTCAAACAATTTGGAGCTTCTGTTGAAGCTAATTATTTACCTGATTTTATAATTACTCAGGTCGGTGAGAGTTTTAAATGTGTGCGTTCCAAAATGAGCTTGACGGTACTGAACACATAAAAAGCAATTGGAACACTGTTTTGCCTCCTCTTTTCATCCTTACAGTTTCTGCAGAAGTTATTGGTGGTAAGATCAAATTGTTTTGCGTGCTCTCCAAGGATCCAGTGACCGGTGATAACTGCAACCAATGAGCTAATATCCTGCCAACTCACGAATATCAGTTGTTTGGAGCGCTGCAGGTCTATTCGGGGCCAGATTTTCCTGCTTATCTGCCAGGTGTTGGTGTTTGACCACCGGTTATCGGTTATTCTGGTAGCTCTGTCATAAGTTAGTTCAGAGAGACAAGTGACCAGCTAATAGCTTTCTTTTCTTGTAGAATATGCAGTTCAGTCACTTGCATAGCAAGTGCGTCGACTATGTAGGTGGCTTTAACGCCAATTTGACCCAGCGCCCATATAATATGGACAGGAAACTGACTCATTCAGAGATGAGCGGCAGCTAAGTATCATTTTTGACGTCTTTAATGCAGCTTGGATGACCGCATAGATGTTGACATCGATAGTTATAATCACATTATCCTTCACCCATGCCAAGGCCTCAATGACCGCGACCAATGCCTCCTGTGATGTAGCGCTGAGTCGAGGTACTGCATATTTTGACCTAGCATATCAAGAGGTAGAAGATGTAGAATTTATTTTATTTTATTTATTTTGTTTATTTTATTTATTTTATTTAGTTTATTTATTTTGTTTATTTTATTTATTTTATTTATTTTATTTATTTTATTTATTTTATTTATTTTATTAATTTTATTTATTTTATTTATTTTATTTATTTTATTTATTTTATTTATTTTATTTATTTTATTTATTTTATTTATTTTATTTATTTTATTTATTTTATTTATTTTATTTATTTTATTTATTTTATTTATTTTATTTATTTTATTTATTTTATTTATTTTATTTCTTTTATTTTATTTATTTTATTTATTTTATTTATTTTATTTATTTTATTTATTTTATTAATTTGATTTATTTTATTTATTTTATTTATTTTATTTATTTTATTTATTTTATTTATTTTATTTATTTTATTTATTTTATTTATTTTATTTATTTTATTTATTTTATTTATTTTATTTATTTTATTAATTTGATTTATTTTATTTATTTTATTTATTTTATATATTTATTTTATTTTTTTTATTTTATTTATTTTATTTATATTATTTGTTTTATTTATTTTATTTATTTATTTGCTATTTATTCCCTTGTTTCTCTTATTTTTGGTCTTACCATTTCGGTTTAGAAAATTTGTTATGCAGAAGTCATTTTTGAAATTAATCTGAGCCGTTCTATATATTTCTAACATTTCTTTTATGAATCAAATCAAACGCACATTTGGAACAATGTATGGGAAAAATGGCCTCTGTCGGGAATCGAACCCGGTACCCTTGAGCTACAAGTCTAGTGCTTTAACAACAAAGCAAGAACGGTGACTAAATATTCTGCAGAATCTTGGTATTATCCCATTTCTTTTCAACTAGGCTGTACCGTATTTAGGATCTGCCTAAAAACAAAAATAAAAAATGGGCGAAGCAGCAGCGACAAAAATGGTCCCTAGTAGCTCAACAATTCCTCCACACTCAATGGTCCTGGATTATATTTCAGGTCCGAGTAGTCCAGGTCTTTTAAGGTTTGTAATGAAGTGCCTCTCGTTGAAGAATGAGAATGGCTTAGCAGGATGCGTACCTAGATTTGTTGTAATGCCGTAACGACTAAGGCTCAGCCATCGTGAGTTTGAGATATTATAAACCTGCTGCTTCAGCACAAATGCAGATATGTACGCAATTTTCATGAGTTAGCAGAAATGGAAAAAAAATACGAGTGAAAAGATGAGACTCTGGCGACCCCTTTTTACGAAAGAACCACGATCGGCACGTTCAACCCCCTCCTTCACTCACACACGCTTACACACACACACTCCTTCACACCCCTAAATCATAAGAATAAAGAAAAATGAATCAAGTACACTCACCCCATGGTTATATCCTCCTGGCCTCCAAATCCTGCCTATTTCAGTCCTCCATCAGCCCCGCTGCATAGAAATATGTTGATTCAGTCGAACGTGCTATGTTAATAATGCATTTAATGGCGTTGATTATGTGTAGAATATGGTATCACGATGTGGATATATAAATGCTGAATAGGCTGCAAATATCGCTGAATACGTTGGCAATGCAGTGCAATAATCAAATAAATAAACTTTGAATCAATTCGTAATTACAGGTGAATACGTTGAGAATTCATTGTAATAAGCATAAGTTGTATAAATAAACGTTGTATAAATTCGTAATTACAGTAGAATACGTTGACAATGGAATGAAATAATCAAATAAATAAACGTTGAATCAATTCGTAATTACAATTGAATACGTTGAAAATTCATGGTAACAAGTTGCATAAATAATCGATGGATAAATTGATAACTACTGTTGCTTAAGTGGAAAATAAAATAAACGTTGACTCAATTCGTAATTATAGTTGAATACGTTGACAATGCTAGGCACGAATCATATAAACAAGCGTTGAACCAATTCGCACTTATAGTTGAATACATTGAAAATTCATTGTAATCGATGGATAAATTGGTAGCTACTGTTGATTAAGTGGAAACTACCACACAATACGTTGTATAAATAAGCGTTGACTAAATTCGTAAATTCGGTGGATCACGTCGAAAATATTAAAGTAACAATTTGTATCAACAATCGTTGAATAAATTTGTAAATATAATTCAATACGTTGAACATGCAATGCAATAACTTGTACATGCAAACGTCGAACAAATTGGTGAATACGACTGATTACTTGGACAATAACATGCAAGTACTGGTATAAATAAACGCTGAACAAATTTGCAAATACGGTTGAATTCGTTGAGAATACAATGTAGAAATTTGGACATACAAGCGTGGAACAAATAGCACATACGGTTGAGTACGTTGAAAACCTGATGTGAATGTTGTACAAAAAAAATTCGGGGTAAAAGTTACCATTGATTAATCAGCTCTTCCAATTTATCGAATCCATTTTTCATACATGATGATACTTCGGACAACTGAGATAAAAATTTTTTATATTCCGATCTCTGACTATCATCTACACATTTCTTACAAATCCACTTATTATTTTCCTCTTTGAACGCATTTAAATCAACAACATTTAATGATACACATTTTATATGGAAAGAATTTTTACAGTTATCACAATCAATTATATCATTGCACTTTCTATCTATTTTTAGACCACATTCACTACAATTTGGCATTATTCAAAAAATTAATTCTTACTTAATATATAAAAAGAAAATCAGCACTCAAACACAATAGTTACAATAGTTAAATAACTAGGTAATAATAAAACCACACGAAAGTTCAAATATTAAATTAAAATTTAGAAACAAGAATGATGTGTTCCACACAACACATCAAACGAGAATGAATGATTATTTTATATTGACTACACTGACAACACAAATTAACCACGGTTTCCATTTTCTTTTATTTATACGTAATAAAAATCAATACTGTAACTTATGTGGTGGACGAAAGTCAGTCTAACGTGTATTTGACCTTCACCAACAGGATATGCGACCATGGTACATTAACGTTGTTTTCGGCATATACAATTTTTGTATGATTTTTATTCACTCCACTGAATATGTAGTATAAAATATTTTACCTAAAATTTCCTGTGGTAGCTTAGGGCGTGTGATAAGCCAATTTTGTGGGTTTCCGGGGTTCTTGACATCCAAAAAAAACTACACGGCATCCTTTTGTTTTATTGGGGTTTTTTCTTGTTTTACATTTTTCAAGAAGAAAATTGCAAAAAAAATTTCACTAATCTGCTACGATGGAGACGTCAAAAAAAACCTCAGCTGTTTATTGAAACTTGTAACAGTAGACTGAGCGACGTCAAAACCATCAAAATGAAAATGTAATAGAATAAGAGAGAAACAATTGTACAGTCATTCATTATATAGCCGTTTTGATTTCGAAAGATTCGAATAAGGATTCCAGATGTAAGGAAATTAATTATGTAAATCAATGTTAGGATCTTTTTTCGATAAAACGAAACGGGCGGTTACTTTATAATACTGACCATTGCAAAAAAAACATTTTGCTAAACCAATTATTTCTGACACAAGAATTAACAATGATTTCGTATGAATTAAACGTAAGTTTAATCGATATTTAGAATGTTTATGTAACGCGAAACGATAATCTACAACAGTATTACAGTGAAATTCAGATCCATAACGGAAAGACAATTTGGTAAGAATACCCATACAGGAATTCGAATGCATAACAAATTGTAGGATATCAATTCTTGTTATTTTGACGGTTGGACAAATACACACAGCTGTTTATAGGTTTGAAAACTTCGCTGAGAAAAAAAAACGGTAGTGTTTATACAATCCCAAATTCAGGTAGTATGATAAAATAAAGCGGATGGAAACGTATTATGAATCAATATTAGAGGATTGTAAAATTTAAATATTAATGTTTATATAGATAAACAATAAAAAAACTATGGGTTACGGAGACTATAAGAAAATATGACTATTGATGGTGGATGGATGAGAAACTATTACGAGCTACACAGGTTAATAAAATTGACAACTAATGAATCTGAGACTATAATACACTACGTTCAGGCGTCGTCCCAGGCTATTCATTACAACTGAGAGAACTGGATGTGGAGTAAGCTTAAGTAGTGTTGATCAAACGCATGCTTCTCCACACTCCTCATGGGAGAGTCTAGTGTTCTGTGAAGACTGGCAATTAACAGCTTAATTACAGAACTGGAGATAGACGATTTTAGTTACAGCCTATACCGATAATGTCACAATTTCCATATTACGAATGTCCGGCTAAGTTGAAAGTACTGCGTAGCAATAACATTGATAAAGGAACTGGTTCTTTTAATAAGGAAATATTTGATCCCTGACATCAGTTGCATCGCCGAAAAGGGGAGTGGTCTGGTACCTGCAGCTAAAGCAAATTATTATATCATACTCAGCAGCAAACCAAATTTTAGAGGAATAACAAAGCAAAAAACGGTAGCACTATTTTCATGTTAAAAATCATTGAAAAAAAAAAAAGGATTTTGCACCCCATATATCCCTATGTGGCTTTACACCTCTTTTATCAGGCAGATCTTAACTTATTGTGTGATCATATAGTGGATATGCTAGCAAACTGAAATTGGTTAAAAAAGTGGAAAGAGGGTGGGCAATGGGGTTGAAAAGAAATGGGTTTAGACAGAAAAGAGTAGAGGAGTGTTTGGCTAGGAGCTCTTTATTGATAATTTAGATGTAACTCTGATAGTGAATAGATCGCAAAAAGGAATCCGTTATCTACCGCCTGCACTCAATCCTGGTAGCTTACACTCAAGGCCACAGGTTCATGAGCTACATGTTTGATAAATTGAAAATGGGCCAATCTCTCATCTAAAAAATAATCTAATAGATTAGGTTAGGTCAAGTAAAATTCAGCCATAAAATAGACAGAAACCAGTTGCTACGAAAGGTACGAATTTTGGTCTTTGGGAATAGTTTAATAAAATGCGACAATTGAAAACGGGGTTAAGAATTTTTTTATAATGATCAAACAAAGAGATTTAATGGTTTATGCCGTTCAAAACAGCAAATACAATAACTATCTGAACCTGATGATAGTCGTTATATTAATCTAAAGTACATAAATACTTAAATACCCAAACAGTAAAAAAAATTGTTTTACTCGTTCTAGAATCCACAACGCTATTACACTTTGTCTTATCTTGTCACTTCTTAAGAACTACAATCAAAGGAGAACTGCGTGCACTACATGTTTTTTCTACTAAAAGTTCTCCTATTTTCATCTCGTTAGCTTGTATAGCGACTTAAAATCAAGCTACGAGAAATCGTGGTTTCATATAAATTAAACTACAGAACTTCTTTCAATTGAAATTATATGTCTCAGAACGCAAAACACTGAAATATAAGCCAACCAATAAATAAATCCAGTAAACCTTAAACATATACCCGTAATAAAAAAAACATCGGCGTTAAGACTTCATAAATTTTATTTGAATTAAATTGTTTACATAATTAACTAAGTATAATAATCGCTTCTTCAGTAGTTCTTCTAGAGTCTATCTTTTAATTAGCTTTTGAAAAAATAATATTTTTCTGTAATCATAAGCCAATTGATGTTGTTTGCATTACGCTAAAGTAATTTGTTTTTTCTATTATCGTCGTTATTGTCGTTATAAAAAGGCTGTTGTTGAATAAAAGTGCGGAAAAAACAACAACACGTAATTAAAATGTTGGTTTAACGAAAAAGTAAATTAAAATTGAACATCTCAACGATTTTACGCTTTTTTCAGAATTAGGATGTAATAAGTTTCAACGCTACCGGTAATTGTTTGGAAATACAAGTGTGCAGTAACAATAAAAATAAATAAAAAATAAAAAAAGAGTCGGGGAAAGTAGAAGTTTGATGGTAGAGAATAAAGATTAATGTTAATAATCTGGTTAGTAGCGGATATAAATATTTTGATAAGATGGGAGTTAGATTAAAAGTCATGGCTGATGGTGTTTTATACACAATTTTATTTAACTTGTATTTTAAGTAGTTCTCAATTAGAATTTAGTCATTAATTATTTAAAAACTTTCGTAAAGCAATAGCTTTCAAATATTAAAGACAAATTGGCTTAGGTCTGTGTTATTTTATTAAAATATAAATATTTTAGCTTTCTATTAGTTTAGATGCACTATGAATAGTTACGTGAACATAACGAAAGAATTAAAGTTCAGTGAAAAATAATAATGTAAACATTTGTAGCTCGAGTAATGAGTTGATGCTAAAATATTCAATGATTAAGAAGAAAAAAAGAATAATTATGAAACAAATATAATATATGTTGCAATTTTTTTTTTGCGCAATAAAATGTCAACCAAGTCCGGAAGAATAAAAATTTTACAAATTTGTTAGGCAAAAAAAAATGAAATTCGTGGTACGACCTTCGAATCAATCAGGACTGCGGCATCGCTACATGAAATTAGAAGCACGATCTTAAATTGGATTGTGTTTATGTTGAGCTGTAGGATTGTTTTTGTTGAAATGGGCAAAACAACTGTTTCAGTTTCAGGTAAACGAGACTGTCCTCACGGACGACAAAAGATTAAATTGGAATAATCATTAAACAAAAAAATTGATAAGGCTGTCATTTCTTTTTCGCAATGCCGCCGATTTCTTGGACGTTATTGTGGTATTGGTTCCAAAATCATCCTACGGATCTACACAGCAATAATCAGACCAACACTTGCTTTTGCATGTGTTATCTGGTGGCCAAATACGGAAAAACAATACATTCTTGCTAAGTTAAATAAAATTCAGAAAATGACATGTGCAGGTACAGTGGCTCATTGGGCACCACACTAACACTATCGTTTGGTGCCATGTTGGGTCTGCCTCCTTTACATCGAAATCTACATAGTTAAAAGGGCTGTCTCCAGACTGCATTTAGCAGGAACTTGGGTAAACAAAGAGAATACATGCGATCATGGTCACATACTTGACAGATTACGGATAGATTGTCCTGAAATAGATAATGCATAGTGACGTCATGATCAAAGTATATAACTTTGAGAAGCCCGCTGAACTGATAATCTCTTCTAGAAAGGATTGTAAGGAATCTTGTTCCGACTGATCCTCCAGTGAGATCTACATTTTCTATACGGATGGTTCACTTTTAAAAGAAAATTCAGGAGCTGTGGTGTACTTGGAATCAAATAATGTTGCAATAAAATTTTGCTTAAACGGTTTTGTACAGTCCTTCAATCGGAGGTGTTTACTATCAATGAAAGCACGCATGTAATAACTCGCTTGCGTCTGCAGAGGAAATCAATTTGCTTCTGTTCGGATAGCCAAACTGCTATTAAAGCACTGGTAAACCCGCGACTACTTCTAAATTCTTCAATGAGTGTAGAAAATCTCTGTACGATAGCGCAACTTATCAGTATCACACTGGGGTCCAGGTCACAGTGGCATTTTGGGCAATCTAAAAGCGGATCAGATCTCTAGACCTACCCTTGCAAGGGCGGGAGTGGTTATGAAATTTTTTGAGCTAGAACCCGCTTTAGGCTTATCCAAAAAGTTTGCCTTGTCATTGTGGGATGCGGACCTTAAGATGAATGCTTTATTGAATGCGTTACCAACAGGCAGACAAAGTAAGATATTTTTTAGCTTTCCAGATAAAAATTTTAATTTTATTTTAAGCCTGCAGAGGAAAACTCCCAGTCGTTTTCCTTTCCCTTAGAAATCCCTATCTGTGGATGTTGTCTTGAAGAGGAGCTGGACTCTGAGCACTTTTTGTGTGTACGCCCGGCCTTCTCTAACATCAGAGCCATGATTTTGCACAGTCCTGTCAAGACAGTCGGTCTTGAATTTATTTAACCAGACAGAAAGGTTTGTGAAATAGTTGTTATGAGGCCAAACTCGAACATGGTGCTATAGACCGTAAAGTTTGCGTGCCAGGACAAGTTCCCCCTCGCGCAACCTGTCCATCCCCTTCTAATCTAAATCTAATATAGGCACAAAATATAACTGGTAGAAGATACAATGGTTACATCCGAAAAAATTGGCCATGTATATGTAATAGAGAGTTCGACTCTGTTTGGGGTGAACTGTTTGAGGTATGCTTCGGTTATAATAAAATCGTAACGAACTTCAAAACGAAATAAAATTCAATGTCAAGGAAACACCTTATTCACCTTCAAGAAAATAAATTCATTATCATCATTAAAAGAATAGTTATGCAACAAAAACAATATTTGTTATTATTATTTTCTAGGAATGATACAACAAATACAAATTATTCGTTATTTTGTAAAGAGCATTCCGAATAAAAGAATTTTTAAATGCGATCGATTCTGCAATAGAACGAACGGAATAATATTTAAGCAGAGTATTTTGGACGGAAATAATTGTAAACGGAACATTATATCGTGAACATGCAATTGTGTAAATAAAAATGAAGAAACTTTTAATTGTAAATAAATCTCTTAAATTGTTTGAACAGAAATATTTTGTGTATTATTTTTAGATGCTGTGTTTATATTTTTTTTTTTGAAGGAATATTCTACTCAAGCTTTCTTCAGATATTATTCGTTATTATTATAAACAGTAATTATTAAACTACTTTCAGTGGCTCAGTGAAGAATTAATTAATATTGTGACGATTAGGAAATACAACAGCATACAACACAATAGAACAGTTTTCAAGAAAATACTCTTTAGAGAAAATAGTTTCACTAAAAGAGTATGAAAACACTTAAATCAACAAAAAAAAATATAACGCAACCAAAGTAAACACGCAAAAGGAAGTTTTTGTTTATCCTATAAGAAAGTAAACGAAGCATATTAGAGAATAAGTAAATAAACAAATTAAAAAGAATAAATCTATGCGTCAAAATTTGAAGATCGTATTATTATGTTTTTGTTGATAAAGAAACGAAAAAGGTTGTGTTCTAGAATATAGTAAAAATATCGAGATTATTTATTCTGGCTAATATATATAAGAGATCCTGTTAGGGATAGTGATTCTAATGAATTTAGCAGTGATATAAGCGAGTTAAAATTAAAGGTGACACAATTTCGTCAAAATAAAACATCACTGCAAGCCAAGAAGAAATACAGATGGTTGAACATTGGACATATATTGGACTGCAAATAACAGCAAGCCTACGTGTCAAAGTACAGAAAATTGTGTATGAGAAAGTCAAGAAAGTACAGGAAGAAGTTAAGCAATTTGAGCAGAAATTTCTCGACGAAAACCAAAAGATACAATCGAAAGTAGACGACTTTAAAGTTGTATAAGAAACAAGACTTCTAGTTGTTGAAATATTGCCAAAACATCATATCCGATTGCTTCAACAAATACTAGGCATAAAGCTAAAACCCCAACCATACCACGGCATATTATCATTTGGCATTTTTACAGAATTGAGCTAAAGAGTCACTACCAGCGACTTGGAGAAAGTTTTCAAGAGTTTTCATCTGGAACATATCGAACGTCTGGAACATATTGCACATGAAAATACATCTCCAGATTACATGAAAAGAATAAAGATAGATGCGTTCATCGACGGTATTAGAGATCCTGAGAAAGTTCAAAAGATACGGGCCACAGAGAAAATTTAGAAAATTCAACAGTAGAATAAGATGTTGGGTCTGTGACAAGCTTGGTAACATATCTCGAGAATACAGAGAGGTCAAACGAAAACGAGGCAGATCAATATCACCAATTAGACGGAAATCGTTTGAAGAAGAGGCTCAATTGAGAGAGTAAGAACATATAGTTTTGAAACAGTTAAAATAAAACAAGTCAGCTTTAAGGGGCGTAAGCTGGCTCCCACAACTGAATGTCATATAGTCTCCATCCCTATTTCAAGAACTGCAAGAAACGGTGACAGTTCAACGATTGGAACTAAAATTGATGACAAAATTTGTATCATTACATTAGATACTGGAGCAACCCGCATAATCGTCTGTACAGATTTAGTAACAGGGGAATTACAACCAGCAGAAAAATATTGAATACATACAGCAACAGCAAAAAGTGTAGCTATCAGGGGAAATAAGATTGCTGATATAAGAATAGGGAATACGCACTTTCAGCATAAAGTCCTAGTGGCAGATATCGTTCTAAGTATGGACTTCTAGGTATGGACGAGGTATGGAAGAAATTCTAGGTATGGACTTCATGAGGCTGAATGGATTTTTAATAGACGCTGGAAATAGAGTACTCAAGTATAGTAACGTGGAGCTCTTCAGATGAATGGTGCAAAATCAACTTTGAGGCGAATAATTTGGTTGTGGAAGCCAATGAAAATGGTTTACAACATCAAGAGATCAATATAGGCAAAACATTAGTTATGCCAGATGAAAACTTAAAAATATAGAAAACAATACTAAATCTTTTAGACAAAACAAAACCACTCAAGAAATTAACAATCGTCGGCATATGTAAAGAAGTAGCTACTGTTGTGGTATGTGAACCGTTATGACATGAATCATGATCATATGTGAACAATACAATATTATTACAACTATTTGTAATATTAGTAAATAAACTTACAAAATTATTGAAATTATTTGTTTACCTGTTGGATGAAAACTGCTGAAATCTTTTGTTGACAGAACAATCCTTATTTATGTGCTGAATATGCTAATTTTTGGCCATATCAATCTTAAGCTAGTATTGGTTTACTAATGCTGATATTTTTCCACTAAGATCACTGTATGTGACAGCTTACAAGAAACTGTACCTCATATAATGGGTTGTTTCCGTTGCAACAGGTTAGCTGGATTTGGCCATATTATATAAACTGAAAAGACGCCTAGAATGATTAAAAGATTAATGTTAGTTAAGCGATAATAGTTTTACGAGATGATGATGTCCTGCAGAAGAATCGTAAAAAATTTCAAGTCCCCTAACTTAGCCCCGCCATTTTGGAAAAAATGAAAAACAAAGATTGTGCTGTATTGCATACTAACTTCCTACTAACTTCAAGCAGAAGGCTTCCGAGCAGAAAGTTAAGCAGAAGTTAGCTCCACCGTTTTGGAAAAAATATAAACAAAGGTTGTGTTGTAGTGTGCTCGAGGTGTGCTACTCAAATGAAAATTTAATAACGCTAACATCATTTTTTGAGTAGAAGTTAGCCGTGCCGTGTACGATCAAAAATAAACGTTTTGTAGCTGGTTATATGAAATTTGGAGCTAGCTGCTTAGCACGACATTATACATTATTAATGGAATATATTTTTCCGCTAGCATAATTTTTTCTTGTAAGAATCAGTGTTAGCATTAATTTTTTAGTACTAATAATATAAGTAACATCTGACGAACGATGGTATGAATGAATCTTGCATGTTTTGTATATGTAAAATAAGGGAATCACCAAAATAAATGACATTAGTGATATAAAATTTCTTCTGAGTAGCACAACTCGAGCACAATACAGCACAGATTTTGTTTTTAATTTTTATCAGGGGTGGGGCTAACTTCTGCATGAAAGCCTGTAACGACGGACTATTTTCAATTTTTACTCTAAAATAATAGTATCCACATTCAATTCTTGGCCAATAATTTATCGATTTATTCTCTTCAATTGTAATAAGCGTAGGGACATTTGTTTGTACTACTGTTGTGCAATTAAACCTTTTTTTGTTGGCCTTCGCTCAATGTCAATACATGTTTTGCATAAATGATTGTTTAATTCGTAAAAAGTAGAATTGGAGCGGGAAACATGAAACCTATAATATGTGTATCTAAGCGATCAAATTTTTTGGATCGAAGATCGGTATATAAATTTAAATCAAAGTATTATGTAAATTGGAAATCAATGGTGAACATTGTTATCAGAGTGTTGTGACACAAAAAGAAAAAAAATGTAAATTAAATGTAAAATTGAATCAAATAATAATGATTTTTATTTAAATCAAAGTTTTTGTTAATCTGGTGTTTCGTTTTTCAACTCAATAATATTCAAAGAAAATTGTATTAACTTTAAAATAAATTATAATAAAATTTTTCTGATTATCAGTAAGTTGAAATGATATAAACAAACCATTTTGATGTTTGGCTGAAGAATTACATCCGGATAAAAATACAAATGATCCAGATGCATCGACTAAACTTCAAGATTTTGGTGCAGTTTATGAAGTGTTATCTAAAACACGTAATGTTAACGATCGATGCGAGGAGGATAGTTTAATTCTTGTCGTTGGTGATTTTGGTTTGCATTGTGGATATGAACAAAAACAGCATGATACAAAAATTAATAAAATGATGCGAAGATTATTATGTATTTATTTATTTCTGTGAAAGAATCATACAGTGGATCAACATTCAACATATAATTTATAATGTAAGCTTTGAATTTGATTTATATAGTTTTTGTTAATTTATTTTTTTTTTCCATTAAATTATTTTCAAAAAGGCATTCTTAATAGTTTTTTTAAATTCATAAATAAGAGGTTTGCAAGTGTAATCCGTTTTGTCATAGATTCAGTTTCCCGGCTTAATATTATATTTTGTTTTTTTGTGGTAAAAGTCCGATTCTCATAAGCCTTCTGCTCGAAGTTAGCCCTCTGCGTTTTTGCAAAATGGCGGGGCTAGCTTCAACTCAAAAAATCGTTTTAGCGTGTTTAAATAATTCTGTTGGTGGTACGAAATTTTTTTTTGAGTAGCACAGCCAGCATAACTTTTACGCAACACACCATACCGACCATTTCATATTTAAGAGGAAAAAGCAAAAATCTTAGGTGACCATTTCCGATTTGTCTCGTGAAAATAAAAAACGAATTTGACCGAAAAAATTCAATAATTTTTTTTTCGTGAGATATCACCATACAAAGTTTCGCGAAAATCGGGAAAAAATCAAAAAAGGAGTCAAATTCAAAAATTCACAGCTCTTTCATTTTTTATCCGATTTGCGTCAACAGTATATCGTTGAAAAGGTAATTTAGTCTACTTTAAGATTAATTATTCAAAACTTATTGTTGCCTAACAAAAAGTGAGTCAAAATGTGAGTTTTAATATATTTTCACCCTTCGGCTCAAAACCTTATCTTTAATTTTTTTTTTATTTTTATTTTAAAGGTCAACAAATTACCTTTTCAAAGATATACTGTTATAGATGGTATCTTGATTCGTTAGGTTTTTATTGAGTTTTTTATGGGTTATGCCATGAATTTTTAGTACAAAGTTTTACCGAATGAGTAAAAAATCGACCACATTCTCTATTCGGTCACAGATAGCTAACTTCGTTCTTTGGCAATATTGATTGTTTCGACAAAATCTATATTTAATCCATACAGGTGAATGACCTCTCACGTAACCTTTGACCTTTAAGTTGAACAAATTATCGATTTTATTGAATTTTCGATTTTATTATCTGTATGACTACACTTTTTATTTATTTATTTAATCAACGATGGCAAACAGGCCGAGACCCAATTCTTGCCCAGTAGTAACACAAATCTTAAAACTATTAAGAACATTAGAAAAATACAAATACATATATAGTAAAAGAAAATTAAAAAATTGAACAACTTAAAAATTAAAAGTCACAGAACAGGAAATGA
Organism: Diogma glabrata; assembly: GCA_963693315.1. Classification (NCBI taxonomy): domain Eukaryota; kingdom Metazoa; phylum Arthropoda; class Insecta; order Diptera; family Cylindrotomidae; genus Diogma; species Diogma glabrata. The sequence goes on along the minus strand of OY856188.1, from coordinate 17,894,263 downwards.
TATGATTTAGTTTATTTTCTTTCGATCTGTAAATAGTGTTATGCAAAATGGTTTCTTTAAATTCTGTTTAATTAATTAATTTAAAGATTGTAAAATCATTCGAAGCTGAGAATCTTGAGACTTTAATTTCTTTGTCGTTGATTGGAGTAAAGCAGTGAAATTTTTGTGTTCCTGCGATAGTTGACACTTTGTCAATTTTTTTTTCAAATCTCTTTTTAATTTTCTTGTATTCTTCTTCCGGACAAAAGCGAAAGGCAATGGCCGAGTCTTTGTTCGAAATGGCCCATTGGTAGAGTTCTTTTGCAGTTCTTATATGGACTTCTAATTTTTTCTGGAGACTAGCTCTTGTTGCGTTGCGCTTAAAGACACCTCCAATACCATCGATGGGGGCCCTTTCCATGTGCCGTGGCAAAGAAATGCCATTCAACATCGAAATTATGGGCCTTTCAATGTTGACACAATTGAAAGAATTTTTTTTTGTTTTTGTACAGCGAAGCTGCTCCATCCGAAAAGAAGTATTTTTTTTGTGATGAATTGAAAAGTCTCATCCAAGAATTTAAAAACTTCCTGCTGAAATTGGTATACTGCTTCATAGTTGTGCTTCAGACTCTCGGCAATTATCAGAAGACTTTTGAACTTCAACTCATCTCTCTGATCTTTGAAATAAATCGCAAACGGATGAAGTGTAACCTGCTGCTGATTCCAATGTGCTGATTGTACTTCGTCCTTAAAAAGTTTCGCATTTAATATAAAATGGTAGATCCAACCAATTTTTCGAATCGATTGGAGATGAATATATACCTGAATAATGCAATGATAATTTTTTGTAAAGTCGGAGATTACAATAAACTCGCCTTGCTGCAGTTGATCCTTTTTCATTTTCAAAAAATCAGATTGTTTCTTCGCGATAAAACCGTGTGGAATCAAAGTTGCTAGCTGCATGCTATACGACCTAATGAAATCATCGGAAGAACGCGTAATATTTTCCAAGCTCGTTCTACCTATTTTTTAAAAAAAAATTATTAAAATTATTAAAATAAATTACTGAACGGCGTAATTCAAATGGCGTAATTCAAAAATAAGCTAGTTCAAAATTTACCGCTTTGATTGACCCATTGTTTGTATGGCATACTCTCCATTTGGTTATCTTCAAGAATTTGTTCGAAGAATTGCTCCATTCCATTCACTCCAGGGCATTTATCGCATTCATTCAAATGGCATTTCATGTTTGGCTCAGCACACAATATTTTGATAAAATATTTATTTAATATAATTTTATTAAAATAATAATTTTATTAAAATAATATTTTATATTTATAGCACTAGCACTTATTTTTAATTTAATTTTATTCGTAAAAAATATTTTTTATTCGCCTATATATTAAAGTGTTACTTTATTACTGTGATTTGCGGCTTTAAAGTATCACTTTTCAGCTATTTATTTTGTCGTCATAGCTACGTCCAAAAAAGTAAAAAGCATTTGTATTTGTTTAAATTCTATGAGAAATTAATTTTTTTATCAAAGCAACCCGCAAATTATAAATTTCATTATCCAATTAAAATAGTTGTTATCATTTGTTGTCATAGAATTTGGAAAAAATAATAAATATTTTTTCAAAGGTTACTTGTTCCACATATTTTGATTTTAAAATTTATGAAAATTTGTAATTTTAATTTAGAATAAACAACTTTACTTACAATATTTTGCTTGCGGCGAATAAAAAATAGTATATGATGCACGGACGTAAGCTATTTTGGACTTAATGTGGGTGCAAATCTCGGCTAGCGCCTCGATTTGCAAACTCCACATCCGTCCAAAATCTTTAGCTTTACGTCCTAGCATCATAATGTACTATTATGTCACTTATTTTGTTTTTATTTAACTCTAAAAAGATATTTTAACTAATTATTCTTAAAGACCAATTTTTACTGAATCTAAATTTGAACAAACTAACTTATTAAAATTTATTTTTTCTTATCCTAAGTTCTTAAAACATTGTTTTTATTTTTGCGAGGGAGAGAGATAAAGAGAATTAAAAATAAATAGACATTTCAAAAGGAACAAATAATATTGGCGCCTCGTCGCTCTAACCTTTTACATTTTTAATCGTTTCAGCATGTTGTTACATTTTGGGATTTTTTGTTTTTAGAGGTTATAGAAAAAAGGAATATTTAGTTAGTTATCTGTCACCGAATAGAGAATATGGTCGATTTTTTACTCATTTTGGAAAACTTTATACTGAAATTTCATGGCATATCCCATAAAAAACTCAATAAAAACCTAACGAATCAAGATACCATCTATAACAGTATATCGTTGAAAAGGTAATTTGTTGACCTTTAAAATAAAAATAAAAAAAGAAACTCAAAGGTAAGGTTTTGAGCCGTAGGGTGAAAATATATTAAAACTCACATTTTGACTCACTTTTTGTTAGGCAACAATAAATTTTGAATAATTAATCTTAAAGTAGACTAAATTACCATTTCAACGATATACTGTTGACGCAAATTGGATAAAAAATGAAAGAGCTGTGAATTTTTGAATTTGACTCCTTTTTTGATTTTTCCCGATTTTCGCGAAACTTTGTATGGTGATATCTCATGAAAAAAAAATTATTGAATTTTTTCGGTCAAATTCGTTTTTTATTTTCACAAGACGAATCTATTAACGCATTTTCAGACAAATCGGAAATGGTCACCTAAGACCCCCTCTCGATTTGATCTGAAATGGTCGATACCTTTTGTTTTTTATTTTTTATTTTTTTTTTTTTTTCAAAATGGCAGGGCGTAACTTGTACTCAAAAAAATAATATTAACGTAGCAAAATTTTTCTGTTAGGGATATGAAATTTTTGTTTGAGTAGCACAACCAGCACAACCTTTGTTTTTATTTTTTCCAAATGGCGGGGCTAGCTTCTACCCCAAAAAATTGTTTTCAAAAAAATAATATCGGTCCCTACTTACAAACTGGAGCATTCGTTCTACAACAGATATGATATGCCCGTGTACGAATTTTATTTTTAATCCACGATAATAGAATTTTATGAGTTGAACTCTAAGCACCATAATTTTTCTGTATTAGAGGTAGCAGGACTTGATGGAAAGCTGACCAGTTCAAATTTGTTGTTCTATTATTACGCATCTATGTGTTTGTGAACAAAAAAGCTTGCAATGATATATGCCCGGTTTAGATATAGTTCTCGGCATTGATAGAGTGACATCAAAGAACAAATTTTTGATTGGATTCTATAAGTTTAGTTTCGGCCTATATAATTTGCAACACGCATACTGTTTTATAACAGTACGCATAACAGTTGGCTATTTATGTTGGTCGAATAACGGGTTGGTGCGATATCTAACTGGACACTCTGTTGAGGGATTAAAATAGTATTTCTTATCCTGTAGCTTTGTATATTTGTTGAACATTGATTTGTTTTTCATGACAACCATTTTCATAAAAATATTGCGTTTTTTATTATTTCATTACGCCCTAGTGAGTTATAATAACATTACATTACTGCTTTCAAAGAATCATAATTGTATCAAAAGTAACAAATTTCTAGTTTAGGTTTAGGTTTAGAATATTCTATTACTTATGTAAACAAAAATTTGTTTAATATACTCTGACGAAAAGAAAATTCTAGCGGAAGTGTCGAATGACGGGATGTTTGTTGAACAAATCAAGCACCAAATAACGGGATGTGTTATATGAGAATTCTTTTCGTTTCTCCATCACTAAATAATGTTGTTAGCGGAAATACACAAATAAAATGATTACCCTTGAGTGATTCTTTTGTTTTTTTTTAATCAAAATTGAATTAAATATTAAGACGAATACTCTTTGTTTTGAATCAAAAGTTTTATTTTAAAACAAATTTATTCTATTTTCACCCATGTAATCTAATTTTGTGTGGGTTTTTTGCATACACTTTTCATAAGGAGTTTTTGTAATTTATTTCCAAGCTCCACTTGTTGGGAACAAATAATGGTTCTTTTTCATTTTTGGTTTAAATTAAATTGGTTTTTCTTATTAAGATAATGTGTTACATAACACATATCTTCACAAAGTTATATCAAAAAAAAGTCAGTGGTTATTTTTTGTTCTTTCATATTTCTTCGTGCAACCTGACACAATGTTGAAACATAAAAGTTTTTAACTTATCACTGACGTAAATGCATGGAATGTTGCTGAAATTCAGAATATGTGCCGGGTTTTTGAAACTTGGTTTTTGTTATATTTTCAATAGTTCTAGATCAGCGTCGCCAGTATTTTGACATATACATAACTGATATTACCTTTAGTATCTTCATCAAAATAAATTCAAAACAAACACATTACACTGTTTCACATAAATTTGAAATGTCAAAAAATCGAGTCACAGTAAATAACTCAATAAAAAATTTATAACTTTGTTTATTACCATCAGCTTGTAGTAATTATCATTTAGTTTACAAGTATCTTGATTCGGAAAAAACTGCTTGTAATAGGAAAGTAATTAAACATTTATTGAATCAAATCAACAAAAATATTTGTTATTATTGGTTTACATTAATATTCTCTCATTAATGTATTTTTCAGTAAAACTTCAGTTTCTTTCCAAACAAACAAATTTCGAATGCGTCAAAATATGCTTACTTTAGTGAGTCGATTTGGAAATGAGTTGCTATTTTATTAAGTAATTATAACGTAATGTTAATAATTCGTGATTTAATCAAATTAAAGGCCCTGAGATAATATTGATATTTTCAAAATTTCATATAGTTATTGCTTTTCATCGTCGAATATTAATTACTACTAGGAGGGCCCGGCGTGCTTCGCTACGCTTATAAATAAAGTTTTTGCGTAGACATTTTGTTGACGTAGAAGCAATGATTTCAAAAAGTGGTAATGAGAAATGGTAGCATATAATTTTTAATTTTTCTTTTTAAATATATGAATGAAAAATAATCAGAACTCTAGCTGATCAGTTCGGATATATGAAAAATTAGCGATCAAATAAGTTAGAAATCAAATAAGCTTACTAATATAAGATAATGCATATGTATATAAAAAGTTTTTCGTATATAATAACTTTTTTATTTATGATCCGAAAAATCCCCAAAAATCTGTAAAACCTAAGTTACAGTAATATCAGTTAGCACTGAAAATTTGAAATCAATCAAAATTCGAATAAAAAAGCCTTAGGCTCCACAAATTTTTTCGTTAGCGTATTAATATATAAGATAATGCATATATATATAAAAAGTTTTTCGTATATAATAACTTTTTTATTTATGATCTGAAAAATCCCCAAAAATCTGTAAAACCTAAGTTACAGTAATATCAGTTAGCACTGAAAATTTGAAATCAATCAAAATTTGAATAAAAAAGCCTTAGGCTCCACAAATTTTTTCGTTAGCGTATTAATATATAAGATTACGCATATAATCTCTTTTATTCCGACGACTCGATCTAACCTTCCATGTACGAAGACATAAGAAGACTAAAATGTAATTCCATCTACCAAAGAATATATAAAAAAGAAAATATAAAAAAAATAAAATAAATTTTTAAGTTATAAATTTATTTTCGTTTTTGTATGTATGTAAACTTATAATGCATATGTATATAAAAAGTTTTTCTTATATAATAACTTTTTTATTTATGATCCGAAAATTCCCCAAAAATCTGTAAAACCTAAGTTACAGTAATATCAGTTAGCACTGACAAATTTTTTCGTTAGCGTATCAATATATAAGATTGGAGATTTTTACCCAACAAAAAATTGAAAAAAGCTGAGAAAAGTTGAGTCAACATAATACGCTACTACATAAAACTGGCCGTAAATCGGTAAAACTCCACCATTCAGAAATTTTCCACAGAAATCTAAAATATCCACCAAATATGCTGCTACTCCTAGACTCGTTGCTCAATTAAGTTCTATCGGTAAGACTTTACCTTTTAGTTTCTATGTCATTTGTCAAGATTTGTCATTCGACAACTTTTTTTCTAAATTTCAAAAAACATTAGTTAATCCCTTGCATATATTGCAAATTTTTCATCGATATTTTTGTCAAACAAAAATTTGAAAAAAATGCCGTTTATGGATCCTATTGGGTCATAATGTCGTTGGATAGCATCACAAATGAATACGAAATTGAGTTGGTTGCAAATTGCTACAAATAATACAAACAAAATAACCTTTTCTTCCAATTAATGTATTTATTAGTTTTTAATTTTAATAGTGGAGGCCGTTGGTATCTTCTAACGACTATAAATTTCAATAATTTTAAAAAGGAAAGTGGAGGCGGGTGGTTGTTTCTGACATGTACTTTTCTTTATTATTACTAGGGCAATCAAAAATATGCACTAGCATGTTTTTTCTTACTGCACTGAATTCAAAAATCATTAAACTTGACATCTGTTTCAGGAAAAACTATGATTTTCAAGCCCTATTTGTTATAGTATATTTTCACATAATAATGAGTTTTTTTTTTATTCGATGGTGACTTGTCGAGTTTAGACGCGCTCTAGATCGATGAACTTGGTGCTTTGATGCAGTGCTTAGGAGATCAGTAGACTCAATGATCTTATTAGCTACAACGGTAGGGTCACCCACTCCGTTAGGTCCTACGTGAGAATCGAAGCCAAGATCAATTCCAAAACCAAAAGCTAAGGCAGACACATGCATTGATAGCTTAGCATTGTGAAGGGAGTGCTTGGTCAATAAATCCCTTACCGCAACACAGGGCTCTGTTGTGGTTGACCAGTGTCAATATTGAATGAAAACCAATAAAATTTTAGATGAGAGTGACACTTCTCCAAACGTATCACATAAACTACCAACAAAACTGGGCACCAAGTCTTATTCTAGAATCATGCCTGATTTATCAGCTTATACAAATTTGGACAGCACACCTAGACAATATAAGACAATACAAATCAATTTTTAGCACTCAAGATAAGTTGTTGCCAGGTTAATCTGCGCAGGTCAGAAACGGCGTCAGTTAATCTAACAACTGAAAACATTGAGATTTCACACGCTCGTAGAAAAAGGTACAAAAATATCTCAAATTCAAACAAATTAACGATCTTTTGAAACAAGTTTTTATTAATAAAATTATTTGTGGAGCATTTTTTATTATGTGTTTGTGATGATTATCTGAATTAAATTCAATCTTTAAGCTTTTGAATTAAACTCAAGTTACTATCTTAATAGATTAAACAAAATTATTCCAATCAGATTGGGTCTATTTTTTCTCTAGTAAAAAAAAATTGGATTTCGACTATTTTTCTTGGTTTTTAATCAGGAAAGTTGGGTCCTCTGGTTTCTTTTAATAATTGTATTTATTAGTTTTATTTTTTTTTTATGTTTAACAATCTACCTACTGACCTACTGATTCTAAAAAACCAAAAAAAACTTATGTCTATCTGCCGGCCGGCCGTCATTACCTACAAAATCTAGAAAATCGCTAGAGGGATTTGAAAAATTTTTTTTCTAAAATTAGGTATTCTCAAGGGACAGGTTTGAAAGGACGATGTGTTCGATAACTGTTACCGGAAGTGTGTCAAAAAAATCATTATGTGTGTCAAAAATAGGAAATTTTCATATTTTTGGCTTAAACGTTCATTTTAAATGATTACGAGTAGGAACATTGAATTTGAAGAAATCTTGATGGTAGGGATTGGTATGTGAGATCAAAAACTAGATTATTGCATTATAAGTTTGTCAGAAAAAAGTTGTCAAGTGTGTCAAAAGAAAGATTTTATTTAGTTTTCCACATAATTTTTTGGAAAAAAACAAAATTAATTATTTGTATGACATGAAATTTTATTATTATTTTTTAGAATTATGGCATTATAAGTTTGTCAAAAAAATGTTGTCAAGTGTGTCAAAAGAAACATTTTTATTTATTTTTTTACCCAATTTTTTGGAAAAATAAAATTAATTATTTGTACGACATGAGATTTTATCATTATTATTTAGAATTATAAGTTAGTCAAAAAAATGTTGTCAAGTATGTCAAAAGAATGTTTTTCATTTATTTTTTTTGAAAAAAATAAAATTAGTTATTTGTATGAAATGAAATGTATAATGAACATGAAATTATTATTATTGAGAATCTTTATTGCAAAATAAATTTTTCAAAAAAATATTGTCAAGTGTGTCAAAAAAATGATTTCCTTTATTTTTTTAGATAATTTTTTGGCAATCTAGCTGTTTGTTTACGTAAATATAGTACTGTGCGACAAATGGTAGGGATCAGTGATCCGCTGGGCTTTTGACTACCGAGAAAAGTTATATCGGTAAAAAAAAAGTTATACGTGTCCCGGCGTTTCGCTGGGTCACGTCTAGGAATCGAGATATATCGATTTGAAGTTAGCATGTATCATATAGGGGAAATAGTCACGTTTTGGGGACATAACTCGAGAACGACTAGTCCTATTTTACTGAAACAAATTTAGAGAAATTATGAATTACAATTCATTTAATCTACTACATTATTTCTTTATACAATCAACAGTTTCGCAGTTATAAATAAACTTATGAAGAAAAAAAATAATTTTTTGTCTAAAAAATAAAAAAATTGTATTTTAAAAAATCATGTAAAATTCGAAACGGGAAAAAGTGTCAAGTCTTATTACTTTGACGTAAGGTCACATAATCTGTGCACAAAACGAGACATAGATCATGAAAATCGATGAACGCACTTCGCTTTTATTCATAATTAAGTAAAGGTATCTCATTTTGACAAGAATATTGATTTTTCATAGAAATTTTTTTTTAATATTTTTACTGGAATATACTCCAAAATTTATTGTTTTAAATGTATTTGGACATGTGTCTATATGTCTTTGTGTATTAATTTTATTTTTTTTTTACATTTTTATTTATTATTTTCTGTTTTTTATTTTTCTATTTTTTATTTATTTATTTTGTTTTATTATTTTAATTTATTATTTTTAGTATAATTTTATTTTATATTTTTATATTTTTGTTATATTTTATTATATTATTATTATTTATTATTATTATTATTTTTATTATTATTATTGTTTAATATTATTATTATTATTTATTATTATTATTTATTACTATTATTATTATTATTTATTATTATTATTTATTATTTATTATTTGTTATTATTATTTATTATTTATTATTATTTTTTATTGTTTATTTATTATTTATTATTTATCTATTATTTATTTATTATTTTTTTATTATTTATACATTATTTATTTATTATTTATTTTATTTATTTATTAAATTTTTTTTATTTTATTTTTTTATATTTTTATTATATTTTTATTTTATTATTTTTATTATTTTTTATTATTATTTATTATTTTCCTTTATTATTTTTATTTCATTTATTTATTTATTTTATTTTTTTGTATTTCTTATATATTTAATTTTAATTTTTTTATTTTTTCGTTACTTTTTCAGAATAATATATCAGTAGATTAAAGGAATTGTAATTCTTAATTTCTAAATTTGTTTCAGCTAAATCGGATTAGTCGTCCTCGAGTTAGGTCAAAAAAAGAACCCCAAACGGGACAATTACTCCTATATGATATTTACTAACTTCAAATCGATATATCTCGATTCCTAGACGTGACCCTGCGAAACGCCGGGACACGTATAACTTTTTTTTACCCTTATAACTTTTGCCGGTAGTCAGAACCCCATCGGATTTTGGCTGTCGCACAGTGTAATTGAACATGGAAATTCTTGAATTTGTTATAGTTTTTGAAATATTTTTGGAATTTTGAAAAAGTTACAATTTCGGATTGCAAGAATTTTTGGAATATTTTTAGAATTTTGAAAAATTTAAAATTTTTGATTTTATTATAATTTTTATAATTTTGGAAAAAGTTTCAAATTTTGATATTGTTATAATTTTTGCAATATTTTTAGAATTTTGGAAAAAGTTTGAATTTTTGAATTTTTAAGAATTTTTGTAATATTATTAGAATTTAGAAAAAGTTTAAATATTTGATTTTATTCTAATTTTTGGAATATTTTTAGAATTTAGAGAAAAAAAAATAGAATTTTTGAATTTTATATATATTTTTGAGCAATTTCACGCAAGTTCAGTAAATTTTTGGGAAATTTTGACTTGGCCCCTTTTAATTTTGATTATTTTTTGTTTATAGATAGTCTTTCATAAATAAAAAATACAAGTTCTCTTAAAAATTTTTTTCGACCAGGGGTCTTCACTGGGTGCCCCTCAATTTTTTGTTATTTTGTAATGTGAGTGCATTTTGACGAGCGATTGTAGAAAAACTACTTAATCGATTTTCATAAATGATAGGTCGTTGAATAGGTATTAGAACAAAGTTTTTAAAAATGTACACTGTTAATTTTTTGAAATAATAATTTTTAACGGTGTAACTAAGAAAAAAATGGTGTAATTGAAGAAAAGATGGCGCTACAAATTTTTTTTTAAACTAAATTGAAGCTTATTTTATATCTAACAACTTGTAAAAGTTGTTAGATACAGTTGTTAGACATTAATTGCACTTCAAAGTATGACAATCTTCTGTTAATTCACCACATGAAACAAAGTCGATTAATGTTTTATAATTCTGGAAAGCAGCATCAGTGATCCAAGACATCTTAGAGTGTTGAATCATTAGTTTCATATTTTGATGTATGGTACACACGCACTCATTATGAACTCCTTGCGATAATTTTATAAATTCTTGTGGTCGAAGGGACGTGAATTTAGTAAATCCTATTTTCACATCAGGAAACTTATTTTTAAACTCCACCTAAGCTTCATTTAATGTGCATAGCAATAGGCGCTTTTGTGGATTTATGCTGAAATTGCTCATATTTTTTTTATTGTTCATATATAATTTTTATAATATTTTAAAAAGTCCATCTAATAATAAAATATTTGATATTTAACATAAAAAAATCTCTTAGTTTATAACGCCATTTTTATAATTTTCCTTCAGAACAAAAAAAACTGATTCCCGACAGTCATATGCACAACGAATTTTATCTTTAAAACAAAAAATAATGCTAGTCTTAAACTTTCACAAGTAGCTAGATATAAAATAAGCTTCAATTTAGTTTAAAAAAAAAGGTGTAGCGCCATCTTTTGTTCAATTACACCGTTTTTTCTTATGTTACACCGTTAAAAATTATTTCAAAAAATTAACAGTGTACATTTTTAAAAACTTTGTTCTACTACCTATTCAACGACATACCATTTATGAAAATCGATTCAGTAGTTTTTCTACAACCGCTCGTCAAAATACACTCACATCACAAAATAACAAAAAATTGAGGGGCACCCTGTGACCCCTGGTCGAAAAAAAATTCTAAGAGAACTTGTATTTTTTATTTATGAAAGACTATCTATAAACGAAAAATAATCAAAATTAAAAGGGGTCAAGTCAAAACGTTGTTGAATCTTCGTGAAATTGCTCGTATATTAAAATTAATGTATTTCTCCAAAATTTTAGAAACAACCGATAAAATTGAAATGGGTCTGTAATTTGTTGGATCAGTCCTACTACCCTTTTTCTCAACGGGTTGTACTACGCTTGCTATTTTCCAAATTTCGGGAAAAACTCCTTTTTTATATGACGGATGCTTGCCTGGACGGTTGCATCCGCTTATATGCTTTGTTAATATTACTTTGTAAAAGTATTTTCCGAATGATGTTTTTACGAAAAATTATGCGGATCATGTTGTGCGAAACTCTAGGAATTGGCTCAGGCAATAAATTGGGTTCCTTTAGTGTAGAATTTTTAAAGAAATTATTTCCCAGAAGGTTAGCTTTTTCTTTTGGGTCAATGACCGGCATATCTCTATCAATTAGGGGAGGTAAAGAAGACTTACAAAAATTACCTTGAACAGCCTTAACCGCTTAATAGAAATTCCTTGAACCGGTAGGGTGTTCAGCATATTTAGATGCTTTTTTTCTATTAAAGAGATTATTTTCTGCATCTATTAGTTTTTTACATATATTTCTCTCAATTCGGCACTGTCTAAGGTTTTCATCAGTTTTGTTTTGATTAAACTTTGGAAATGCCTTTTTCTTAATTTTAATTGCCTTTTTGCATTTTTTGGAAAACCAAAGATCAGCCTTAGGAACGGTCAATCTATTGGAAATGAAATGCCGCATACCCTTAATAATAGCCTCTGAAAAATTTAACGCAGCCATGTTAGGGTCTTGACCAGTAAGATAATTACGTTTCCGGGAAAATTGTTTAAAAAAATCTCTAAGACCCCCCCTAAGTTTATAGTTCTTGGTGACTTTAATGGCCACAATACAGATTGGCTCATATACAATTCCACTACTGAAGAGATAGGTAAACAGGCTGAGCTATTGGCTCTTTACCATAATTACACACAGATTATGGATCAGCCTACCAGAGTGCGTGATATTCCTGGACAAAATAGTAATTTACTTGATTTGTTTTTAACAAATGGCCCTTACCTGGTACATTTTAAAGTATCAGAACCTTAAAGTGGCTCCGATCATAATACTCAAATAACCTATATATTTTTTCAGATAGGTCTTGAAATAAATTGATGTTCACAGGCGTATTAGGCGAACGATAAAGCCCAAAAACGAACAACGTTTGATTAGAACAACAAATCTTAAGTGAAACCATATTGTGATATTTTGAATTTAATTCAAAATTTTTAATTCTTATATAAGGAATGGTGTTTCTAATATAAACACAAATACCATGCTTGAAATAAAATGAGAACTCAAGTTCATAATGTGGACAAAGGTATTTACTACGATCAAGAGTTACAGCTCGGTCACTGATAATCGTTTCAGTTAAGAAAAGAATATCAGGTTTGAAACATTGAAGATAATGATGGACTGAATGAAAGTTGAATTTCAAACTTCTTATGTTAGCAAAATTGATTGGTTATTTCGCCATTTAATCAGACGAATAATTTCACCATTTAATAAAACAAAAAATCAAAAAAAGTAGAAGCAAGATTGAGCAATTCACTCGTTAACAACCGTAATATCAGAAGAAACAAAAATACAATTAATATTATACTACTTCAAGGAATAATTATTCAAACAGTTGAATCATTTTTGAATGATTTTGACTATCTCAACAGTTGGACAACTTAAATCTAAGTCTAAGTTGACTGTTAAAATTGACAATTTACTCAAACATTAAGCTATTTACTATTCAAGATACATCTAAACTTGATGTAACTGGAGGGACGTAAATTAAAAAGCGAGCGAAATAAAGTTATATTAGAAATAATCTTGTGAGAAATCTAGCTCCTGGTAAATTAAACATTCGTATAATCAAATAAAACGAAAAAAGGACTAACAATTATAACTTGACAAAAATCTAAAATCTAAATGTCAAGGCTACTGAAAAACTTGTAACTATGACTAAGTTTCCAGTTAAGGCTATCAATCGAAATCTCTAATATCAAAGGTAAACCCTAAATATCATAAATAGGGTTAATAGTTACAGCGTCAATATCAATTTAAAAATAATTTGTTAGATAGTAAAACTAGATATCAAATTAGTTGCTCTTAAAATAAAAAATGTTTACAGCACTGATTTAAATTACATCTACTAATTTCGCTTGTCGCTGTAAATGCGGTGTTAATTGATGTGATTTTGTTTTTGTTGATTAGATTTTGAATAAATGATTTTAGATATTGTTAAGATTGATTTGAGTTTTACGATTGTTTGATTGAATGGATGAATCTTAACTGATTCATTACAACAGCATCGACGACTGACTAATAAAACAATCAGGGTAAGCACAATAGACATTCAGGTCGCAGCGCTACTTGAACTGTAAGTCTCAAGGCCTTCCAATAAAAAAAAAAAATTCGCTACTCTTTATCATGGTTCCACTTTGTTCAGATTTCGACTATTTTGTAATGAAGAGCTTTTTCATTGGCGAACCAATGAAGCGGCATAGCAGGTCGCGTAGCTAGATTTGGTTATTTAAATGCTCCGGGCTAGTCACAGTATGGAGTTCGATTGGTAAACCCTGCTACTCCAATACAAATACAGACAGGTACGCGAATTACGTAATTATACAGAAATGGAAAAATTACATATGGAAAAAGTGAGACTCTGGCGACCCCTTTTGCGGAAGACCCGCGATCACCACGTTCAACCCCCACATTCACTCCCATACGCCCACACTCTCACGCTTCATGTACGCTCACATCCTCCCACAACACCCACACTTACATTCAAACACCCCTGCAGCAAAGCAAGACAACTATGGTTAAAGAAATGTGGCAATTATAGTAAATAGAAGCAATTAAAATAATTTGCATTCCTGACATTTGATCATTCTGATCAAGTTCGCACCATAATACAATCACTCGCAAACTGACCATCAAATCGAAGATTACAGGAAAGCTACACACGCCATAATTAAAACAAATTGATTAAATATATGCACATCGCCAGTTCCGATCATAATCCCAAGAGAATAACCGTAGTTGCTCTGCTTGAGACCTAGAAGCTATAGGCTAATTCTTTCATTGTGGGTTAGCAGTGATAAATTATGTCGGTGGCGTTTATAACGGCAGGAATGATTTCCATATAAGACAGTTACAGGTAGCATACAACTGAGTAGGACTTAAGCAATAATTCCACTATAAAATATTATAAAAAAATTGTTTTAATCATAATCGGTGTTAATTCCAGTCGTAGCGTCTCGCATATCTTCACCACAGGCATTCACGCACGCGCATCGACAGTCACGCCCACATTCATCCATACGTACACCCAGTCATACACATTCATACCTTTAATTAAAAAAAAGAAATTAGAAAAATAATTAAAAATCGCTCACCCCATGGTTATATCCGACAGGCCTCAATATCCAAATGTTCAGCAATCCATCATCGGTGGATCTTCCAGCAGGTAAAGTAATTGTGTAAATAAGGTAAGACTGTTGCGCCGCAATAACTAAGGCGATCGCTGATGAAATTGTATAAATGTTGCGCATAATGTTGTATAAATGTTGCGCCGCAATAACTAAGGCGATTGCTGGTAAATTGTATAAATAAGGTAAGACTGTTGCGCCGCAATAACTAAGGCGATCGCTGATAAAATTGTATAAATATTGTAAAAATGTTGCGCATAATGTTGACACCGGTTGATTGATTTCCAACAAAAAACTAAAAGCACTTGATGAATTACGTTGGCGGGAGATCGAGTAATTTCCAAAAAAGGAAACATAAACGATGACTTAAGTTGATGTAGTGATTAAATAGTTTCAGGAGTAAAAATATATATAATGAATTTGAGTTGACACCGTATTGAATAATTTCCCAAGACAGATCTCTAAAATGATGAGTTCCGTTGAGGCGTTTTTAAAGGCTGAGTAATTGTAGAGCCACCTATATATAGAATGATCCAGTCCCACGCTTGTGGATGAATATTACATGAGTTATTTGTGAATATGACTGGAGGTTGAACCATGTGACTGTGGATTGGATGTCAAACACAGGTTGTAAACCATACACTATTGAACCGGATGTGAACGGAATGATGAATGCTGGTACTCAATTCTTACAAAACTGTTGAATCCATCAGTTGCGGATGGATGGTGCAGTACTCATACAAAACCTTATACCCCTGCTGACTCAAGCCACGATAACATAAAAATGACCAGAGCCTCAAGCACGAAGATATGAGCAAAGAACAGCTAGCATATATTATTTTGACGATGGTTGATTGCAGCACAATAAAAAAACTGGTGGATCAGGTAAACACAAACGAAAACATCAGTGATAGTCCCAAAAATATTTTACTTTGTGATATATCCCAGATATTCCACACACAATCGAGTGTGGGCGACACATCAACAAAAGGTACACGACATCGATTTTAATGATCATATAAATTCCAACATGTAAACTGTTTATTATAATTTTTATTATTTATACAAAAAAAACAGATTTCAGCGATTGTTCTAGACTAATAAATTTATCCTTAATTAATTTAAATTTAGTTGAAGGAGAATGCATACCTCGATTTTAATTAAATTTATCTTAACTTTTTGATTAAAAAACTAAATTTATCAAGCGCTGTTAATGGTACATACACAACACAAAATTTCTTTTTTTTTTGATCCTTTAATTTCTAGTAACGATTTACGATTCATAATTTTAATTAATTTCTTTATAAAGTTAAATTTATCAAGCGCCATCATTAAAAAAAACATACACAACAGAAATACTTTTTTTTTTAAATTTCTAATCACACTTTAGTTTCTGTAGTTCTACTCGATTTTTTTTTTTTTTTAAGTTAAATTTAACTAGCGCATTTGTTGGAAAAAAAACGCAAAGATAATAATTCTACATGGCCATACCTGAACCATTGGGGTTAATAGTCACCTGTAGGATCTTTCTTACATCACAATTTCACTAAATTAACCCTATATGATTTGACTACACAAGCACGTAAATTAAGTTAATAAATTAACAAAACGAAACACCAAAAAACTTTTGACACGTATTAAACAAGAAATTAATATTTTTCTAAGGACAAAAACAAAACGCCACGTAATAAATTTTTTTTATATATCACTTTGACCGCACTGACAGTACCAAAAATAAGAATTTAATCAGAAGAATGATGAGACTCAGAGAGGGAAAACTAGATGTTTTTATCTCTTATATAGGCAAATAATATCGAAAATTGAGCTACAAAGTTTTTCGAAAGTTTTAAATTTATAGAATATTGCTAGTACATTTTCCGTATCAAAACAAATACTAGTTGTTATTTTGTAATAAACAAAATTGCAAGATAATTTAACGAAATATACTATTTACAACGCCTTTGAAAGAAATAGATATATATGCGATATTAGAATGGATTAAAACGTATGTGCTACCGATTTTATGATGATTTCATATTACGAAATAGTAAATTACCACCGTTTTACAGTAGAATCTATACATATAGTGAAAAGACGAAGTGATGAAAACTATAATACGTTTTGAAGACAATTTCAAAGCTGATTGTAGGATAATAATTTTTAGATAATAAGACGAATTGACAAATATGCACAGCTGTTTGAGGTTTAAAAATAGTTAGAGCAGTTATGATTAAAGGTCGGGAAAATTCAAATTCCCGCCATATGACGAAGCAATACTGGTGGAAACGCAGTGTGAACCAATAATAGGATATTGTAAAGAAAATATTATTGTTAGTTGCTTTATGCTAAGAATAAATATGTGTAATGGGGACCATATGAAAACATGACTATAGATTACGGATGAACGAGAAATTGTTATGAACTACGCGTGATAAGTAAAATTGGGATATGTGAGGAAATAGAAACTACATGGATCTATAACTGTACTGCACTACGTCTTCATACTCCAGTCTATATAACAATTTTTCTTAATTTTTAACCAGAAAAGTGTGGTCCGTTCTTTGGTTTTTTTAAATAATTGTATTTATTAGTTTTATTTTTTTTATGTTAAACAAAAATCTGTAATACAAACACATGTACAAACGAATCGTCAGTTTCTCGTATTTTCGTATAACGAACAAAACTTGAAAATTGAAAATTGAAAAAATATGCTGGACGAATGCTCTGGATATCCACGTGATCAAAATAAGATAATAACTACAAAAAATTGGTCAGAATCCCAGCAATCAATTGTATTGCAATATTATTTTGAAGCACTGAATTCGAATCTGCCGCCAAAATCGAATTGACATCTATTTCTTACTTTCAGCGTCAGTCGTAACGGTCAGTTCAGCGATTTTCATATATATTGGGATGAACCTTCTAAATTTCTGTGGACTTGCATCCCATGTTTCATTTCATGTGGAGTTCCATTCATTTTGAGTTGGTACAGTGCCAGGTGATGGCTAGGTGAGGACTATTTAAGCCGTTTTAAGGTAGTTCAAGTGATTTTAGATATTTAAAGGTACCTAAGACAAAACCTATAATAGCCTATGTGTTTTGACATGTTGAAACGGAATTTACCACCAGACTGGAACCTGAAACTGACAAATGTAAATTTTGCACTTAAAAATAGAAAAAAATAATCGTCTCATTCCCAAGTCAAAATCTTACTCTGGAATCAAGACCAAAGTACTGTTTTGTTTTATGGGTGCTATGAGTTTGAGCACATAAAGTCCAAAAAAAGTATCGCAAACCCGCAAAAATGACTCTTTTCATTTTGGTTTTGTCCCCTATACCTCAAAACAAATAATATGATACTGTTTTTAGGTGTTATCAAAACGTACAGGGTCAATTTTTAAAAACACCTTAAAAACGGTAATAAAGACGGGGAGGATCCATTCTGATGGTGGATTTAGTGTAAAGGCGTTAAGTAAATAATTAAATACAGCAATACAATATCATCAATAAAACTAATATATTGCTACCTATACTAATCTACTCTAATTTATCCCAAATCATTAATTTTTCATAATAAATATATATCATAATCGAACTCAAACAAAATCTTACCATATGTCCCATCCTAACAAGAAACTATAATAAAAGTTATGAAATTGTTAGAAATTAATAAATAAAAACTTTTTTATATTAACTTTCTTCGATTTTTCTCCAAGGATATGCGCGTTATGAGAATATTAAACTTTTCCAATTTGTTGTTACAAGTCAACACAGTAATTTTACAAACTATAATAATTAGAATTTGTTATTCCTAGAGGAATATTTTAGAAAAGTGTTAAACAATTTTTTAATTTTTGAAATTAGGAGTTGGGAGTTGACTAAATAATAAAACATGTAAATGTTCGGGTCGGGGAGAGTCTCTGATAAAAAATATAGTTAACTATTAATCCATCGGATTTAAAAATCAATTTGATACAACAATTATTCAACATTAAAACTTTAACCTCAAAACCCTCATCCTTCAATTTCCTTTTTGAATAAAAAAACAATGACGATTATTACGATAAACGTAAATCAAATTCGTAAATCCCGCATACAACAACAAATTTTTTCGAGCGTATTTATTTTTTGGGGATAAAAACTAATCCGTAAAGTTTTTATGGTTGTATCCAGCATAAAAAAACTTTCTAATATAAAATTAATTTGTATCTATTTTATCCAATTTTATCTAAAAGTTCAAGCTCAATATGTTAGTAGGATGCATGTCGTTTTGATAAAAAAAAAATTTTTATGATTAAACAACAAGAAGAATAGAATAAAGACGGGGGATAGTTTAGCATGTTAAAAGTTTTATTACATTTATTTATTTGGATTTGTTATGAAAGATTGAAAATAATCAACGTTAATTCGTAAGATTTATTTTGACACGAAAATTTAGGAATTTCATAAGAAATATACTAATATAATACTAAAAGGATAGAGAAACTGTTTTGATTTATTTAACGTCATACAAAGTTGATTGAATAAGTTCCTATTCACAATCTTGTTTTTCGCATGAAAACGAGATGAACAAATTTATGAAATTTGATTGGTATTATCGTATTTCTCTTGATATTGTTTTTCGGACATCCAGCTTATGCTTGATTTCAGTTTAGAAATTATAGTCAGTTTCTTTGAAAAGTTTAAGTCTTTGTGGCGTTACCGTAATTTTGATTCATTTTATTTTACAAATAGTCAAACCCATAATCAATCATAATCTGATTTTTATTTTGCTTTCTTAAAACAAATTTTAATCAAAAATATCAGATTTATCATAGTTAGCTTTTAATGAGATGTAACAATCGTGGGGACGACTTACACTAACCCGAAAAAAATAACTCTCCAGCAGGGCTATGGTTTTTAAACACAATTATGAATCAATCACATAAAGATATTATGTTTTTATATTCTTCGAATATAATACTCCCAAAAGAAGACATATCAGGTCTTCTAAATGGTATGCGAAATTGTCCACGGATGAATTCTTAATCCTTGTAAACATCAATTAGGGGGAATTTTTTTACAAATACTGTTTGCTTTGCTTTAATTTACCTTGGACAGGAACATTTTATATTTTAGCGCAACTTGCCCAAACAAAACTAAATATAAACTGAAAATTATTACAAAAATGAAGAGATATAAAACAAAAATGAGAAAACAATTATTTGTATGACTCGGATTATCTAAATATGATTTGCAATGTGCAAAAGAAAGATTAAAAACCAAAGAGATGAAACAAAACAGCTTTTTGGTGTTATATGGTATACACAAGGGATTACTGTATAAGAGTTTAACAAACGGGAAACTGTTACAATCAAGAAGACAGAAGAGAATCAGATATAAATAGGAACAGAGAAAAGCATAGTTTTTCAAGGAAAAACTGAATAATTTCCAAATTTTCAAATGGTTTTTGTGTGTTTCATGCCGTGATACTCAGACTCATCAGAGACACCTGTTCACATCCTTGGTGTCTTACATACACAGTCACAAGGGCGATGACGACACACATGCATTGTTATTTGCACCATAAATATTGCAGGCTGATTTATCGTCGAAAGAAAAGGATGAGATCGAAACATCCTTAATTGACGAATTGGACGCTAATGGACTAGAGTTGAACAAGTGATTTTAAAAATAAAAAGGGAAAAATTTACTCATCTGAATTTGATAAAAATATCGGTTCGGTTCTTACCTTCTGGACATTTGCGCACTCAGCTGAAGTGGATCAATTTTTTGGAAGTTGGGGATGTGAAATTTATTTGTCGCTTAAAATTATCTAATGAAAGTGATAATTCTGATGGTGATTCGGAAGAGAAGGATCAATGAAGATTTATTAGAGTCACACCGCAAAACCTGGCAATCTGAATTGAATTAGTGTCCGATTATAAAAAGTAATAAAAAATTTTGTGAACTCGTGAATTGCATTGTGCAGTGAGGATTTAATTTAGAACGATTAACGCGCTTGGATACATTCGAGTGGGATGATTTAAATGAAGATAATATATGTCAAAAACGATATTTTCTCCGGCTGATTATTGAATTTAGGCATTGCAAACACACAAAATACTTAATCTTCGAGGAATCGTTGAACCAAACCTATCATAGAACGGAACCCAACAAACACCGCGTACGCCATGTGTTTGCCATGTCGTGCTGCCACTCGTGCCGTCGTTAACGTCATGTATTTATTACCGAATGCTGGCACGCTGTCCCGTCACAGTACGGTCATGATGCTACCTGGCGTGGGAGAAAATTTGCAAGATTGTTGCGCACACTATACCTTCAAAATGCTGTCATTTTGATTGCATTGGTTTAAACTAAAAATACTAAAACAGATCTATTTTGAGATTATTTTTCATTTTGTTTTCTCTCATGGTGACAGAAATCTCAATTCAAAAATATTTTTTCCTTCATAATCTGCAGAATTTATATATATACTTCTTTTGTTAATAGCACGTTATTCATTTCGCATGGTGTCACAATGTCATCAAAATAAAGAATGTAATGCGTACGTTTTGTCGCTACACCGTGCCGTTACGCTATGATGGCACTATGGTAACCACATGCGGATGCACTTGGGACGTCCAAGTGAGACCATGCCATGACGCGCGTGATCACATTGTGCCGCCACAGTGTTTGTTCGGATTTTTGGTAACGTCATCGCGACAAATGAAGATTACAGTCGTATTTCGAAGTTGCAAAATGAAAATGTATGTGTGTGATTGCATTTGTAAACGAGACGTCCATTGTTTTCACCATTTTTTGAATGATACTACTTAAATGAAAAAAACATCAGACTTCAAAAAATTTAAATATTTGGCTCACATATGAAAAATAATACTAATTTTCCCCAATTTTCTTAATATTATAAAAAAACTAATTTAAATATCAGTAAACCGACAAACAAAAGATATTAAATAAATATAATTATTTTTTTGAATCACTAAAATTAATTATTTAAAGAGCCCGTTTGTTTTTTGTGTATTTTTTCATTTTCACCTTTCCAGGTGCTCCGTTACGTGTGGTTTAAACTAGCACAAAAAATTACAAACAACGCTAAGTGACAGTCCAGTGGGGGTTCTATCCGTAAGATGACAATGTTCCTTAACACCAGAAGTACTCTGCTCTGGACTAGAAGTACTCCGCACTGCAAAGTGCTTAAATATTTTATTTACATTGGAATTTTTACTATAATTTTTAGATTTTTCGTCGCCAATTTTTGATTCCAAATGAATCCTAATAAATCAAATTGGATCAGCTTGGACAGAGCTATTTAAACGAACCTGATTGCTAGTATTTAGCGTAGCACGAATCGCACATGGGCGAAATGAACCATGCCTTAAATTTAAATTCATCCCAGTTTTACTGAATTCTCTTAGTACGAACTGTCAGTAGCCCACACTGCCCTCCTGACAGAAGCCAGAAGTAGCATTAAGCCCCAGCTACCATAGAGTCTACCGGGATAACCAAGATAGCCATTCCTAACATTTTATCTAAAGCTTTAGGATTGCCTTAAAGTTTTAATTTAAATATTGAAGACAAAAACGAATAAGATTAATGGCAAAATATACTTCAACGATTTATTTTTACTAAAACTGTTTCTGGTGCTAGAAAGAATGTTTTCATTTTAATCGATTTATAACGGTTTTATTCATTTCCATTTTTAACCAACTCAACTCACCCCATGATAAGACAACTTTTTATTACTGATTATAAATGTCATTACATTTGTAGCCAGACACACTACTATTAGTTTACACATAAAATCTAAACTCACATTTATCCATGATGAAATAAATTCTACCCATCACTAGAAAAACTAAAATCATGAATATAATGTCCAATAAATTGATTATATAAACGTCTAAACGCGTCTATCTGAAACCACTAAGAAGAGGAGTGAAAAACCGCTTTTCATTCGATTATTTTATTTTTTAAATTAAACGAACGAGATCTATTTTATTTGGCGCCGATAGTAGATTCGTAATAGATTTTTTGTTGTAATTTTTTCACATATTTTTTTTTTTTTTTTTTTTTTTTTTAATAAAATGTGTTGTGTAATAGGGTTTAGAATATGTGTCACAACAACACATAAATACCTTTTAAGACCTAGGTCTAGACCTGGGTCCCACAACAACTGGCGTTCTGAGGTGTAGATTAACGCTTTTTTTAAACATCTGTGGGTTGAAGCCACCTGAGACTAAGTGTTCCGGCAAACTATTCCATTTGTACGCAGTTCGGACAAAGAAGTCTCTCTGCGATCTGCCAGTATGACAGCGCGGGATCTTTACCGTTTCACTGGTTGCGGCAGCCGATTGCCGAGTGGAACGGGGGTAAGAATAAGTTTGAGGCATGATGCCGCTGATTTCATCTGAGCACTGCTGATGACGATATTTGTAAAAAACAACGAGGTCAGCAACAGTGCGACGATGTTGTAGGGAATCAAGTTGTGATGTCAAAGTTCGATCACCTACAATTCGTATAGCTCGCTTTTGAACAGAGTCCAAGAGGGCCAAGATGGAAACAGAGGCAGCACCCCAAACTTGACAGCAGTACTCCATACAGGGACGAATATAGGACTTATAAACATGGAGCAATTGGTATGGAGTGAAAAATATATATTTATCATCATTTTAATTCGAAATGAGTTGAATTTTTATGAATGAAATTTTGGATTATATTTGCATTGAAAGATGGAGATAAGGGTAACAAGCTTTTGATTTCAATTCGTTGATAAACAAATATAGGTTAGGGTTGTGGTTTCTGGTAAACATATCGATCTGTTGTTATTTGCTGTGGATATAAAAAAAAGTTGTTTGTTTCCATTGGTAGTTGGCTATCGACTGTATTTGTACATTTGAAATCCTAATTTCTACAGTATGAGTTAGTTTTTTGTTTTCAAACGGTATGCAACATAAACGCTTGGATTAATTGGAGCAGGTGTTTCAGGAGTCCCTCAATGAATTGGAATTTTTCAGGAATCTCACAAGTTGTCACACCACTCGCTCCTTTCAATCCTCTTTCTGGAGATATACCTTCCAATAACCACCTAGCAGATCTAATTTAAAAAACAATGTGGCACCCAATAATGTGTCCAAGATGTCATGGATTCGAGGCAGTGCGTAGTTTTCTTTGTTTGTTACTCCGTTTCGTTTTCAATAGTCGACGAACAATCTCATATTTCCATCATTCTTTCCTACTTAAATCACTGGTGAATTCCATGAACTTTCTGAGTGCTCGATAATACCAGCCGGCTTCATAACTTGTAGCATTCTATCAGCTAATTCTCGTTTTGATAATGGTAATCTCCTTGGTTTTGGCCGAATCAGCAATTCTGCTATTATGTCAAATTTTTTTTCACCTTTTTTTTATAAGCGAAACCACCATGTAATTCTGTGTCCCTCCATTGGGAGCTCCTGGATCGACGGAGAATCTGTTCGACTAGCGAACCTATCCTACCCTTCGATATGCCAATTGCTGGTTCAGGAATCAGGGCATATGAGTCTCCCTGTAAAGCTCTTTGCTAACTCATTAGTTTTTTGTCCCTACCAGTGAAATGTTATTCTAGCGTCCATGATAATCCACCCTAGATAGAATTTAAAGCATTCTTGCACTATTTTTGACTTAATAGTGTAGATTTTTAAACTTTCGGAGCAACCTGCCTATCAGTAAAATCATGCCAGACCTAAGCTCCAATCCACACCTTTTTGCGACCTCAAAAGTCTATTCTTACAAATACATGCAGATTCGCTGTAGGAGTTGTTCTGAAAGCAGTAGTGATACATAAATAAGCAAGCCTTTGTTCCGCCTCCAGTTTTATTATCGCATTTTCAACAAAATTTTTCGAGAACCATGCAAGGGACCCATAGCTGATAATGAGGCTGATAAATACTTTATGCAGCTCGTAGACCATTCTCAGCGTCAGCCTCCATTTGTCGCCATAATCCTAGTAAGTCAGCCCAAGAATCCGATGCCACGAATAACAATAAAGGGGATCAGACTTGGCCTTACTGAATCGGAACCAGCATCTGCTATCATAAGGCAAAAAGACATGTGGCCATTGTTTAAAAACGGGTCACAAAGAAGCCGAATGCTCAAATATAGCATCTTTTGCGCACTCAGCACAAAACAAATGGCAAACCACGTGTAGGAGGAGCACGTGTAGAAGGTAGCACCCAACCATAGCTTAATCATGAATTAGAATTTCTCTACTCACAATGTGGACATCCCGTTTACGGAGTGAGTGAAGTTGCAACGGGTCTGGGAATTAACACGCACTCTGCCTCCAGAGCAGAAAATGGGGATAGTTGCAAACCTGCCCACATAAGTTTCCACAACACCAGTAAGCTATAACAATCTAATAATTCACAGATTCACACTGTGTGGAGAATTTCATCTAGTGAATGTTTTTTGCCAGTTTCGAGAGCCTATCGAGTGCCATTTAAATAAACTGGAAACGATACCAAGCCATATACAAGGTTCAGTAATAATTATCGGTGACTTTAACGCTCGATATAAAATGTGGTTCGACTGTATCACTGACAGCAGAGGCCACAAACTTGAAGATTTTATTGCACGATGGAGTATTTTTGTGGCAAACAAATCTAGGAATCTAAGCACATATTCACACAACGACAAGCGTATAAAAAACTGGAAAGTTATTTAGGGCATGACCTCCAGTGATCATCGGGCTATCTCGTTTGAGATAACTGATTCTCAGAGCCATTCAGCCTGCGTTTTTTGTGCTAATTCCAATGGCAGTAGGTTCAAAGTCGATGCTATCAACTGGGAACTCCTTAATCTAAATCTAGTAATAAATACTAAGCAAGATGAAATCTAACGAGATTTGCTGTTCTGCGAACTGTGAAACGATAATTGCTTCTGTTACTGAGATTGTAATGAAGAGCTTTCTCATTGGCGAACCAATGCGTACCTAGAGTAATTTAACGCCTTAACGACTAAAGCTCAGCCATCGTGGATTTGAAAGATTTTTACCTGCTGCTTCAACACAAATGCAGAAATGTACGCAATTTACGAAAATACACAGATATGGAAAAAAATACAAGTGAAAAACGGAGACTCTGGCGACCCCTTTTGCGAAAGAACCACTATCAGCGCGTCCAACCCCCATAATCACTCCCAGACGCCCACACACTCACACTTCATACATGCCAACATTCACCCACACACTTAGACTGCGAAGCAAGACAATTAAGCTTTACGACCCGCTGCAAGTATCGCAAGTGGTAGTAATCAAAAGTTCGTTGTATGGCTGTCATCTGACCCACATGATACAGCTCATAAACCACTGCCATTGCTGGCGCACCGTGAACCAAATCCTCGAGCACTGGAGAACGTCACACGCTATATGGAAAGTCTTTATTGATTATTTCCCTTTATCTTTATTAATAACATTTTTTTAAAAAAAATTATGAAATCATAATTCCCCAAAAAAAAATATTTACAACTCAAAAAAAAATTATAAGTTTTTTTTTTGTAAGTTAAACAAACATGTCCAAACCAGTTTGTTTCAATACCTGTAGTTTACAGTTGGTTAATGTATAAGCTGGTTAATAAACATAAAACATGACAAGGATTTGTTTTTTTTCTTTTTTTTTTGTTCGTATTACAGGTTATTCGAGAATGATTTTTGATTTACTTAAAAATATAAATTCATCAATTTAGGTAATATAATAAAAGCAAAGGTATTTGGAATATTCAGTATTACCTCGGAGCAAAAAAAAATATTTTGATTAGAGTCATTTCCAATTTAGACTAAATGTGTCTCGCTACGCGCACCGCCAGTTCACACACACACGCAACAACAAGCACGCCCCCATTCAATCACTGATACACTCTTTCACACGCATTCACACGTCTACGTTAAAAAAAGGAAATAAAATAAATCAAGTTCGCTCACCCCATGTTTAAATCCTCCCGGCTTCCAAGACTTGCGGCCTTAGCCCTCCATCAGCGATGATAGATCCAACAGGTAAAGTACAATGGTTGAAATGGCATAAATAATACTTGGATGCTGAGTTACAATTCGGTGATAATAACAGAAGAAAAATGTATATCAATGTTGAGTTGAACTTCAGTTGTCATCACACCAAAATTTGATATCAGTTGAAATATGTACAATATACGTTAGCAACAGCAAAAATTTGATATAAATGTTGAGTAGAAATATGGTACGGTAATAACAGCACGACTTTGATACAAATGTTGCACTGAAATAATATAGTAGTAGTAAAGCTTTGATATCAATGTTGAGTTGAGACTCGGTGGTAATAGCAAAAATTGTATATTAATGATGCGTTGCAATACGGTGATAATAGCCAAAAAAAATGAGGCGTTGCAATAGCTAAGGTGAGTCACTTCAACTTCGGAGATTCAAAGCGTTCCACCATTTATTCAGATACATCACGTATCCTTTTCCAGGAATATAAACGTCAATCAACACAAAAAGGAAAGACTTTACATAGAAAAACGATTTTCATTTACTTTTATTCTTTATTTTTTTGTTGTGGTATCTTTTATATTAAAACACAAACACCGGCTTAATTAATTTTTTTTCTTAACTAACATACAGGTATATCCAAATTATAAATTAATATTTACGGTTTTCTTGTACTTATATAGGTTTACTAATTAGTTGGATGATTCCTTTTATTTTGTAAAACTAGAACATTGGTATTTATTTTCAATTTATGACAATTCTTGGACTCAATAAATGACTAAAAGTCATTTCATTTATCAAATATATAACTGGCTGCTTTCAAAGCAGTTATTGAACGTACTCAAACTAACATGAATGACCTTTTACAAATGTATAACAAATAAAATTTTGACCAAACGGCACAGTTATGACCTTCGGATTGTCTTGCACTATCGGTTAATAACAAAAAAAAAATTTTGGTTGTAATCGAAATTTATCACCACCGACCGATCATTGGTTCTTCTTTTCAAAAAAAAATAAAACCGATACTAACATGAAAATTTCACTAATTGCTTAGCTGGTTCAGTCTTACCCGTTTTAGAGACAGGCTCGGGAGAAAATTCCATTGAGCAAAACATGCACACCGAACAGGAATATAATTACTACCTTACTAATTTAACGTTTCCATACGGCGAAACGAGCAAATAAAATTATTTTCATTAACAACATAACTCTGTTCATGAATTTGATTTTTAATAAATATACAAAAAGAATTGACCTAATTTGACTAGTTGATACACACTCACCAATAACATTGTATTTCCACAATATGGACGGAACTTCTATCAACACAATAACACATAATAATTTTTTTTGTGAACCATAATTACCAAGAGTGAATTTGTTGTTTCTTTCTTATCACATACAAAAAAAACTTTTACTGAATTTTGAATCACAACACATTAGTTAAAAGTTGCAAAAAAAAATGCTTATCAAAAAAAAATTAATCCTTGTGGCCTGTATCATGGAGACTGACAGAAGAAACAGCAAGCATCATCCAGAATATACAATAATCGAATAAGAATCGCTTGTACTAAGAGCGATATGTTTGTATAAACGTTACGTCACAAACATATATAGATTTTTGGAAAAATTTTTTGTTTTCAACGGCACTAACATATATGATTTATCTTTTTTTATATTTTTTTTTTCACAACACAGAACAAATAAAATTTTTCTAAATTACGGGATACATGACGGACGGATACATTTAAAAAAAATTTGCACTAATTGAACTATTTTAAAAGAATTTGTTTTAATTAAAATTTACACTACTTAAACCGAACTTAATTTTAAGATGAAAAAGGCTTGAATGCAAAATTTCAACTTTATAATTTTGTCATTCATGAGTGAAAAATATGCTGCACAAGAGAGATCGAATACAAAACTGATTGTAGGATAGGCTTGTGCCGTTCGTGAACGAAGTAGTTCAAAAATTCGATCCCAAACTCAGATCGAACGAACTAGTTCATTTACTTTTTCGATCCTAGTTCATTAGTTCAAATAAACTTTTTTTCGTGTAATAAAATTATCGATTAATTAAATAATTTATCAAACAATTTCACAATTTAGTAGTAGTAATTGGTAATTTTATTGAAAAAGTTGAATCTAAATCTGAAAATTATATTAAATCTTTAGTTATGTAAAAATTAAAACATGATTTTTTTAATATTTTCGTGAACTAATGAACTAAAAGAACGAATTAGTTCATGAATACAAATCGAACTAGTTCGTTCGATCTTTTAATTGAACTAAAATGCCCAAGTCTATTGTAGGATATTAATTTTTTCTATTGCGACGACTGGACAAATATGCACAGCTGTTTGAGGTTTGAAAATTTTGTTGAGCAAGTACGGTTAGTGTCCGGAGAATTCAAATTTTAGTAGTATGGTAAAGTAATGCGGGTGAAAACGCAGTGTGAGTCAATAATAGGGGATTGTAAAGGAAATATTATTGTTAAATGTTTTATGCTAAGAACAAATTTATGTAACGGAAACTATATAAAAATATGACTATAGATTGTAGATGAATGAGAAACTATTATGAACTACGTATGGTAAGCAAAATTGTGAATTATGAGAAAACAGACATTGAATAAATCGGGAACTTTACCGCTCTACATTATCATACTCCAGTCTACATAACAAGATCATACTAAATGCTTGTGAAGATGCCATACCACGCAAATCAAACTGCAACAAAACAAATAGGACAACCTGTTGAACTAGTGATCTAACTAAACTCAAAAGTGAATTAAACCAGGTTAGAAGAAAATACCAGAAAGAACTTAATCCAGATCTCAACTTGTGTGTTATTTATGTGTCGACTTGTGTGTTATTTATGTTGATTGGTGTACTCACGTTGGTGTTCAGTCTCATTAGCTTTGTTTTGGTGATGTAGATTTTGAGACCACCTTCGTGTGCAAGGATTGATAGCTGCTGTATTTTCTGCTGCATGTCGACATGTCTGTGTGTAAGCAGGCAGATATTGTGTGCGTAGTCTAGATCATTGAGCCGTCTTAATGGTCCCCATTGGATGCCATTTGGACTTTCGCTTTCGAGCTTTCGCATGACACTATCTAGTACTATGAGGAATAGTAGCAGTGATAACACACAGCCTTGCCTTACTCCCTGGTTGTTGAAGAACTTATCACTTTGCTGTCCTTTGTATTGAATTTTGCTCCCAGCATTCTGATAGATTTCCTTGATTATATCAATAATCTGATTAGGGATGCCCATTTCACAAAGTGATTTCCAGATAGCCGTTCTGTTGATTGTGTCAAACGCCCGCTCGAAGTCCACGAAGATTAGATACAGTGGCGAATTCCATTCGTTAGATTGTTCGACGATGATACGGATTGTGTTGATATGATCTGTACACCTTCTGCCTGGTTTAAAGCCAGCTTGTTCGTTTCTTAATTTCTTGTTAATTGATGGGGATATTCTTTTCAGAATGATCATCGCTAATACTTTCATTGTGGTGTTGAGCAGGGATATACCTCGCCAATTTTTACATTCTCTTAGATCACCTTTCTTGGGAATTGTTATGGTTAAACCCTCTTTCCATTTGTCCGGTATTTTTCCAGAACTCCATATGTCAGCTAATAGTGGTGTTAGGATTTCAGCTGTGGTAGCTGCATCTGTTTTGAATACTTCCGCTGGTAGGTTGTCTGTACCAGCTGCTTTGTTGTTCTTTAGTTTCTGTATGGCACTTCTAACTTCCCGCTCCGTCGGTGGATGGGTGTTGATAGTTTCGTTATTAGTGCCATCTGCAGGCTGGAAACTTTCCTCGTTATTTTGGTTGTTGTCTTCGAAGTATTCTTTCCATCTATTAAGCTGCTGTTCGGTTGTTGTTAGGGTTTCACCAGATTCATTCTTTATTTGCTCTGCGCTTCAGTTGTGTTTTGGTGACATAGTTGCACCTTGAGCTGTCGACGTTCTTCAATTTTCTTCCAAGTATCATCGCTAATCCATGGTTTGCGGGACTTGTCTTGGTATCCGAGTACATCTATAGCAGTGTTGATGTAGGCTGCTTCAATTTGTTCCCATTTATGATCAATATTACTGGCTTCATGTCCTGATAGATTGAGCTGGAGCGATTGTTTGAAGATGTCGCGTATGTTCTTGTCTCTTAATCTATTGGTGTTGAATTCCCTCCGATTAGACTTGTTTTTTTTCACAGTGGCTGGTTTAATTTTGAATGTTGCTATTACCAGTTGGTGGTGGCTGTGTATGTCTGCTCCACTTATTGTTCTGACATCCTGAAGAGAGGACAGAAATTTTTTTGTTAACCAGTACGTGATCGATTTGATTCTTGGTTCTTCCATCGGGTGATATCCAAGTGTATTTATGTATGTTCTTATGTGGGAATTTACTGCCTCCTATGAATAGCTGGTTTGTGACACAACAATCGATGAGCCTATCACCATTGTTGTTTCGTGCTGATTCTAGCGCACATCTGCCCATGATTGATGCCATGCCAGTGTTATCGGCTCCAATTTTAGCATTGAAATCTCCTTGAATAATTTTTATATCATTTCGGTGTGCACTAGAAATTTGGGCTTGTAAGTTGTTCGTAGAATTCATTTTTTGTTGTGTCATCAGCTTCTTCGGTAGGTGCATAGCACTGAATTATGGTTGTATTTCTGATTTTCGAATGAAATCGAGCTATTATTATTC
This sequence comes from Diogma glabrata, assembly GCA_963693315.1. NCBI lineage: Eukaryota > Metazoa > Arthropoda > Insecta > Diptera > Cylindrotomidae > Diogma > Diogma glabrata. Next base: position 17,862,704 of record OY856188.1, on the reverse strand, counting down.
TGCTACTTATCGGTTTCCATTCTAGTAGTGCTTGCTTTGCTTTGGGTGTTGTTAATATACCTACACCTTGTTCGTGTGTGTCGGCTTTACCAGAGAATATGAAGTGGTTTCCTGCGCTTGTTGTCAATTCCCCACTGTTTTTCCATTTTACTTCACTGAGTCCTAGTATTTCGATCTTATGTTCATTCAATACCTTCTCAACTTGTGCTAGCCTCTATGTTTTTGTTAGAGTCCTGACGTTCCAGTTCCCAATTCGTGTCCGGTTGCGATAGCCAAGGGTCGATTATTTGATTGTTTTTCCGGTTTGTTGTTTTTTCTTTGTTCTTCCTAGTGTGCGTTTCTTTAATCATTTTGAATTTCGGATTCACCTTTCGGATTAACGGGTGATTGGGCCATCGAATCCTAGCCAGTTTCCAGGGCTACTGGATAAGGTATACTGGCATTGCGTGGGCGAGATATTCCTGCTTCAATGTGATTCAAATTTCCATATTTTTTATCTGATGAAGTTCCCAAGCGGTCATCCGTTTAAGTTGGCACTCTTCCCAGTGTTGCTTAGCTTCCTTGTAAGTGATGTTGTTGACTTATCCACTTCTCCATCTCGCCCACTAGAGATTGCTGGATAACTATCTTAATATACAAGAAAAGCAATAGTTAAGGATGATTTTGATTCGGTGGAAAAGACAAAACCAAATTACCTCCTGGTGCAGAAGAATCAAATTAAGCTTGTCAGAGCAAAAAACTATGATGCTAAAACCAAGTACGACAGAGCAAGGCCACCAACCATTAAAGTAAATGATATTACAATCAAAATGGTTAGCTCAACTGGATACTTTGGTGTTGACTTTGATGAGAGGTTGGTGTCTCAAGTAAGATCGTCATTACTAGAAAATGGAATTGACAATTTAACAGCAGATACACTTAGTATAATGCTGAAAATAAAAATATTAATGCGTTTAAAATATTCTGCCATGAAGCTCATGAACTGATGCGAGAAAGAAATCAGGTATAGCTCTTCAGGTTAGTCTTCTTTCTGACATAGTTCTAAGACAGTAGAGCATACAGTTATTCTTTATGCAAACCATCAACCTCCTCGAGGTTAAGGATGGAAACGAGCAACTAATTTTAATTTTGACTGAGGTAGAATTTAACTATTTTACTTCTGCTGACAAATTAATGTTTTAGACAAAATTGCCTCGACCAATCGATGGACGTGTTTATAAAAACCCTGTAAAGTTTTTGAACTAGAAACAGAGATTCTAGCAATAAATATTGTGGTGGTAGCCCTCTTCATGTCAAGAAAATGATTTCTGGAGCATTGTTTGTATTTCTTTCTTCGACAAAACTTTAGTCGTTTTTTCAAAGGCACAATCTTTATCTTCACCTTTTTCTGCTTCTGGAAAAGCATCTGCTCCTACTTGTTCAAAAAGATGTTTATTTGAATCCAACCCGGCTTCTTGCATGGTTTTTATTAATCTTTCTTTCAGTTCACCCTTGGTAACGGTTATTAAATGCTTAATTCCTTTAAATCCATTTTTCTTGCAGACCCTAACTATGACAGCAGCAGTAGTGAGACTTGGTCAAGTTATTTATTTACGGTTCGACCTCTAAATCAAGAAACTAAAACAATGGTTTATGAACTTAATCGTTTATCATCAATTTTTTATTTTAAAATAGAAATATTAAAATCGGTTGAACTACATTTAATTTTCAAATTAACATTACGTGCGGTTGTCTCAACTACACCGTTCTAAACTGTACAACTGTTAAAACCATTTGGGCGTTCTATTCGACATATTTACTCATATCGATTGAAAATAGAACAATTGTTTTCAGTGTACTAAAACTCATTCCTCTACACCGCATAAGAAGCATGGTTCATGACTGTAATAGTATTTCTATTAACGAACTACTGTAACGTGTTTTTGCTGAACTCCCACAATGAATTGAAACAAAGAGAAAATTGAAATTTTGAATATTTGAACTCTTGAAAATAACAATAAAACCGCACTTCATTGAAAAAAATTATATCAACGAAAATAATAAATTATTTCAAATGTTTCCTAACAACCCCTAAAAATTTCGCTATAAAAATAAATTAATTTATCTTTCGCTTTCTGAATACTCTTAATTAAATTAATTGAAAAATTTTGCACAACAGTTGATTATTTGGTAATAATATTAATTGATTATTTGTCGATTTTATTAAAATCAGATTTGGTTTGGTTTTTATAAGCGTTTTGCCGCATCAAAATGTAATAAAACAGAGAAGTTGATTAAGTTAAATTTGTGATAGGATTAGATTTCATTTCTGGTTTATTATTGATAAAATTTATATTTCACTCTAAAGAAGCATAGAAAATACTTCCAGATTTCCTTAGAATAATATTGAATTTTCTGTAATCGTAATCTAATGGAAATGTATTGACAATTGATAAAAATAGAAAAAGAAAGTAAAGTTATAAATTTTGTTTTATTTGCCAGTTGGTGGCAATAAAAGTTTATTAATAATTAGAATTGATTAGAAGATAATTGTTGTATAATGTTATTTGTTTTTCTTTTTTAGGTAATTAGCTGCTATCTTTTCTAGTGGTAGGAATGTGTCAATGTTTAAGCAAAATAAACAGTCATTAAGTATATTTATAACACGGTAGCTGAAAACTATTGGATTTTGGTATGATAAAAACAAACACAACAGACAATTGTAAGTATGCTTTTATTGATTTCTTAAAAATAGGCTGGAACGCGTAAAGAATTGGTTCATGCATTTAGAAGACAAAATAAATATATATAAACCAATTTCGAATAATGCAGCTATGCAGTAAATTACTACGAGAAAGGTCGAAAGTTACAGTACATTTGCTACAATGCTTGTCGACCATTACAGGACAGGACGAAAGGAGGAGGTCTGACTGACTGCATTCGTCCTGAGAATTATAAAAAAATAAGAAACAAAATAGGAGCTGGGTTCGAACCCAAACCCCGAGATAAAGACTCTCAGGCTCTACGACTAAAATAGCCCGGCCAGACAAAACAAATGAAGATCAAATAAAGGTTTGAGAACATATATATAAGAAATATGGAAAAGACTTTTCGGACAATAAGAAATCAAAGGGGAACTAGCGAGAAGCATAATCTACTAACGCACGTCTTTGGAATGATATATTTCCGGTCGTCAGGAAATCACGTCCTCCAGTTCGTATGATTCGATACCAACTACCCTGATAACTTAGGCTTTCACAAATTAAATTTGAGAACTAATTTGGCACTTAGTTGCTTTCCAGCGCCACTCAAAATGAAGTTTCGACGGAACAGGATGTCACTTTGAACAAAAACAAGTTTATGTGTACGCAAATTGTAACGAGCTGCGTTTCGCACAACGGCTTCAGGGATTAGTTCTTTAATTCGGGAGCGAATCTTGGATCTGGATGATTGAGAAATTTGACACTCTCATCCAGACAATTCAAGAATCGTAGTAAGGAGTAGGACGTACCATGACTGATCATGGATATCCCAAAAGGCATAATAGGGGAAACACCCTAAAGTTTGATGGACAGAAAATCGAAGAACATAAACAATTTCGGTAAGATGCACGTCTCACCGAATATGGTCTTTTGTCAGGTACGCACGTAGTCCAGCCATGACACTTCTGTCAACTCGTTCGGATGCGTTAGTATAATGCTGCAAAGGTATGGTGACCCCATTGGTCGCAAGCAATGTTTCAAACAATGTAGGTCTAAACTGCGACCCATTGTCTGAGACAATTGTTCCCAGACACACAGAACACATTAGTTTCTAGCAGTTTGCAGACAAGCTCAGCGGTAAGTTTCCGTAAAGGAAAAAGAAACAGGTTACAGTCAGAATTGCTATATGACCGAACTTACTTTTAATACACCTCTACCTTCTACACAGCCCAAGTATTAAACTGGCGGGATAAAGAAATTACTCTTCTTAACATTGATCGTCAAGTTAAAAATTTTATAAATTTTGAAATAAAAATATGTTGAGCAAGTAACCTTTGAACAAAATATTTGTTATTTTTTTCAAACAAATTGTATAACTATGATAACAAAAAATAACAAACGTTTTGATTGGATTATAAAATTTTGAATTAAAAGGTTGCTTTGATAAAATTTCTATTTTTTATAGAATTTAAACAAATACAAATGTTTTCCCTTTTTGGACGTAACTATGACAACAAAATATATTTTTAAAATTGTAACGGTACCTGGGTACTGTTATGCCAGGAAACAATTAATTATCAATACCATAAAAATAAAAAAAAAACCAATATGGTCTTCGACCAAGAAATATCTCAACAAAAACTAATCTATCTACAGACCATGATGGCCATTATAATAATTCAAAAAGAAAGAAAATTTAAAGAATTCAAATTTAGGAGTAATAAAACAAAATAAACTTAACTTATTACAGTTGCGTGTTGAACGTTGATACGACCTTGTGTCACATGTATTCCCTTCAATTTAATGTTCCTGCGTCGTTAACCTTCCTCGCAAACCCCAATGCTTGTTCCCAAAATTCCTACAATGTATTTGTTTTCGTAAAATGCTACTTTTTCAACAACTAGTTTAACAACTCGGCACATACAAATATAGTTTTAATCCAAATTTGACTATCAAACAAAGTCTTAAAACTGGCATATGTGAACCTAATTTTATTACAGTACAGTTTAATTTTATTACAGTACAGGTATAATTTAGTTAGGGATTCCAAACTTGTTGTCAATCCATTATTGTATATCCAGCAGAGCGCTAAAATGATTTACTCCAATTTTGTATACGACTCCAGATTACAAGACAAATCAATTTAGCTAAATCGGCAATTAGTCGGCTTACAATTCGGCGTGTTTAGCACTCAACAAGTGAGATACATTAGGTACAACTAAATTGCTTTTATAGATTGTATTCATTTAATATGACCAAACACTACATTCGATTTACAGTTCAATATATCAGAATTGTGACCACAATTAAAAAAAAAGAATTTTTTTTTTTTATTATATTTTTTTTATTATTTTTGATCGATTATAATATGTTTTATTTTTCATCTAATATTAAACTCAAAAATTTTGTAGAATTTTAACCCTTTATTTTCAAATAATACCAATCACGAACTAAAAACTATTTTAGCGTTATTCAACTATCTGTTACGACTTGATATCAAGCAAAATTTTTATTATTTATTTATCTTATTGAAAAATATTATCGCGAACTGATTCAGAGAAAAGTTTTTATTTTGTGAAAAATAAATCACTGACCGGTTAACAAGTTTTATTGTTTTAATATCAAACGCGGACTTATATTATTTTGTCAAAATGCAACTATAAATAGCATTTTAATATTACATAAAAGAAGGAGTAAAAGAGTTGATTGCATGGAACATAAGCTCGTTATTCATATTGTTATACACAATACATTTATAAAAAAAAACTCATTTACAAAGCCACAGGTTGTTTCATTTACCACAAAGATGAAGTTTGTCTATTCATTCGTGAAACATAAATAAAAATATTGACCACCCTTTTCATTAACAGGTATTCACACCATCTCAACAACAAGCTTTTTACACACAACAAAATATTTCGAGAAGACAAACAAAAAGAATTGGAAATGATCAAATATTTTAGAAATTCTTTTCCTTCTCTGTTTCATTATGATAAACCGAAAAGAAAAATTCAAACGTATCACTTCTTTTGTTTTGTTGTATTTAAGCACGGAGATAATGAAGGAAAACAAACAAAATTCTAAACGTTTGTAAATAGAATGCAAGTATATAACAAAAACTATTATAACCTTGATGTTTTACAGTGTGTCCGAAGTTTAGGCGTACTGATTGATTGTTAATAAAAATGTTAATAAAAAATGCAATGATGTCGTATCATAAATTAAAAATGGAAAAGTGTAGGTTGATTAGGAAATTAGTCTTTAGTGCTAGTCCAGCCAGGGCTGTTAACTACAAAGAACCAATTTCCCGTCAACCCTGATTGTATATTTTTATAAAGGATATCTGTTAGACATCACGTAATTTGTTGGGCATAACAAAATCTGACACTTTAAGGCCGCAAATCACAGTAATAAAGTAACACTTTAATATGTAGGCGAAAAAAAAAATCTTTATCCATTTAATTATATTAATCAAAATCATAAAAGTATAACATATAATTGTCAAACAAGGTTACATTACATTAAAAACAATTACGTTGCTTTTATAGAATTATGTTTTTCTACATATCACTTAAATTTCACTAAATAAATGGTTTATTTATAATTTTTCTTATCGAAAACAAGCACTGAGTGTTGTATTTAATCTAATAAAAGCACTATAACAAAAACAAAAATTCTAATTGAAAACAACGAATTTTCCTAGGGAACGATTTTTCACATAAATCTTAGAAATTTTCTTTTCGTTATCAAACTTTTTTTTGACAACCAAACATCTTTCTAAAATATATAGAATTACAAAAAAATAGAATAAAATTTCTAACATCAGGTATAGTCTTTGATGTAATGATATAGCATTTTTACATTTTTGTAGTATCGTGTGCTTGCAACGATAGCATAAGGAGCATTCTATCGAACTAAAAAAAAGAAGCATCTAGATTCTAGAAGGTGTTCATTTCAAATAATAAACCAAAAAATTACGATTTATATGAATCATAATTATTCTTAAAGATCCATATGTTCAGCTTCAAAATATTTAATTTGCTGTGTCAATAACTCAACAGATAACATAATTTAAAAGAAACATAAATAATACACTTATTATATAAGCAAACAATAAACACATTTTTGTAATAATTATCATTCAAAATTTTATCAAGTTTACTAACAACCAACTACGCGAATCGATTATTTTTTCATGTTGAATTTTTATGATTCAACAGTTAAGAAAATTGTTAGATGAATAATATCTTCACCAGGGTTTTCTAGGACGGTTATGATTGATTTTTTTTAAAATCATGGTAAAATGAAGTAAATGACAATAAAATTAAGATTGAGGTTACAATCGCCAAGTCAGCATCGTCAGTAAAGAAATTACCCTGGATAATGATATTTCATAGCTATTGCCAGTGGTATGTGATATCTCACGTTAATTCGTGTGTCTGCGGTATGGTTGTCACATCCACAGATTTGATTATCAAAACAATTACAATTTAAAAAAATTGATCTCTTGATTGTGTCGAAGCTCCTTAAAAGAAGCACTTATAGCAATGGTTGTCAATCCGAAAACCCAATTAAATTGAAAGCTCCAATGCACCTTTTAGGTAGATTTCATATAAAAATCTACCTATTGCAATGGGCTTCATCTCGGAATTTCGGAAACATTTTTGTGCCAAACGACTACATATGATAAGCGGAGACGAAAAAACAAAAAAGAAAAAAAAAAAAAAAAATATATATATATATATATATATATATATATATATATATATATATATATATATATATATATATATATATATATATATATATATATATATATATATATATATATATATATATATATATATATATATATATATATATATATATATATATATATATATATATATATATATATATTAGACCGACCCAAAAACCACATGTTGATTTTTTTTTGGTGCTCAGGGCTAAATTCGTTTATTGGTCCATACTGAATATCCACACAAAAAATTGGGCCAATTGGTGCATCCAAGAGCCAGCGCTTTTGCATATAGTAAAACAAGATTCGAGATATAAATACTTATATCTCGAAAACGCGTAGTGATATGAAAAAAAAGTTAAAGCGAACCTACGTTATATTGCAATTGTCTAACTTTCTTAGAACAAATTTTTTTTCTCGGAATTACAACAAAAAAGTTTTAGTGGAACTTTATACGTTTGAGGTCAATTTTTCAAAAAGGCCTCATTGCCTCCAGTGACATTTCAGAAAAAAAAGTTTCAAACAAAATATTAATATTTTTGCTAAACTAACATTTATTTAGAACATACTTATAACTTTATTCAAAAATAAAAAAGGTTTAGAACAAAAGTTTCATTATTTTAAGTATTTCTTCAAATTTTCAGTTTAGCTTAACAGTGTATTTCTAAAAATATATAAAATTTATTAAAATTAATTAAACATAATATCATATTAATAAAAAAATTATTTGCCTTTAAAAATATTTGCAGAGTCACCTAGAGAAAACAACTATTATGGCAAGTGTCAGAATATGAGTATCAATCAATGCATTCCTGACAGTGTAGTTTATCGAGAAAAATTTTTGAAAATCGGATTTCTACGGTTTTGTGTTAATTCGTTAGTATTCTCAAAATTTGGATGCAAAAACTAATTTTTTAAGAAGCAGTTCTAAAAAATTTAGTTCTAAACTGTTAGAAGGTCTTGAAATTTGCATTTGGCTGTAGAGAACATTATTTAATAATTCACTAGAATGTCCATATCTTTTGATATACTTAACCGAATTTCGTGATTTTATACTTGTTTAAAAGGTATTGAACTAAGTAATATCAGTAAATTATTTTTACACGTTTCAAATCTAGTAGCATAATAGGGTAACCTGAAAATTAAATATAATATTTTGAAATAGGCAAAACGAAATATAATGTAAGAATGTTTAGACAAAATATGAAATAGTGTTGAAATGAAAATTCAAGGTAATAAATCGACATGCTATTTAGCTGATTACTCCATACTTTGATATAAATTGATGTGTTAAATGGTAATTTAACATATTTTTCACTTAGTTATTGGTGAAGTTATAGTTGCACTTAGTTAGCCAATATTCACGCAAGATTTCTGCAACAGAATTCTTTGTTGGTTTAAGGATTTTTTGTCGATAATTCTCTACATCTTGAAGGATGAACGGTTTCTGTTCTTCATCTTTACTTAAAATGTCTATTGTAGTCCGTCATTAACTTTACTCCCTGTTCTGCAACGTCATTTACGTATTACGACCATAATTCCTTTAATTTGCTGTTAAGTGTTCAAATATTCTTCATTTGCTATCCAAGAATCTGGGTTTTCATACAAAAATTTTGGAATTTTTTGAAGGCTTCTTGAAAAAATATCTAGGATTTGTCAGACAAGAAAAAATTTAAATATATTTTATTCGGTACTAGTTTGAAAATATTTGCTTTCCTAGATGTCATATTGGTTTGATTATGAAATTGTAACTTTTTCTCCATTGCTGTTTTGATATTGTTACTCAAATCTCGGTCAAAAAATTCTAGAGGTACTAGAATATCACCTTTTGCCTATTTTAAAATATTATATTTAATTTTCAGGTCACCTTTGTGTGCTTCTAAATTTGAAACGTGCAAAAATAATTTACTAAAATTACTTAGCTCAATACCTTTTAAACAAGTATAAAATCATGGAATTCGGTTAAGTAAATCAAAAGATATGGACATTTTAGTGAATTATTAAATAATGTTCTCTACAGGCAAATGCAAATTTCAAGACCTTCTAACAGTTTATAACTAAAATTTTTTGAACTGCTTCTTAAAAAATTGGTTTTTGCATCCATATTTTGAGAACACTATTGAATTAACAAAAAACCGTAGAAGTTTGGCTTTCAAAAATTTTGCTCGATAAACTACACTGTCAAGAAGGCATTGATCGATACTCATATTCTGACACTTGCCATAATAGTTGTTTTCTCTAGGTGACTCTGCAAATATTTTTAAAGGCAAATAATTTTTTTATTAATATGATATTATGTTTCATTAATTGTAATAAATTTTGTATATTTTTAGAAATACACTGTAAAGCTAAACTGAAAATTTGAAGAAATACTTAAAATAATGAAACTTTTGTTCTAAAACTTTTTTATTTTTGAATAAAAGTTATAAGTATGTTCTAAATAAATGTTAGTTTAGCAAAAATATTAATATTTTGTTTGAAACTTTTTTTTCTGAAATGTCACTGGAGGCAATGAGGCCTTTTTGAAAAATTGACCTCAAACGTATAAAGTTCCACTAAAACTTTTTTGTTGTAATTCCGAGAAAAAAAATTTGTTCTAAGAAAGTTAGACAATTGCAATATAACGTGGGTTGGCTTTAACTTTTTTTTCATATCATTAAGCGTTTTTGAGATATGAGTATTTACAGCCAAGAAATCTCGAATCTTGTTTTGCTATATGCAAAAGCGCTGCCTCTTGGATGCACCAATTGGGCCAATTTTTTGTGTGGATATTCAGTATGGACCAATTAACGAATCAAGCCTTGAGCACCAAAAAAAAACAACATTTTGCATTTCCATACAAAAATGGGTATATATATTTATATATATATATATATATATATATATATATATATATATATATATATATATATATATATATATATATATATATATATATATATATATATATATATATATATATATATATATATATATATATATATATATATATATATATATATATATATATATATATATATATATATATATATATATATATATATATATATATATATATATATATATATATATATATATATATATATATATATATATATATATATATATATATATATATATATATATATATATATATATATATATATATATATATATATATATATATATATATATATATATATATATATGGGGCATTCTCTGTCAAATCAGCCACCCCCCCCTGCACACTTTATTTTTAAAGATAATTAAATGCATTTGGGCTTAAAATTTTTCTTAGACCTTCTAGTTTTTTATGTCGTATGGTGTTTTGTGATTTTCAAAATGGCGGATCAACAATGGCGGAAAAGAAGAAGAAAGTACGTGAACAATTATTAAATATTCAAATTTTTTGATTACTTCCCGACATCCAATCGGCCTCAAATCCTGCCCACATCCTAAGTTTTAATAATAATTTAAGGTAGTATGGTTCACATCATTGTAGATCCAACATGGCCGACATCAGAAAATGGCCGACTATGTTTTTTTAGAACCCCCTCGAGATGGGTATCAAATAAAAGGGCATGACGAGTAGAATACAATAAGATGTCTTACGTAATATAAGATCCAATATGGCGGCAAAAACAAAATGACGGATGGGCTTTTTCTTACAACCTCCTGTATATGGGTGTCAAATGAAAGGGTTTGACAAAAGGAGAATATAATAAGTCAGAATTTTTACCTAGCCTCAAAAAACACCACGTAGTTTTTGTTTTTTAATTTATTTATTTTTTTAATTTAATTTATTTATTTATTTGTTTTGTTTAAAAAAACACTTCTTTTTTGAGGTTAGGTAGAAATTCTGACTTGTTATATTCTCTTTATGTCAAACCCTTTCATTTGACACCCATATACAGGGGGTTGTAAGAAAAAGCCCATCCGCCATTTTGTTTTTGCCGCCATATTGGATCTTATATTACGTAAGACGTCTTATTGTATTCTACTCGTCATGCCCTTTTATTTGATACCCATCTCGAGGGGGTTCTAAAAAAATATAGTCGGCCATTTTCTGATGTCGGCCATGTTGGATCTACAATGATATGAACCATACTAACTTAAATTATTATTAAAACTTAGGATGTGGGCAGGATTTGAGGCCGATTGGATGTCGGAAAGTAATCAAAAAATTTGAATATTTAATAATTGTTCACGTACTTTCTTCTTCTTTTCCGCCATTGTTGATCTACCATTTTGAAAATCACAAAACACCATACAGCATAAAAAACTAGAAGGTCTAAGAAAAATTTTAAGCCCAAATGCATTTAATTATCTTTAAAAATAAAGTGTGCAGGGGGGGGTGGCTGATTTGACAGAGAATACCCCATATATATATATATATATATATATATATATATATATATATATATATATATATATATATATATATATATATATATATATATATATATATATATATATATATATATATATATATATATATATATATATATATATATATATATATATATATATATATATATATATATATATATATATATATATATATATATATATATATATATATATAAACGATATGAGATATAACGAAAACGACCGGCACTCTCACGGTCGCATTTGTTGAGGAGAAAAAAAATTTCTGTACATGTATGTTCTATTAATATCTCGGACGAGTTCGTGAATCGGCAAAATCCGACACGTGGTTAAGGAACTAGAGCCTTTTTTCTAAAAAAATAGATTTTTTAAAACTGTTATAACGGCCGTTTGGATACTAATGGCAAGGAATGGCAAGGAACTTATTAGTTTTTGAGCGATAGTGAGCAAAATGGTAGGGGTCTGCATAGTTCTTGTTTTTTCGGACGCTTAATAACATCTGTATCTGATAACCGAATTGGATGAAACTTGGTACATACACATTTAGTACGGCTAACAACAGTTCTGCATCCCCACTTCCGGTTTGTGATTCCCGGTAAAAATTTTTTTTGCTTTTTCTCGTACAACAGAATTTATGTTTGTTGGGATACTACTGCTCTCTTTAATATTTTTATAATTAGAACTACGCGAAATCTACAACATTGATTAGCTTTTAATTAAAGTATTTGATGGATGTTAGCTCATTATATATCCAGAACACTATGTTTCCAGAGCTGTGGTGAAGTCAGCCTATGCATCAGCGTCGCAATATTTTTTAATTTGTTTAAAATGGAAGTATTATCGATGCCACCGCAAGAGGGTGTTGAAGGTTAAAAACTACATTTTGCACGTAATTCGAAAACTTTATGATTTTTTTCTTCGAAAATAGCAGCTTTTAGGAACATTTTGCTTAGAACTATTTTGGCTTAAAATTTTACGTGGATTACGAATATATTTTTCGATATGAAAAACTTGTCAATTTAAAATACTTTGGCCGCAATATTGAATTCGCAATTTTTAAATGTATTAATTTATCTTACATTCATTGAAGTTTAATTTCTGTTTTACGGAATAAGATATAACGGGAAAACTGCAGTTTTTAACCTTCAACGCCCTCTAGCGGTCATATCGATACTCCTTCATCACACGTGAAAAAAATGCTAACGAACTAACAGTTTTTCGAAAGAAAAACCGGCAAGACGGTGGTGCCATAAAATCTAAAAAAAAGTTTTAAAATTGTTTTCTGATAGAGGACTATCAATTCCCAACATTTGGAGTAAAACATTTTTTGTTTGTTCCCGTTCACGGTGGAATGCCCTATTTATAAATTCTAATATTAAAAATTTGATTACAGAAATTTATAGTAAAAAGAGGTCAGTCTACATTGTGTTATCGGAATTGCTTCATATAGTCTATTGAACTATGTACATACTCGTTTAATTTCTCCTCTTTTGCAATAAACGACTTATCTACACTTTTAAAAAAGCTTTTTAAATAAACCTAAAAACAACATCATTTTCTTAATTTGCCAAATGTCATACACTAATCAGTAATAGCGTCCAATAATTGATAATTGAAAAATAGAACATTAACAGTAACATTTTATTTCATCCTCTTAATCTCAAAATGTTTAACTTTATTTTTTAGACAACTATAATGGTGTGTGTTTTTGTATGAATGCTATCAAAATGAAGAATAAAGATTGCTTCATTATTGATTAAATTTGAAAATTCAATTTTTTTACCCAAAAATTAAATAAATCAACGAGTTGAATTTTACTTCACCACAATTTTCAATTGTGTGAAGTAATGCAATCTATCGAAAAAAAATATTGCGACGCTGATGCATAGGCTGACTTCACCACCGCTCTGGAAACATAGTGTTCTGGATATATAATGAGCTAATATCCATAAAATACTTTAATTAAAAGCTAACCAATATTATGGACTTCGTAGTTCTAATAATAAAAATATTAAAGCAGGCAGTAGTATCCCAACAAACATAAATTCTGTTGTACGAGAAAAAGTAAAAAAATTTTTATCGGAAGTGAAAAAGCAGAAGTAAGGATGCAGAACTGTTGTAAACCGTACTAAATGTGTATGTACCAAATTTCATCCAACTCGATTATCAGGTACAGAAGTTATTGAGCTTCCAAAATAACAGGTGCTTGGAGGACCCCCTACCACTTTGTTCACTATCGCTAAAAAAACTAATCAGTTCCTTGCCATACATATTTGCATCTTTTTGCAAAGTGTAACCAAAATTACTTAACGAACGAATGTTGTATGCTTCCAACAAACATTGAAACAATAAACAGGTGTTCGGGAGGACCTCACCTTTTATCCCAATATTGTCCAAAAACTAGTCAATTCTTTGTCAATAAACTCTTTATCTTTTTTCAAAGTGCCATTAAAATTGATTAATGAATGAAATCTGTATGCTCCCAACAAACTTTAAAAACAAAGTGTGAAAAGTCAGCAGTTGTATGGCAGACCCTCCGCCACTTTGATCAATGTGTCCCAAAATGTGATAATTATCTTCTAACACTAATTGGAACCCTATTCCATAAGTTTCATTATAATCACTTCATTATTGTAGGCTGTAGTGTGCATAAAGACACTGAAAAAAATTCAAAAAAGTACAAAAAAAATTTTTTTACCGGACGTAAAAAACCGGAAGTTGGGATGCAGAACTATTGTAAACCGTACATTATACTTATATACCAAGTTTCATCAGATTCGCTTATCAGGTACAGAAGCTATAGAGCTTTCAAAAAAACAGGTGCTCCAGGGACCCCCCACCACTTTGTTCACTATCGCTCAAAAACTAATCAGTTCTTTGTCATACATGTTTGCATTTTTTTCCAAAGTTTCATCAAAATTGGTTCACGAACGAATGCTGTGTGCTCCCAACAAACATTGAAAAAAGTGTGACACATTAAACAGGTGTTCGGGAGGACCCCCACCACTTATTCCAATATTATCCAAAAACTAATCAGTTCTTTGATACTTAAGTCTCCTTCTTTTTCCAAAGTTTCATTAAAATAAATTAATGAATGAAGTCTGTATGCTCCCAACAAACTTAAAAAACAAAGTGTGAAAAGTCAGCATTTGTATGGTAGACCCCCCACCACTTTGATCAATGTGTCCCAAAACATGATAATTATCTTTTCACACTAATTGGAACCCTATTCCATAAGTTTCATCATAATCACTTCATTATTGTGGGCTGTAGTGTGCATAAAGACACTGAAAAAACTTCAAAAAAGTACAAAAAAATTTTTTTTACCGGAAGTGAAAAACCGGAATTTGGGATGCAGAACTATTGTAAACCGTATTACATACTCATGTACCAAGTTTCATCCAATTCGCTTATCAGGTACAGAAGTTATAGAGCTTTCAAAAAAAACAGGTGCTCCAGGGACCCCCCACCACTTTGTTCACCATCGCTCAAAAACTAATCAGTTCTTTGTCATACATGTTTGCGTCTTTTTCCAAAGTGTCATCAAAATTCATTCACGAATGAATGTTTTATGCTCCCAACAAACTTAAAAACTTTGTGGAAAAAACCACCTGTTGTATGGTGGACCCCCCAACCCTTTATCCAATGTGCTCCAAAAGCTGATAAAATCTTTATCATATTATTTAAAAGCTTTTCGCAACGTTTCATGAAAATCGATCGGTAATTGTAGGCTACAGTTGGGATAAA
The DNA here is from genome assembly GCA_963693315.1 of Diogma glabrata. Lineage (NCBI taxonomy): Eukaryota > Metazoa > Arthropoda > Insecta > Diptera > Cylindrotomidae > Diogma > Diogma glabrata. The sequence continues at coordinate 17,847,170 of OY856188.1, read as the reverse complement.
CACCTGAAAAAAAACTTTTTAACCGGAAGTGACAAACCGGAAGTTGGTATGCAGAAATATTGGAAACAGTACTAAAACCTTATATACTAAGTTTCAATAAGATCATAACCCGGGATCAGAAGTTATTCAAGAATTAAACTTAGAGGTGTTCGGGAGACCCCCCGCCATTTTGTCCAAATTTGAAATGAATCCAGAACTTCCATTTTCAAGTGAACCTGTATCATTTGCCAAAGTTTCATCAAGATCCTATGCAGAAAACTCACAGACCCACCCACCCACCCACCTAACCCACCCACCCACCCACACACAGACGTACACCAAAATTTTTTTTGGCTATTTAGATAGAGGATGGTCCAAAACAAAAGATAAAATAAAATTTGGGGTATGTAAGATTTTTTTTTTTCACGATAGATTGCATTACTTCACACAATTTAAAATTGTGGTGAAGTAAAAAAATTTTTTTACCGGAAGTAAAAAGCTGGAAGTTGGGATGCAGAACTATTGTAATCCGTACTATATACTCATGTACCAAGTTTCATCCAATTCGCTTATCAGGTACAGATGTTATAGAGCTTGCAAAAAAACAGGTGCTCCAGGGACCCCCCACCACTTTGTTCACTATCGCTCAAAAACTAATCAGATCTTTGCCATACATGTTTGCATCTTTTTCCAAAGTGTCATCAAGATTCGTTCCCGAACGAATGCTGTGTGCTCCCAATAAACATTGAAAAAAGTGTGACACATTAAACAGGTGTTCGGGAGGACCCCCACCACTTATTCCAATATTATCCAAAAACTAATCAGCTCTTTGTTACTTAAGTTTCCATCTTTTTCCAAAGTGTCATTAAAATAAATTAATGAACGAAGTCTGTATGCTCCCAACAAACTTAAAAAACAAAGTGTGAAAAGTCAGCATTTGTATGGTAGACCCCCCACCACTTTGATCAATGTGTCCCAAAACTTGATAATTATCTTTTCACACTAACTGGAACCCTATTCCATAAGTTTCATCATAATTACTTCATTATTGTAGGCTGTAGTGTGCATAAAGACACTGAAAAAACTTCAAAAAAGTACAAAAAAAAATTTTTTACCGGAAGTAAAAAACCGGAAGTTGGGATGCAGAACTATTTTAAACCGTACTACATGCTCATGTACGAAGATTCATCCAATTCGCTTATCAGGTACAGAAGTTATAGAGCTTTCAAAAAAACAGGTGCTCCAGGGACCCCCCACCACTTTGTTCACTATCGCTCAAAAACTAATCAGTTCTTTGTCATACATGTTTGCGATTTTTTTCAAAGTGTCATCAAAATTCATTTACGAATGAATGTTTTATGCTCCCAACAAACATAAAAACTTTGTGGAAAAAACCACCTGTTGTATGGTGGACCCCCAAACCCTTTATCCAATGTGCTCCAAAAGCTGACAAAATCTCTCTCATGTTTTTTAAAAGCTTTTCGCAACGTTTCATGAAAATCGATCGGTAATTGTAGGCTACAGTAGGGATAAAAACCTGAAAAAAAAACTTTTTAACCGGAAGTGACAAACCGGAAGTTGGTATGCAGAAATTTTGGAAACAGTACTAAAACCTTATATATCAAGTTTCAATAAGATCATAGCCCGGGATCAGAAGTTATTCAAGATTTAAACTTAGAGGTGTTCGGGAGACCCCCCGCCATTTTGTCCAAATTTAAAATGAATCCAGATTTTCTATTTTCAAGTGAACCTGTATCGTTTGCCAAAGTTTCATCAAGATCCTATGCAGAAAACAATGGGACTTGGGAGCATACAGACTTTGTTCATTAATCAATTTTGATGGAATTTTGACAAAAGAAGGAGATTTGATTTACAAAAAACTAATTAGTTTTTGGATAGTGGAGGGATGTGGTGAAGTTAGCCTATGAATCAGCTTTTCAATATTTTTTTCTATATATGCGTATAGTATTTTTGATGATAGAGATGAAAAACCAAAATATTCTGTTACCTTTATCAAATAAATTATATTTTGTTTTTTTTTGTAAACATTGGATTACTGTCCTTCGTGATTTTTCTCTACCAAAAATTGCAAAATTAGCTCGAGCGTCGCTCGTACTGTTTGAGATACATATGTTTGAGAACAAAATTTCCTTGTAGATCTAAATGTGTTGCTCAGTTTGTTTTTCGCAAACCCATCTTATTGAATTTGACTAGATAGAATAAATTATAAGAACCGAATTTATTTTTTATTTTAAACCAATAAAATAATGAATCGATAGAAACGAAAGGATTTTAGTTCAAGGATACAATCCTTTTCTTCAACCGACTTATAAATTTTATATAATGAACATAATTATAATTTTGATTTTGAATTGTGGGCTGTAGGTAAATTTGTTTTTTTTGGGTATATGTTTGTTTTGAACGTTTTATTTTCAAAAAAGGAAAATGCTGTCTACCTTCAACAAAAATAACTTGGCATAAGCCATAAGCTGAAAATGTTCTTACAAAAAATATTTTATTCTTAATAAACATCTTTCAGTCATAAAAACAAACAAAAAATTGCTTCCATTAAAAAATAATTAAAAAAAATTTCTTTTTGAAAATTATAATTCTTCTCAATTATGATTTTATTTTCAAACTGATTTCAATTTACAACTCAATCCGATGAATCAGGGAATTTTTTTATGTTGTTTTTTTGCACTTAGTTTTTCATGATTTAACAATTCCGTAGATGACAAACGAATTCTTAATAACATAAGAAAAGTGTAATTGATTAAAAGAACGTGATTAATTTATTGTATGATGACACTTGCTTACATCGAATTTTTTTTGTTTGCTTGATGTGTGAATTCTTTTTCCTGCTACCTGTTTTTTTTTTGTGTGTTATGGGAAAAATAGCTCACTTGTTCTTAAAGGTAATAATAAATTACCTTTTTGGTTAAATTTTTTAATTAAAACATTTTATATAAAATTTTTGGTGTTTGAAAGGGTTTTTTAGAGTTTCGTGGTTGACATAACAATATTTGTAATAATATATAACCTTACTCATTTGAATTTCTGTTTTCGTTTAGAAAAAAAACTGAAACCTCTTCTCTAAATATGTGGAAACAGTATTCTGTTGAATTTATTTTGTTGTTGGATTCTTTTCGATCTTTTATGATCCAAAAACTAGTGCCTTGAAGTAAAAAATTTTCTTATACAAATCTGACAGAAAAAAGATTGAAAACTATTTAGCTACTTTTGAAAACTACTACAGTTATGCAACTAATTATATGGAATATTTCCTGATACTTATGTGCTGCTATATAATGAAGACAAAAATGCTGTGAGAGTAAGTTAAATAATGTAAACCGGAAGTGTTTGAAAACTGAATTTTAAATTAATAATAAATTTTTAGTTATTTGATTGAAAAGAAAAAATTTATTTTTCACCCATCAAAATGAGTATTTTGGATGCAAATTTTGGATGTCAAAAAAAGAATATCGTTGTTGAACAATGTAAGGAGCGCAAGGCGGAACTATACTTCTAAAACTCCAGAAAAACGAGTTGTCACCCATCATAGCAAATGGCATATTAAATGTTTTCGTTTTATACGGAAAAATATTGAACGCTTTAATTTTATTAATTTTATTTAATCTAAACAAACTCAATCAATATAATTATAAAATCGTACGTATAACATTATTAAACATTTTAATCAAACCAACTGTTTTGATTAACAAATTTACGATTCTCTTCAAATAACATTAAATTCTCATAAAAATTATAAAAATATGCTTAATCGTGTTTTATAATTGAATTAAAAAAAAAAATTCTTAAAGTCATTGCGTACTTTTAGAAATAGAATTTTGTAAAATAAAAATTCAAAATCTTTTAAAAATAAACTAACAAATTAAGTTCAACAAATGTTATCAGATAAATTAAATTGATTTTTTTTTAAAATTATAATAGTATGTTAATAGGAAGTTGTTTCTTGAAGTACATAATTAATTCTTGAACAAAAGTTGTAAATTTGTAAGAGAATAAAATTCATTAAACACGAAAAAATTACAATGTATGCTTTATCTCTTTGACAAAATATAATGTATTAACTTGAATTTAATTGTTTTAGAATTAAAAAGCATAATAAAATAAAACGTAATCATTTAAAATTTTAATTGGCACATTTTCATTGGAAAAGAGCCAATGATTGAAAACATTAATTTTGTAGAACAAAAACTTTTTTCGTATATTAAAACCACACGTCAGATAAATATTTGATTAGTAGTTTTGTTTAGACCTCAAATCATTCACCTTCATTTTTGAATTTAAAAAATAAAACGGGTAAAAATACCTACTAATATAAAATGATTTTTAGAAAAACGAATAATTAATTATTAGTCCTATCCAATCTCGAGAAGTATTTCCAAAAATATTTAATTGAAATCCTTCTGTTTTGATCACTCCGCCCACTTTTATTTTTATCAAAAAGAGCGTAGAAAGTTATGTGGTCTAAAGAAAACTCCAAATTCACCACGTAGAAAACCATTAATCTGATGCGTGAATCTAATTTACGAAAAAAAATTTTGTCCTAAACAAATTCTATTTTAGCTCGTTTCGTTTCAAAATATTGTAATAAACTCCGGTCAGGTCTGTAGTTCCATTATTGCAAATAATGTATTAAACTTCGACCAGAATGGGTTAATATAATTTACTCATACATAACCAATACATTTTGCATAAATGATTTCCACATTCAAACTATTGCAAAGAAATGGATTAAAGAATGAGTTAACTAATACATTTTGCATAAATTAATGCGAAGTAAATTTGTTATAGAATGAGTTTACTAATACAAATGTTTCCATTAATGCAAGTATGAATTAAAAGGGTGTGGCCAATCATTCATGATGTATGTACTTGGAATAATGTTTTCTAGAAAAGTACAGTTGGAAACAACAACTGATTAGCAGAAGTTTCTACTTATTTATTTTTGGGTATAAATAAGCGAACAAAATATCAGATAGGCAGTTTATTTTTGCAATTAAAAGTGTTTATAAATATTCGCAAGTATAAGGAATAATCGGGTGGTACTTGAGCCTGGGTACTAATAGTGAAAGAATTTGAACCTAGTGGAATAGTAAATACAGATTTTACGATTCCAAATATTATAGATTCAAATTGTGGAAAAGCGGTGAAATTTATCGTATATAAATTGAAGAGGACCCTGGAGTTTATCGTAATTAAAATCAGAAGTTTTGTTGATAAATAAAATTGGAGATTTTGTTAACTAAAGATCCATATTTTTACTGTCGTATTTGCTCAACAATCGAAAAGAACCGACGCGGAATCGTTACAATATTTTTTGTTATTTTTCAATACCTGTTTATCAAAACAAAATAAAAATATTAAATATTTTTATAATTAATTAATTAGTATTTTGTTCAACAATAATTTATTCAACATATTTAATATTTTAATTAATAATTTAATATTTTTATAATTTATCTCACGTTATATAATTTTGCAAGGAATACTAATATATGACTATCACCTGTAATTACAAAAATTATAATAATATTTCAAAAGTTTTAGGAGGGTGCAATTATCTGGGATGAAAAGTTCCTAGGGAAAAAAATGCTTCACAGCTTTGTGTAAGAATGGTATTTCACAAATTGTAGCAGCTATCGGTATAATTTATACTAAACCCCAATCAAGACACGATGTCGTTTTAAATTAATTTTTTGACAGCTAATTTTTTTAATCTATGCATTTCATAATAAAATTTCATTTTTTATTTCCTTTCATTTCTTGAAATAAATTTCTAATTTTAAATTAAAACAGCCCATTCTTTCTTTGGCAAAATGAAATTAAAAATATAATCAATAAATAAATATAATTGAATAATGTTTATAAAAATATAATTTATTAATATTTAGTAATTAAATTTAAACATAATTAATTAATTAATAACACTAATTTTTGCATTTTTTCATGTTTTGACAGTATATTGTTATTGTCTAATTCACAATAATGTGTGGAATTTTACACAACTTTGGTATTTCGAAATACGAATTTCACAATATTGTGTAACTTTACATTATTGTGATTACATTTATGAGCTCGGCAATATGGCTCCACCCAAAAAAATGAATATTCGAGAACTGAATGAATTTTACTCATTTAATCTTATTTATTTATTTATTTATTTTATTCCTCAAAAAAAACATACATACTTAAGGCCTAGCCTTGTAACTTATACATATGTTATTGACTAATTCGAACAAAAAAACAAATTACTATTATTAAATCGAACAAATTATAAGATCAATTGAATAATTAAATAATGCCGTGTATCACGTTCTCATAACACGAACAATCAACTTAATAACTCAGCATTCATATAAAATCCAAATATTGGCTATTTGATTTTTCGATTAGGGGCAAAAACAAGAGTCAGGAACAATGAAATACCAATAACAACTATAGACACTAACCGAATCACAATCCTAAACTCACAAATAGAGTATCCCATCCTAGATTAACCCACTAACATTATCTTGATGGCAAAAGAATTCGAAAACAAGCTCCTTGAATTTGGCATGTGATCTTAATCTCAATTCGGGAGGTATAGTATTGTAAACAGATGAACCATAAACAAGAAAGGATTTGTTTTTAACACTTGTACGATTTCTAGGTATACAAAGGTGATTCAGTCTATTGCTAGTACCAGTCAAGAACCTTTTAAAGAGGTAAGATGGGCAATGCAAAGAAAGGATCTTATGAATCGAGATGCACATACAATATTTGAGGTATGTTTTTAAGGAACAACCTAAAAATGATTTAGCGTAGTCCGAGATCGAGGTAAACCGATTAACACCAAGGATGTACCTCATACATGCGTTGAAACTTTTTTGGAGTTTGTTAAAGATCGTGGAGTTTAAACATCCTAGAATCGAAGAACAGTATGTGTAATGAGGCATTAAGAGAGATTTAACAAGCCTAATTCTCAGATCTTGATTAGTAAATGAAAAAGAAGCCCAGAGACATCGGAGGCCTGAATAAATTTTACCACAAACTCCATTAACCTGAGCTTCCCATGACATGACTGAGTCAAAAATGACACCCAGATTTTTGACTGTGCACGACATTGGCAGATACACTTCATTCAATTTTATGGAGGACAAAATTGCCCGATGGGAGTCAACGTTAGATAAACTGAATACAATAGTAGACGTTTTATTAGGGTTCAGCAGAAGCTTGTTACGTTCAGCCCACAGGGCTACATTTCTTAGATCAGAATTCATGTTATCAACTAGATTATCCAGCGCAAATGCCTTTCTGCCGCAGTATAATTGAACATCATCGGCGTACATATGATACTGACAGTGGTTAAGCACATCTGGAAGATCATTTATAAAGAGAGAAAAGAATAAAGGACCCAGTATAGAACCCTGTGGAACCCCCGATGTCACCGGGAGAGTGTCTGACAAGATGCCGTCATATACTGTGTATTGGTGTCTATCATGCAAATATGACTTAACGAGAGAAATGGCTGTAGAAGAAAAATTGCATTTTAGTGCCAATTTTTCAATAAGTAGGTCGTAATCAACAAGCTCGAATGCCCTAGAAAAATCCAACAAAACAAGAGCGACAACAAGTTTTTCATCAAGCATTTGAATGATGTCATCAGAAACACACAGAAAAGTCGTTTCGGGTGCTATGTTTTTGACGAAAACCAGATTGACGATCAACTAGCAAGCGGAACTTGCTCAGTGATTTGATTTTTCATGATTGATTCGAATGCTTTCGAAAGAGCTGGCAGGATACTTATGGGTCGGAGGTCGTTTAAAGTTTTAGGAAAGGAGTTTTTAGGAATTGGAGTAACCCTGCTAATTTTCCATTTGGCGGGAAAACTAGAAGTAGTAATAATGTGATTAAAAAAATTAGTGATGGCTGGAGCAATAATTGGAAGTACAATTTTTAGAAATTTGAGAGGAATTTCATCATGACCGATTGCATTTGATTTAATACTTGTAATAGCAGATACAGTTTCAATCCATGTAATATGGGAAAATTGAAAGCAACTTGGCCCATCCGGTATTAGTGCTGCAAGTTGAGCAAGGGGAAGCATTGGAGAAGGTATACACGGGGAACTTGTTGGGGCTGTTGCTGGGTGAAAAATAAACTTAGAATTAATCTCATTTGGACTAAAAGGTATATGAACAAGTTCCTTCCCTCTATGTATATCAGCATTTCTCAATCGTTTCCACGACTCTTTGGAGTTCAGGTTCATGGTAATATACTTATTCATAAAATCTAGTTAGGCATATTTAATAGTTTCGTTTACTTGGTTTCGAAGAGAAACAAACGAAACGCGGCTTGCTGGAGTTCTTGACCTTACCCAAATTCGGTATGCTTGATTTCTGCGATTAATGAGGCAGTCAAGCTCCGGATTAAACCAAGGCTGACTTTTATCTCTCGGGGTAATTTGCTTGATCGGCACCAATGCATTGAAAGTATCATAAATAGTCACATTTAGGAAGTTCAATAAGTCATCCGTCGAAGATAAACGATAAAAATCATCCCAAGGATAATCCAAGATTATTGAAACCACTGTGCTAGGGTCAATGTATGAATAATCACGGATAAGATAAGACCTCCTACCCACTGGCGACCTGGGAATATCGAACGTAAACATAATTAGATCGTGATTAGAAACCCCAGGAAAGTCTATTTGAGAGAAATTTGATATGCCCTCGATTCGGTTTGTGATAAGTAAATCAATACATGTTGAAGACTGGTTTATCATACCATAAGTGAAATGCGTTGGAGCATCAGAAAAATAGGAAAGGTCAAACTCCAATAACAAGTTCTTGAAGTTAGCAGTAATACCAGAATTAGTATTAATGTTAGTATTAAAATCCCCGGTAATTATGATGTCTTCGTAAAGCGGCATAATTGCATCAAGAACTGATTGAAGATTACTGCGATTGTCAAATTTATTTGGTTGCGGATTGTAAACAATTCCATAGAGTAACTTACGAGCGGAAATATAAAGTTCGAGAAATAAAAACTGCAAACCAGATGTGTTAAATTCCTTATTAGTCAGGGCTTGCATTTCAACGGGTGAAAGAGAACTACGATCCACAGATTTGGCTACAACAAAACATTGAATGTCAGATTTGACATATACCGCCACTCCACCACCGATTCTCTTCAAACGATCATTCCGAAAAAGATTGTATCCTGATATGTTGGCGAGTTTGTTATTTATGTATGGTTTTAACCATGTCTCAGAAACACCAATTATATCAAAAGACGAATCGCTGAACATATTTCTTATCTCTTCCATTTTACCCGTTTTCTTTGTGCAGATACTTTGACCATTAAAAAAACATAGATTTAAGTATCCCGGACAACGAGAATGCACCACACTTGTAACAACCTTAGTAAAATTTACGTTCCCAATGATATTAGACTGTCTTGGGAGATTATAATTCATGGCAAGGCTATTTACCATGGAAATGTGACAGATGATAATCTGAAGTAATGATGATTTGAAGTGCTTATCACTAGCAGAAAACAAAATTACTTGCGAATAGATAAATTGAATGTTCTTATGAAAACTTTGATAGACGACAAAATCAAAACTAAAATTCAGTTTAAACAAATTTTCAGTAACTAATTATAGAAAAGAATTCACAAAATAAGTGCAAAAAAAAAAAAAAATATAAAGTAAATAATTGGAAAAAAAAGATAAATTATATCTAAAAATAATAAAATTATTAACAATTGAAAATCGAAAATTAATTTGTTGGTTCCTATCTAGAATTTGCCATCATGGTGAATGATTGTTGATTTCGAAGTACAACTCATCCAGAGAAGTAACCATGACCCAGTCTTCGGTACTTGACACCTTCTTGATAACAATTTTCCCCCGACGAGTAGAAAATGATTTAATTATTGAATTATTTTTGAGAAGACGACAGTAATTGTAGATGATCCGAGAAGTAGTTGAGAGGTTGTCGTTGAATGTAACATAACTCGTGCATGGAACATTCTTGATAATTTCATTAGCGATGCCAGATGACTTTGACGAAGAAACTGCAGATATATAAGAAAAAAATACATTATTGCGAACATCAGAGTTATTAAAAGAAGTTATTAATGTTGACGTATTTTTAATTCTGAAGACACTAAAGTCCGATTCATCAATAGTAATTTTCAAGTATTTAGCAATATTAATCACATGGCTCTTTAGTTGATGGTGGTTTTCATTGACGAGGTATTGGATTCCATGTATTTTAATATCTTTAGACCGCAATTCAACCTCAAGCGCATCAATGCGTTTAAGATCAGAAGCTGACTCATGTATGAACTCAAGCTTGATTGAAGAGGCTGGAATGGAAGAAATACTGCAGTAGTCTTCTGAAAAAATTCCGTTAGGACCAGCAATGCTACGATAATTATTGGAGATGTCACCAACTAATCTCTTATTTAACATGAAAATATTGAGCACAGAACCGTTCCATTTAAAATCAAAATCGGTAGTTGTTGGCGTTACTTTTAAAAGTTTGAATAGCTCTACCAGGTATCTCCTAAGTTTACCATCTTCTTTAAAATGTTGTTTAAAGAGGCCATACAAAACAATTCTGTTGGATGATGAACTTGCAACGAGATCATCTATGCGGCTAATATTTTGCTTAATGGTAAATTCAACACAATCAACGCGCTGCGACAGTTCTTGATGAATAAGGGCAATTTGTTGAGAGACTACCTTTGCATTTTTGGAGCATGTTTCAAGGCTTTTGTTGAGTTCGATAATAGAATTGTTGAGTTTGTTGATAGAATCGCTACATAAAGTTACTTTAAAATAATAACACGATGCACACACCCAGGGGATGTTATTTTTCTCAAAAAAGTACTGCTGGCTGGAGTTGACAAAAATACATGCTTTGTGAAAGCAGGTGGAACACTCCTGGCATGATACGCTTTGCGGTGAGGTGACAGGAAGCTCGCAAATAAGGCAGCTCATTTCGATTGAACTTGATTTTAAATTGTTCACTTTTTTGCTTCTGTTACAGAGAGGTGATGGAGGACTTCGAGCTAGTGGCATGAAGGCGTTTAAGATGGCAAATTCCAAATAATAACTATTTATTTATACATCTTCAATCTCATGAATATACGGCAACAATAAAAATTTCGAAATTGGAATCTACCAACAATTACTAAAATAAAATAAACCAAATATTTATTAGATTAAGCTATACTTAATTTGAGCCGTTATATAAAAATCCATATAGTCTACAAAAATTCACAATTCACTTTCGTTACCAATTTTTTCATTAATTAATCACAAGATCAACAACAACAATAATATAACATAGCAATACACTCGTTTGAATTTAGAAAATATCCCGTAGCTAACACTAGTTATATGTCAACATAGACTGTTGTTTCAACGGTATATATATAAAATGTATATACCAAATACATCGACATTAACCTTAACTAGCAAGCAATTTCTTCGCACAAATTAAAATTCACTGTTGTTGTTCAATAATTTAATTAAGTTAATTTGAACTAAAAAAAAACGCTCTCAAATTTCACTAAACTATAAATTTTTGTTGTATTTTCACACTAAAATAGTAAAGTTTAATGTATAAAAACTTATATAAATTAAATTCAAAAAATGGAAAAGAAAAATTTCAATAATTATGTTAGTACATCTATTTAATTTAAATGACAGAGAATAAAATCGACTGTTCTGTTCAACGATAGAAAAACGAACTTATTTAGCAATTCATTGAATTTATTTTAAATGATTCAAGTGAAGTGAATAAAGCAAAACTTTTATGTTGTAATTTTTTATATTTTTAAATGCAACAACAGAATTGAGAACATTGTTAATAAGATCATTTATGCAACCGAATCGACTTGATAATTCCTTTTGATAATCATTTTGATAACTAATTGTGATCGATCCAACAGAATGCCCGACGTTTTATTAGCGAGAAATTTCTATCTTTGTTTCTTTTAAAAATATAAATTGGTCGCATTTACGTCAAATAAATATATAGCATTTCGCACGCATAATCTAAAAATGAGAAAAGAATCATAATAATTTCTTTTCTCTATCCAAACACATTCTCTAGCGATATTTTTAATCATATCACAAAATTCAGTACACATACAAAGACGAAAATTAAAGGTGACAATTGCACTTTTAATAAATTCTGAACAACCGTAAACTCTTTAATATTAAATACTCTGATGAAAGTTTAATATTCTCTCTTTGATATGATATTTGTATGACCTAATTACCCAACTAGCAAACTTACTTCTCAATTTTGTGTTATACAAGCTTAAGCTTCAATAAAGCTTCGCTAAAGCTTCTAAGTTATATTTTGCTTCTATAAAATTTCGATAAAACTTCCACAAAGAAGTTCTCCCCACCACCGGAGTGAAAGCTTCTAAAATATTTCTATATTTAATATTAGACGCTTTGCCGAAACTAATCTACACAACACTAAATAAAGCTTCCGAAAAAAGATTATAGAAGTTATAGCTATCATTTGGATTGAACTTGTTTCGGTTGTAACTGTTTAAGTTTGTAAGCTAAAGAATCGGAATCAAAAATCACTAGAGTGTAATAGAGAAAATTTAAAGATTATTTGGCTCAGTTTTATAAATAATAGTATATGAATTTCCTTTACATTTCTGTGAGCCAAACTCATCAGGAAGAAGTGAGACGGTACAGAATTTCATAATTTAGTCACTCTATTAAAATAATTAACAGTAAATGGATGGTGTGATATGCGTTGCTTGTATTGTTACTGTTTAATATTTATGTAACATTTTTGAAAATTAACTACGCTCATCAGCACCTAAGTACGCATGTTGTTGTGATACCTATTAAAAATTCAATTACAAAACTTTTTATTTAAAAAAAAAATTGTTCAAATAAAGATTTAGGTACGCTAAAAGTTAATGATTGAAAAATATAACCCCTTAATGTTATTATACCCAAAATCTTTGAATTAATAAAACAAATAGAAAAAACATTTGTCAATATTCTTTTACGTCTATTAAAAAGAAACAAAATGTTTTAAGAACGTAAATCTCAGATTATGATTTTCATTGTTAAAAAATCCATTGAAGTGACCATGCCACATGCCTTTTTCCATAAAAAGTAAGCCCTTCAATTATACTATACTTTCTACATCTAAATTAAAAAACTAATTTTTTAATAGCTTCTATAAAACTTCAAAAATTACTCAAAACAAGCTATGATAAGCACTTTACCGAAGCTATAACTTCTGAAACCATAAATTCTATTCAGCTTGCATAACTGCTTACAAAAAAACCATATGAAAGTTATTTCCGAAGTCTTTTACAAATCATAGCTTCGTTAAAGGTGGGAAAATTTCTCCATATGGCATTTATCGAAACCGCTTAGAAGTTTCAAAGAAACTATGAAGGTGGGGAAGCTAGTTTCGGTAAGACTGTTTAGTGTTTTTAAAGAAGTTGAAATGCTAGTTGGGTATAGTATTGAGGTAGCTCACAAATAAAATAATAAATTGATTTACGGCGTTTCTTTGGATGTTCTTGCCTTTTATTTTCATACAGAGTAAGAATTGAAATAGGATAGTGATTGAATTAGATGTTTGAATCGAAATAGGGCCGATCGTTACAAATTTTTAGATATTTAACAATTAATTGATTCTTTTCTATAGATTTTGGAAATAAGTTTATATGTTTTTATTTAAACAAATTAGACGACACACGCAATGAATTTGATGAATCATCGAATGATTTAGAAGTGTAATTATCATAAAATTGTATTAAATGAATTAAAGAATATAATTTTATGGAATAGATATTTTTTTAAATGAATTTTCCAACAATAAGATGACATATGGTCTACATTAAATGAACTAAATGTTTGAAAACTTAAAATGTTTTAGCAAAATTGTTGGAAACGTTATATGAATAATATATTTTCAACTCATATTAAATTAAATATAATATGATGAAATAAATTAGATGAAAATGCGATTTTATTTTTTTCTGTGCAGATACCTTAATAGCTAAACTCATCTGACCAATTTACCGTATTAATGGATTTTGTGATGCAAATGAGCAAGCAAACGCAGCTGTTTTTTTATTTGAGACCGCAGACTAGCTTAAGGAGTTTGAGTGCTGTGGTTTAGTAGCAGGGAGGACCAAGTTGGCGCCAACTAAAATAATTTTGTTGGATCTCGAATTATATAGTGCACACTTTTTACCAAAACATATAAAATCAGGAAAGAAAATCTTGTACCGACTAAAAATACTATATTTTTTTAAGTACTAAGACTCAACCGTATTTCTGGATTGGTTGTCAGATATTCCTATAACATAGCCAATCTTTATAGGATTAAATGTTGGTAATCAAGAGAGTTCCTTCCTTCCTATGTATCCTTCCTATGAAGAATAATCAAGCTGAATTCGTTTCATGACGAGTGCTACTTAACGAATTGCTGGTCCAGAGTCTTTGGTGAGCATCGCTTAGGTGACTGAGATCTGGGTCAGAAAACTGGCCAAACGTCTAAAATTTAATGTACTGCTCCTTTCACAAAATGTCACTTTAGCAATTTTTCTCTTGATTTAATTATTAAATTTTCATCTTTCAGAAAAATTGTAGAAGTAACAGACACTGTACAGAGTTTTGTCTATAGTGTAGAAAAAACAGTATCAATTGGCGTAGATTTATATTATATATAACCGATCTGGAAGAAGGTATCACTTTTACTTGTACAAAAAAAACAAATAGAATATTTGTCAAAAGAATTTGCGAAGAGTTATAACACATAAAAAGCCCACTCAAATTTCTAATGCTTTATTATCAAACAAAATATAAAAAATAAAAATAATACCATGACAACAAAATAACAAAGAAACAAAAATCATTATTTTTCCCTTATTAAAAACTATTTAGCACAAAAAAAAAAACAAAACCATTATCAAGAAATATTTATGAATGATTCCAATGATTGGCATGGCATGGTAACCTGAAAAAGTAAGCACGAAATAATCAAAGGGAATTTCCTCTCCTTTGAATAAATAAGAGTTTTGAATGCTTTTTTATATAAAAATGAACATTTTATAAATAGAAAATCAACACATTTATTTCTAGTTTGGTCGTAGAAAAACTTTCATATTCCTGAGATATTAGTATTATTCTGTGCACGTTATATAATATACTATTATGAATGATATCAGACTTTGAACGATTATAACGGTAACATATCCATTTTCACATCGTAATACAATAACTCATACCATAATGGTTGTAAAAAAAATAAAGTTACTATTATTGTTGACAAAGAGATAAAATATTTTTATTATTTAAAACTACGAGAACACATCAAAAATTTCATACAAACAAAAAATCTGAATAAAACAACAAAAATATTTAAACTATAAGAAAAATTGTTTTCCCTCGGCTCTTTATATCTACGAACAACCTTGAAACTGTTCTATATAAAAAAAAATTTTATTATTGTTGTAATTTATTTCACTTTTCATATTTTGTTAAAAATAATTTTTTTTTGTATATAAATATAAATCTTAAAATAAATTACTTTGTTGTGGTGGTTGTTGATTTTTTTTTCAATCATGTCTAAAATGATAGAAAGACTTCAAAGCTGTTGTGTTTGTCAACAGTCTCGGTTATAATAAGTGAAATGTTTATAGGGTTTTAGCTTTAGAGTATCTGTTTTCGATCAAATAAAACATTGAGGTGGTTTGATTGATTTAAGAATAGTAGATTCTTGTATGAGCTTAGAATGAAGGCAATTCTTCACGACGATGAAGTTTCCCGAAACGAGCGTAGCGAGAGGAGGGAATCATCCGAGTGAAGAATTGCCATCATCCTAAGCGAATACAAGATGCTATTTTATCCACGACTGTAAAATATTTCGTTTTATTTCTAGTTTTCATGCAAAAATTTGTATCGCCATATTGAAATAAAAACATCAAAGATAGCGAAAATCAAAACAAGTTTGTTGTTTAATTTGTTAGGGGAATATTTAATAAACTTTAGAACTGTTAAAGAATTTTAATCAAATTCACTAGTTGTGGAATGAATACAATTACAATGCAAGACATACGCATGGAAAGCATATATTCTTTAGCAGTCGTGGATAAAATGATTTCTTAGATGTTATTTAGATGCAACAGCAACAGGTGGCGTGAAATTAAATGATACTGTGGGGACTAGGGTAAACGCGTGTGTAAACAAACTTTATCAATATTAATTGCTCAAACCCTACTGTTGTACCAAATTATGGTTTTGGAGCAAGGGTGGAGCAAGGGGGAAACATTCCTAAAGAATCGTTGGTTTCCAAGACTGCCATTACAAATAAAGATATTTCTAGCCACGGCCGATGCTAATTAGAACAGCTGGAGCAACTTGCTGATAAGTTATACGAATTTACGAACACAAACGCAATTACTGCAATAAATTCTCACCAGAATAATCATCTAACAGATGACGCTGTAACTGGTATTAAAAACCATTGGCTGCATTAACGAACCAAATCGCAGAAGTTAAAATGGAAAATAAACGCTTCCGAACAAGAAGCTAATCACCCAGTTTTGTGAAACGTCGTGACCGATCTAAGTCATGCAACTTGACAGCCAACATAGATGATAGCATATGCTATTATCACCGTACTTATGGTAAACGAGCGAAACATTTCAGGGAACCCTACAATTATCAACCAGAAACCGAGAACAATCCGGCAAACTAGAAAGTTCATTTTCCCCGTGACAAAGAAAGTTGGGGCGATATTAAGCAGTCACTTCATCGTGTATGACCACAAAAATAAATTTAATTTTCTAATAAAAACTGGCGCTGACGTTTCTGTAATACCTTCGAACTCGAACAATGGAAATTGACCGTTAACGATGTTCAACTTTTTGCCGCGAACGAAACGCTCATTGAAACCTACAGGATAAAAACAATCGATGTGGATTTAGATCTTCCAAGATCCTTTCAATGGAACTTTATCTTGGCAAAAATGGACAGACTAATTATTGGAGCAGATTTCCTCACTTACTTCGCATTGTGGGTGGATCTAATTGATCAATGCATGTAATTGATCAATGCATCAAGCTAGATGTGAATGCGGGAATCACCAATAGCCACTCGTAGCCAAACATGACGTTACGCGTATTATAGAGGCAACTGGACAACCGGTGTACCGAAAAGCGAGATGGCTCGATCGCAGTAAACTTGAAATTGCAAAACGCGAGTTCTAATTCATGCTGAACAATGACAAGTCCACTGCACATGATGCTGAAAACAAACGGTGAATATCGCTTGTGCAGTGATTACAGTGGATTACTTTAACAATTCCTGACTGATACCCAGTGCCGCATATTCAACATTTCAATCATCTGCTTCATGGAAAGCAATTTTTTTCGTAGTCGATTTGGTACGTGCGTACAATCAAATCCCGGCTAGTCGGATAACGAAAATCAACATTTACTTCACTTACGACGGTTATTCAACCGATTAAGACAGTACGGAATATCCTTTCATGTTATCAAATGTGTCTTAGGGACAAATGAGGTAAAATTCCTCAGACAATTGGTTAATAAAAAGGGCGTGAAACCTCTTCCCGAAAAGGTACAATCGATCATTGAATTCCCTAAACCGATAGACGTACGTAAAGTACAACGCTTTCTTGCAATGTCCAATTTCTATCGACGGTACATAAAATACGCGGCAGCAATACAAGCAGCATTAATAAACTATTTATCCGGTAACAATATGTAAATGTAAATGTAAACGGGCCTTAGCCGATGCCGCTTTGAGAGTACATCCAGTGCCAATCAAGGAAATCGCTTTAATGGTCGACGCGTCTGATTTCGCTATGGGTGCAGTAACATAACAACGGGTTCATAATTATTAGCAACCCTCAGTTTATTTGTTACGAAAATTTAACGAACCGCAATACAAATATAGTATATACGATCGCAAACTAACAGCTAAATTGACCGCAGGTAAGCACTTCGGCATATCCTGGCAGTGCACAAATTTGTAATCTATACAGATCATAAACCAATTACTTTTGCTACAAAAGCCCGACAAAGCATCACCCAGACAAGCGCGACAACTTGATTTCATCGGACATTTCTCTACGGATCTACGACATATCTCTGATTCGGACAATATAGTGGCCGACGCGTTATCGCGCATTACGTCGATTGATAGTTCCCACTCACAAAGATCTTTACAGACATTACGCATGCACAAGAAAACGATGATGAGTAAACTATGATCCTCAACAGCGAAACAGGTTTGAAATTATCCAAATCACAATTTCTAAATAGTGACATGGAGATTTATTGCAATACAACCACACCTAAAATTCGTCCTTAAGTACTGAAAACCTAGCGAAAAGTTATCTTTGACCATTTCCACAACATGGGACATCCTGGAATCAAGGCGTCAACCCAAATAATCAAATCCAAATTCACGTGGCCATCAATAACAAATAATTGCATCACTGGGAACCACAGTTGTGTACTGTGTCAACGTGCAAAGATATCGCGTCACACAAAGTCATTCTATTCTAATTTGATCACCTGATTTGACGATCCTCAAGCGGTAACTACGGACCAAGGTCGTCATGAAATCGTATCAGGTTCATGGAATAAAACATTTTCGCACGACACATTACCACCCACAATTTAACACCCTGATTGAGAGATGGCATCGTACATTACAGCGGCAGTCAAAAGCCATGCCACCGAAAGATGGGTCGACGATTATGTTAGGCATGAGAGCAGTCATGCTTCCCGACATCGGAGCAACAACTGCGACAATGATTTATGAAACGAATATTCGTTTGCCAGGTGAATTTTTTGATAAAAACCACAACTATGAGAATCTAAGTCATGTAATGATTGGGTTGGGATTAACAATCATTGTCTGAGCCAACTACCGGGGTGTTTCGAGTCGGTTGACCAGGTTCGGGCTCAGTACAGGTAGGTTTCACGGCTTTATTCTGCATAATCCACGACAATTAGCCTCGCGACGGTCTCTCTGACATCCCTCACCGCTTCTTTGCTGTCGCACGCACTAACACATCACGATCATCACGAGCATCCAACAAAAAAACAAGTACACAGCAAATTAAATACCAACAGCATATATTTACACAGATTTATAGATAAATTAACATAATGCTAAAATCAAAGAAAAATTAAAGGTTGTTCAAAATTACGAACCCTGTTTAAGCCCTCGTTCTGGAACGTATACTCCTTCCTCCAAGTCCCTCAATGATACCAAGAACAATATTGTGGTATAAAATGGTATATAATGGAACAATTACTAATAGTTGGATGATGTTACGGTTGTAACATATGTAAGTATGCTTGGCGAACGATTATCGAACAATATGGTGGTATAAACTGATATATAACTGGAACAATTACTAATAGTTGGATGATGTTACGGTTGTAACATATGTACGTATGCTTGGTGAACGATATCGAGCAATATGGTGTTATCCCGAACTTCGTCATATCTACAAGTAAATAATAAAAAAATATGGTGGACTTGGTATGTCCACGTTAATAGAAGTACTATCACCAATTTAGGTACTATCGCCTGCCACTATAATACCCGCTTGTTCCCAAAACCACGCGCATTTATCACCATTAACTTATTTTTGCTACACAATCTATATTTCTTTTCGTTTTTTTTTTGTTTTTCTGTTATCAGGCACGAGATGGTTTACTCACCACACACAATTACTTTCTGCCATCCATAACCCTCTCATCCTATCAGCTAAACTTTTTCTCTTGTTCTTGCTCCCCCACCTTCCATTCTAGCACCAAAAACACAAATCCAACTCTCATCCAGTATTGTCGAACTCTCAAAAACGTCAAAAAAACATCCACCATTCGATGGTAGTGACATCTTCTCTTCAACTCTTTTCAATTAATTGAATTTACACTGAAATCTTTGGAACGTCAACGAAATTAAAAACAAGAATGACATTTTTCTTTTTTGTTGTTATGCCGACCTGTTTCCATATAAAAAAAAGGACAATCGTGCATGGAGTACCAACCGTGTGAAAGATTGTTGTTTATGTTCGTCGTGGTCAAGCGTTACAAACTATTCACCAATCAAGTCCTGACTGTAATACCACCATTTAGTTTATATAAATTATTGAATAATAAAAATTAAAAAAACTTGAATAAAAGCGGTACATGTTTTTGTTGAATTCAAAAATTCGATTTTGTTAATTTTACTGCGCTAAAACTACGTAGTGTGTTAACTTTCACAATTCCAATTCATCTATTTCTCGTATGTAAATTCAAAAAAAACAAAATATAGTTACAGCGTTATCATCATAAAAATTATCAAAATATTTTATAGGGAAAAAAAAATAAACGAATTTTATTTTAATTTCATAATTAATGTCTGTCACATTTAGTAATCAACAATCAAAAATCACAAATCCACACAAAATTTAAAGTTTAATCGATAATTTGAAGTAAATTAAATTGGAACGATTAATTAAATCATAAAATGTATTTACGAGGACGGATGCTTGAATGCAACTGAGTATGCTCGAATAGAAGATTGATCAGCACCAATAATCGTCTTTTTCTTTTGTCAGTTAATTGTATGAGTTACCCGCAACAATTATAATTTGTTATTCGTAGACTTTGACAAATTGATGATCAGATGTCAAACAAATATTTAGAAAAGATTTTTTTTTTATATATGTCATTTGACACAAACAACAAATAACAAATGACACACGTCCAGGAAATTCAAAAAAAATAAAAATAAAGAAACATATTTTTTATTTATTTACACCGCAACGAATATCCACCATCCAACAAGACGCAGATGATTCTTGAATTAAATGATAGTAACTGATGAATAACCGTGAATAAACCGTGTCAAAGATTGTGGTTTATGTTCGTCGTGGTCAAGCGTTACAGTCAGCTCGTAGAACGCATAAAAAATGACTTTAACAATCTCAGTTCACGACAAACCTCACAACACGGAAAACAAATGAACTGCTCCCACGTTTTTGTGAGGAACGATAAGGAACGGGCACCATTGCAACCACCTTACGACGGTCCTTACAAGGTCATCGAAAGTAGCAAAATAATTTTAAAATTAGTATGAACAAAAGACAAGTTAATATTTCTATTGATAGGCTAACTGTTCGCAAGATACGCTTACCAGTTAGGTTTCTCGAAACGGTTATTATCCGGACTATGCCAACGACTCAGAGAATAAACTTGGACTGTAGTTATCGTTCCAAATTCGTTGTAACTGTTTGGGGAGTGCTGTGGTAACTTGGGTAAACACCTGTGTAAACAAAATTTCTCGATATCGAAAGTGGTTGACTGAAAATAAGATGGCGAGAATTTATATTAAAATAGAGTTGTCAAACTAAGCATTTTAACTTTTACAAAAAAACTAGCTAGTTCTAGTTCTTTCTTTTTGCTTCTTGTACTTACCTTTTTGATATTATTCGACACAGTCAAATCCTGAAATTAAAAATAAAATAATTATTCTAAGTGAAATGTAATCGTAATTAAAAGTAAATAACTGAAATAAAATATACTGTAATTAAAATTTGGAGTAATTGTTTCCATTACAAATAAAGAGTTTTCTAGAATACGTGTATTGCACGACGCCAGTAAGGTAAAAGTTATATAATTGTCACTGCTAAAGGAAATTTCTGCAAGCATCTCAAGAACAAACAAAGGAAGATTATATAATTATGTAGTGGACCTAACCTCAAAATCGCACCATCTAAAATCATTCATACATATACAGCTATCATTAAATATGAAGTTAATTCAACCACTACAAAGCATTATAATACCTCGAACAACGGGTTATTTGATATTTCAATGGCATTAAGACGAAAGACCTTAATTTTAATTTTGGGGAACCAACTTCCAGTTACTCAAATTTTTGAAATCTACTGAGCAATATTGTACAATGTGACCCAGCCTGAGAGGAAAGGCAGGGGGAAGGGAATGGACTCCCCAACGAATTATTATATAAAAAGTATAATCAACTTTAAATTCTTTTGTTTGATGTTACTGGAACTCGATTTCTGATTGACTGCAGTTTCAGGCACTTTCGATTAATAGAAATAGCTGCAAAATATCAAGACGTGGCAGAATTAATGTCGTTTTTTCACAATAGTGGTAATTATTGAAAAGAAACATTTACGTTGGATGGCTAGGTTTTGCAGAAGTTTTGTTAATTAAATGGCATTAAAAATGAAAAATTTCAGGTAGTTGGAGATTATGTCTTATTTTTTCACAAAAGTCGTAATTTTGTGAACTATTTTTACATCTAGCTGTATTATGTGTTGTTATGTCAAATTTTGATTACTAATTGTTAGGTTTGGTGATCTTAAAACGTATTAAGGAATACTAGAAAATTTTGTGAGCAACTCAACTAACTAGGAGAATCATTATAATTTTTCCAATTAAAAATTATATTTGGGGTTTTCTCAATTAACCTTATAAATCATGCAAAAAACTCCACTTCTATTCTCGTGTATAAGACTAGACTATTCGAACCTAAGGTTTTATACTCAAAAATATCTACATACATATATGTTAAAATTCTATGCTCATTACGTCATTTTAATGTAAAATTTTCACTGATAGAATATCTAAATTATTTACAAAAACACCCAACAAAATAAAATATTTAATGTTTTTAACGCACACACTTTTTTTACGGCCAAACTGTCAAATTGTCACGTATATGATACAGTTTTCAGTAACTTAATGTAGGGCATTTTATTGCGAAGCTGTTTTCCCCGTAAAAATTCATTTGTGTAAACAACTGATTTTGCATGAATCAACGCGTGCAATACAACTTATTGTCTTTTGTTCATATCTTTATCAAACCTGTTTGATTTTCTATCTCATTTTGTATGCTGTTGGTTCATTAACATTTGTTTATATCTGCTTACTAAAAAAAATAAGAATTTATGACTATCGTTGTGACAGTTCATATTTTTTTGGAACAACAAGTTTTCTGCATAGGGTCTTGATGAAAGTTTGGCAAATGATAAAAGTTCACTTGAAAATGGAAGATCTGGATTCATTTCAAATTTGGACAAAATGGCGGGGGGTCTCCCGAACACCTCTAAGTTTAAATCTTGAATAACTTCTGATCCCGGGCTATGATCTTATTGAAACTTAGTATATAAGGTTTTAGTACAGTTTCCAATATTTCTGCATACCAACTTTCGGTTTGTCACTTCCGGTTAAAAAGTTTTTTTTTCAGGTGTTTATCCCTACTGTAGCCTACAATTACCGATCGATTTTCATGAAACGTTGCAAAAAGCTTTTAAATAACATGAGAAAGATTTTATCAGCTTTTGGAGCACATTGGATAAAGGGTTGGGGGGTCCACCATACAACAGGTGGTTTTTCCCACAAAGTTTTTATGTTTGTTGGGAGCATATAACATTCATTCGTGAATGAATTTTAATGACACTTTGGAAAAAGACGCAAACATGTATGACAAAGAACTGATTAGTTTTTGAGCGATAGTGAACAAAGTGGTGGGGGGTCCCTGGAGCACCTGTTTTTTTGAAAGCTCTATAACTTCTGTACCTGATAAGCGAATTGGATGAAACTTTGTACATGAGTATGTAGTACGGTTTAAAATAGTTCTGCATCCCAACTTCCGGTTTTTCACTTCCGGTAAAAAAATTGTTTTTGTACTTTTTTGAAGATTTTTCAGTGTCCTTATGCACACTACAGCCTACAATAATGAAGTGATTATGATGAAACTTATGGAATAGAGTTCCAATTAGTGTGAAAAGATAATTATCTTGTTTTGGGACACATTGATCAAAGTGGCGGGGGTGTACCATACAACTCCTGACTTTTCACACTTGGTTCTTAAAGTTTGTTGGGAGCATACAGACTTCATTCGTTAATCAATTCTAATGACACTTTGGAAAAAGATGGAAACTTAAATGACAAGGAACTGATTAGTTTTTGGATAATATTGGAATAAGTGGTACGGAGTCTCCCGAACACCTGTTTACTGTGTCATCATTTTTTCAATGTTTGTTGGGAGCACACAGCATTCGTTCGTGAACCAATTTTGATGACACTTTGGAAAAAGATGCAAACATGTATGGCAAAGAACTGATTAGTTTTTGAGCGATAGTGAACAAAGTGGTGGGGGGTGTCCCATACACCTGTTTTTTTTTTAAAGCTCAATAACATCTGTACCTGATAAGCGAATTGGATGAAACTTTGTACATAAACATTTAGTATGATTTACAAAAATTCTGCATCCCAACTTCCGGTTTTTTACTTCCGGTAAAAAAAATTTTTTTAATTGTTGGCAGTTTTTTCAGTGTCTTTATACACACTACAGCCTACAATAATGAAGTGATTATGATAAAACTTATGGAAAGGTTTCAATTAGTGTAAGAAGATAGTTATCATCTTTTGGGACACATTCATCAAAGTGGCGGGGGATCTTCCATACAACTGCTGACTTTTCACACTTGGTTTTTAAAGTTTGTTGGGAGCACACAGATTTCATTCATTAATCAATTTTAATGGCACTTTGAAAAAAGATAAAGACTTTATTGACAAAGAATTGACTAGTTTTTGGACAATATTGGGATAAGTGGTGGGGTCCTCCCGAACACCTGTTTATTGTTTCAATGTTTGTTGGAAGCATACAACATTCGTTCGTTAAGTAATTTTGATTACACTTTGCAAAACAATGCAAATATGTATGGCAAGGAACTGATTAGTTTTTTTAGCGATAGTGAACAAAGTGGTAGGGGGTCCTCCAAGCACGTGTTATTTTGGAAGCTCAATAACTTCTGTACCTGATAACTGTGTTGGATGAAATTTGGTACATACACATTTAGTACGGTTTACAACAGTTCTGCATCCTTACTTCTGCTTTTTCACTTCCGATAAAATTTTTTTTACTTTTTCTCGTACAACAGAATTTATGTTTGTTGGGATACTACTGCCTGCTTTAATATTTTTATTATTAGAACTACGAAGTCCATAATATTGGTTAGCTTTTAATTAAAGTATTTTATGGATATTAGCTCATTATATATCCAGAACACTATGTTTCCAGATCTGTGGTGAAGTCAACCTATGCATCAGCGTCGCAATATTTTTTTTCTATGTTTACTATGATTGATAAATTTTTTTTGTATGATCTGTCCCGATTAAGCGAAACATTGTTCCAAAAAGTGAAGTTAATTTGTGTTATTTGCTTGGTTTTGTTTCCGTTCTTTAGGATTTGCCCCAATTAAACGGCTGTCCCGATTAACCGGTGTCCGATTAACCGGCGGAATCGACTGTATTGCCAACAAATTCAACAATCGCCTGACATATTGGTGCATTTTTTTTATTGAAAGCAACTTACTCAATATTATACTATTAATTGTTTTAATATAACATTCGTATGTCTGAGTTGGTGAAGATGACCTCTTAATTAAGTTTTCGAAGGAATAAAGATTTGGATCCAAAACGAAACGTTTAAATGTAATAATTGTTGTAGTAGTAATCTTGGTATGATGCTCTCGGTTTCTTTGGTCTTTGGGGTCGTCACAGTCCCTGCCTCTTAGTTTTGTTTAATTAGTTCAGTTTACACAGTCTCTTTTTCGTACATATTTGACTATTTGTACTGAACTGGGGGGGGGGAGGTTCGAACACACATGGCTAAAGCTAGTCGGGTAACCACTCTGCCAGGTACGCACTCCTCCGACTGCTTCTTGTTAGTGACTCACTTGCAGGTTCAGTGTTCATTACAAATTCATTAATTTTTCTTTAGAAATTCATTATAAGAAAATCACCCAGGTAGCAGTAACGTAATATATTTTATTATGCACAAGAGCACAATGAAATAACAAACCACTCAATATTATCATGACAATGGCCGTCATGAAAAACTTACCGAATTCCTACAAATACATAGCTTGAGCATCTTTTACATATAACTTTTTTTAATTATTTGAAATAGTTTTATAATGTTTCTAAAAATTGTAGGAACAACAAATAAACACCAAAATTAATACGATTGTTCACAGTTTATAAAAAAGCTGTCAACAAACAAAATCATAACAAATTCATTCATAAACTTCAATGAGTCATTCCCGTCATGGTTAAAATAATTATCTTTTACGATTATTTCTAGTTTATTTCTGATTTATTTCCCATTTATTTCTTCTTCGACCGTAGACAAAGTATAAAGTAAAGCTCTTACAGACTAAACCAATTGCTAGACATTGTGTTCTTACTCGTAGAAACCATAACCTCCTGTCGGCTACAATAACAACTTTCGGGATTTTTTAATTTTTTTTATTTTTCCAAAAAATGCGTTACACCTGTTTAATATGAGAGTTTAATGACTTAATTTCAAAGTTGATAGTCCACCTTTTGGGTAACGGTCGTCATGTAAGGTTAGAATTTTTTTAGTGATAGTTCATGAAATGTGAAGTACGGAAACCACAACCTGGCAGGCATCAGCCGTGCACGTCATCATCCCCTATATGCTTGAAAGTGTAAAAAAAATAAAAAAAAACTTCATCCTGCAAGCTTGAAATTTTCATATGATTTAGCTCACTTATTGTAGAATACAAAATAAAATTGACAGGCGATTTGGAGGTGCACAGGTATCTGCCATAGGCAAATTGAAAGATGTTACAACATGCCGGCCGGCCGTCACAATCGACGAAGTCTAGAAAACCGATGAACGGATTTCCAAAATTTTTGTTTCTTAAAATAAGTTTACTCAATGGAAAGAGCTGAAAGGACGATGTGTTCGATGACTGTACCGGAAGTGTGTCAAAAAAATGTTGTCAAGTGTGTCAAAAGAAGGATTTTTATTAATTTTTTTACCCATTTTTTCGGAAAAAAATAAAATAAATTATATGTATGACCTGAAATTTTATTATTATTATTGAGAATTATGGCATTATAAGTTTGTCAAAAAAAATGTTGTCAAGCATGTCAAAAAAATTAACTGTTTGTATTACGAAATGTGGCATGGAAAATTTTTGAACTTGTTAAAGTTTTTGGAATATTTTTTGAATTTTGAAAAAAGTTTGTATATTTGATTTTGTAATAATTTTTGCAATATTTTTAGAATTTTTTGAAAAAGTTTTAATTTTTGATATTGTTATAATTTTTGCAATACAGTATTTGTAGAATTTTGGAAAAAGTTTCAATTTTTCGGATCGTGTCATATCATCGAAAAATCATACCGTCGAAAATCGTTACATCGAAAAAAAGCAATAAATTGAAAAATAAAAATCATACCGTCGAAAAATCACACAACCGAAAATCGCAACATCGAAAATCATATCACCGAAAATTCATTACGTCGAAAAGTCATAGCATCGAAAAATCACATCACCGAAAATCATACCATCGAAAATTTGATTCACAAAATCGAAAAATCATACCATCGAAAATCGTAAAATCGAAAAAAAAATCATATCATCGAAATATCATTACATCGAAAATATTCGATGTAATAAAGAAATCATTACATCGAAAAATCATACCATCGAAAAACAGGGTGTACTCTCCTCACAGATAGAACTTTTGTAAATTAAAATGTTAAATGTCAGCAGTATATGTTAATTGGGCAATTCGTTTGAAAATGTACATTTATTTGTGGATTTTTTTTTAAATCAAAATTTTGTATGAGTGGAACGAATGAAAAAATCTAAATTCTGAATTTTTTATATATAGCTTTGAAATGCAGTTTTGCCGGCATACATTTTTAGTAATTTCTGTTGGTTTACATAGATAATATATTAAGTGCTATCATATTTGGAAGATAAAGTTTTAGGATTCCAAACAGATTTTTCTACGTTTTTTTTTTGAATAATAAATACTATGCCCTATAGTATTATATTATATTCACCCTGTGTTCTTTTGAAAATGCGCATGTTTTATAGTTTTTTTTGAAAATGCCTAAAACATTTGGTATTTTTAGTATTGACGAAATTTGTATTGGCGAAAAAAAGTGTTTGTCAAAAAATAATGAAGTGTGTTAAAACACGAAAATGAGCGAAAATGAGCATTTTTTGAGCATTGATTACGAGTAGTAACATTGAATGTGGAGAAAATTTTATGGTTGGCATTGGTATGTGGGACCAGAACCTTGATTATTGTATTGTAAGTGTATCAAAAAATACTGTCAAGTGTGTCAAAAGAATGATTTTCATTTATTTTTTAACCCAATTTTTTGGAAAAAAATAAAATTAAGTATGTAATTATTTTTATAAGTTAAAATGTATTTGAACATGAAATTGGACATGTTTCTATCCAGTTTCAACTCCTCCCAACTTATAGGAACAATTGGGAAATATCAAGTTGTTGCAGATTAAATGTCGTTTTTAAAAAGATTGATTAATTTTTGGAATATATTTAGAATTTTGAAAAAAGTTTAATTTTTGATTTTATTATATGTCTTGGAATATTTTTAGAATTTTGAAAAAGTTTTTATTTTGTTTTGATATTTGCAATATATTTAGAATTTTGAAAATATTTTCAATTTTTGATTTTGTAAGAATTTTCGGAATATTTTTAGAATTTTGAAAGATTTTAATAATTTTTTTAATTTTGGAAAAAGTTTCAATTTTTGATATTGTTATAATTTTTACAATATTTTTAGAATTTTGGAAAAAGTTTGAATTTTTTTATTTTTTAAGAATTTTCGGAATATTATTAGAATTTAGAAAAAGTTTAAATTTTTGATTTTATTCTAATTTTTGGAATATATTTAGAATTTTGAAAAAAAAAAATAAAATTTTTGAATTTTATTATATTTTTAGAATTTTGAAAAAAGTTTCAATTTTTGATTTTGTAAGAATTTTTGGAATAGTTTTAGAATTTTGAAAAAAGTTTCAATTTTTGCAATATTTTTTGCAATACTTTTAGAATTGGAAAATTGGAAAAATGTTTTAATTTTTGATTTTGTTAATAATTTTGTCCTCGTACAAAGCTTTTGGTGAAAACTATATAAAAAGCCTTAACACAAACACAATCCTTACAGTTTTATTATTTAAATTTGTAATGTCATAAAAGGAGAAAAATCAAATTTGCTTAAAAAATTTTTGCAAGAAATGCAAAAAAAAAGTGGAGGTAAGAATTTCACTTTTGGCTCATGAATGTAATACTTAGGTCTTTCAGACCGAAGTAATATAAATACATAGCCGGAAAAAAGACGCCTGATTGAATTGATTTAAAAAAATTCCAAATATTATAATGAAACCAAAAATTCCAACTTTCTTCAAAATCCAAAAATATTCAAGAGAATATTACAAAATAAACAATTCAAACTTTTTTCAAAAATCCTAAAATTTTTAAAAATTATAATAAAATCAAAAATATAAATTTTTTTTCAAAATTTAAAAACATTCCAAAAATTTTAATAAAACCAAAAATTTAAACTTTATCGAAATTCTAAACAATCCAAAAATTATTACAAAATCAAAAATTGAAACTTTTTTCAAAATTCCAAACATATTGCAAAAATTATAAAAATCAAAAATTCAAACTTTTTCTAAGATTCTAAAAATTATAATAAAATCATAAATTTCAATTTTCTTCAAAAGTTCAAACATATTCAAGAGAATATTACAAAATCAAAAATTGAAACTATTTTCAAAATTCTAAAGATATTGCAAAAATCAAAACAAAATAAAAACTTTTTCAAAATTCTAAAAATATTCCAAAACTTATAATAAAATCAAAAATTCAAACTTTTTTCAAAATTCTAAATATATTCCAAAAATTAATCAAAAATCAAAGATTGAAATTTCAAAATTCTAAAAATATTGTCAAAGTTATAACATTATCAAAAATTCAAACTTATTTTCCAACTGTTCCTGTTAATCAGAAGTCGTGGAATCACACAAAACGATTACAAAAGAAATATCTTTCTCATAATTACATGTTTTTTAAAAACATTTAATCTGCAACAACTTGATATTTCCCAATTGTTCCTATAAGTTGGGAGGAGTTGAAACTGGTTAGAAACATGTCCAATTTCATGTTCAAATACATTTCAAGTCATAAAAATAATTACATACTTAATTTTATTTTTTTCCTAAAAATTGGGTTAAAAAATAAATGAAAATCATTCTTTTGACACACTTGACAGTATTTTTTGACACACTAACAATACAATAATCGAGGTTCTGGTCCCACATACCAATGCCAACCATCAAATTTTCTCCACATTCAATGTTACTACTCGTAATCACTTAGAATGATCGATTTTTTAAACAAAAAATGCTCATTTTCGTGTTTTAACACACTTCATTATTTTTTGAAAAACACTTGACAAACACTTTTTTTCGCCAATACAAATTTCGTCAATACTAAACATACCAAATGTTTTAGGCATTTTCAAAAAAAAACTATAAAACATGCGCATTTTCAAAAGAACACAGGGTGAATATAATATAATACTAAAGGGCATAGTATTTATTATCCAAAAAAACGTAGAAAAATCTGTTTGGAATCTTAAAACTTTATCTTCCAAATATGATAGCACATAATATATTATCTATGTAAACCAAAAGAAATTACTAAAAATGTATGCCGGCAAAACTGCATTTCAAAGCAATAAATAAAAAATTTAGAATTTAGATTTTTTCATTCGTTCCACTCATACAAAATTTTGATTTAAAAAAAAATCCACAAATAAATGTACATTTTCAAACGAATTGCCCAATTAACATATACTACTGACATTTAACATTTTAATTTACAAAAGTTTTATCTGTGAGAAGAGTACACCCTGTTTTTCGATGGTATGATTTTTCGATGTAATGATTTATTCATTACATCGAATATTTTCGATGTAATGATATTTCGATGATATGATTTTTTTTTCGATTTTCGATGGTATGATTTTTCGATTTTGTGAATCAAATTTTCGATGGTATGATTTTCGGTGATGTGATTTTTCGATGCTATGACTTTTCGACGCAATGAACTTTCGGTGATATGATCTTTCGATGCTATGACTTTTCGATGATATGAACTTTCGATGATATGAAATTCGGTGGTATGAACTTTCGGTTTTGTGATTTCTGGTGATTCGACGATTTGATTTTTCGATGTTATGATGCGGACTCAATTCAATTTTTGAATTTTTAAGAATTTTTGAAATAGTATTAGAATTTAGAAAAAGTTTAAATATTTGATTTTATTTTAATTTTTGGAATATATTTAGAATTTTTAAAAATGTTTGATTTTAATTAATTTTTACAATATTATTGGAATCTTGAAAGAATTATGAATTTGTGATTTTGTAATATTTTCTCGAAACGCTAAATGGAGAGGTTTTTGAGTAGTTTGCTGATTGTATTATCTTTTCACTAAATTATTTTAATTTATGATCTGTTATGATTTTGCAGCAACGTATTAATGTTTCGTGTTAGTTTTGTAATAAATTTCTAAATGAGATAAAAAAAACATGCACTTTAACAAAGAGGTTTGTTTGATATACATCGTTGCCCAAAAATAAAAACAATGTCCTCATAAAAGTTTTATGCCGAAAACTATATCAGAATCTTTAACCAAAACCGAATTCTTGATATCTCAGAGTTTGAAATATCAGCCCCTCCATCAATACTAAATTATGATGCTAGGACGTAAAGCTAAGGTTTTTGGGCGTATGTGGCGTTTGCGAATCGAGGCGCTAGCTTCAAGTTCAAAAATTTTCCATGCCACATAATACAAAAGGTTAATTTTTTAGACATACTTTAAAACATTTTTTTGACAAACTTATAATGCCATATAGTCAATAATAATAATAAAATTTCAGGTCATACAAATAATTTATTTTATTTTTTTCCCAAAAATTGGGTAAAAAAATAAATAAAAACCTTTCTTATGACACACTTGACAATATTTTTTTGACAAACTTATAGTGCCATGATTCTCAATAATAATAATAAAATTTCAGGTCATACAAATTATTAATTTTATTTTGTTCCAAAAAATTGGGTAAAAAGATAAATAAAAATCTTTCTTTGACACACTTGACAACATTTTTTTGACAAACTTATAATACAATAATCTAGTTTTTTGAATCACATACCAATCCAGACCATCAAGATTTCTTCAAGTTCAATGTTTATATCCGGAATCACTTAAAATGAACGTTTTTTAAGCCAAAAATATGCAAATTTCCTTGTTTTGACACACTTGACGATTTTTTTGACACACTTCCGGTACAGTCATCGAACACATCGTCCTTTCAGCTCTTCCCATTGAGCAAACTTATTTTAAGAAACAAAAATTTTGGAAATCCGTTCAGCGGTTTTCTAGATTTCGTCGCTTGTGACAGCCGGCCGGCAGATTGTAACACCTTTCGATTCGCCTGGCAGATACTTGTGCACCTCCAAATCGCCTGTCAATTTGTTTTTGTACTCTACAATAAGTGAGCTAAATCATATAAACATTTCAAGCTTACAGGAGAAAGTTTTTGTTTTTAATTTTTTTTACACTTTCAAACATATAGGGGATGATGATGTGCACGGCTGATGCCTGCCAGGTTGTGGTTTCCGTACTTCACATTTCATGAACTATCACTAAAAAAATTCTAGCCTAACAGGACGACCATTACCCAAAGGGTTCACTAGCTCTCAGTCTATGACTTAAAGCTAAGACTGAGAGGGAGTGAAAATCGTTATGGTTTGATAACTTGCTTGTTATAAAAGATTATTTATTATCTTGTATCCAATTATAAACTCAGATGTTGTTCAAATTGCTATTAACAAAATGTGACGCCATCCGCTACTTTTATTTTATAAAAAAAATAATATGTAAATTGTAAGCAGACCAAACATTTATAACTTTATGATCACCAGCCAAGAGATTAGTTGTAAGTTAAGTTTTTACCTACCTATCATCCTACCTAATCATTCTATCGATGATTTATTTCTAATTATTTTTTACTTTGTAAGTTAAATTGCGTCTGTGTGGATTATAGATAATGTTTATCATATTATGCTGATGATATTTCTTTGAAATATTCTAAAATTAATTACTTTCAAGTGTTGTTATAAATTGCTTGCGTCTATGCCAAAATATATTGTCTGAATAATAAACAGAAAAAAATAAATGATTTGTTTATAAAAGAAAGCGAGACTTATATAATTTAATCTTATAATATCATGAATTAATTATTTCCGGTCGATTTATCATAAAGGTAATAACTAATAACTAATAAGTTTATCTTTGCTAATCTGTTTTGTGAGTGTTTGTTTCACGGTAGTGGTGTGAGTAGTACATATTTTTTGTAATACAAAAGACGAAATCAATGTAAAATTCCAAACCAACATAAAGCTTGTTTTAACACCAATTTCTCTGTGAACCATATCAGGTTGAATGCTTTTAAAAAAATTATTTTTGTCTACGGTTTTTGGTTTTTAACCATCGTAGGTTTTATGAAACCATCTCAAAGAACATCTTATTCTATCATTAGAAAGTGTGTGGTTTTACTCCATTAAGTTCATTCCTTTATTTTTACAACATTATGTCTAAATTTAGACAAACCTGTTCATTAATAAATCATGCAATATCTCCTATTTGGTAAATTTTATATAAGCAACAGCACACCCTAAGTAATATATTTTTTACTTTTGATCCTATGTGAAGTTACTAAAAATGGTTTATGTACATAATATTGTTTGATTTCTTAGAATTTCTTTTTCATCTTTTGTGTTCAACTAATTATTTTTTTTGTGAATTAAAATAAAAAACTAAAGAAAAATAATACAAAAAATGAATAGGAATTGAAAATTTATTTTCTTGAAACTCTTGAATAAAATATTTAAATTATTTCAACAAATTGAACAACACTTTACTTTTAATGACTATCCGAATATTCTCAGACATATTAGGGAGAAAGTAATGAATACAAACAATTTGCTTCAAATATTTAAACCGAATTGATCATTCATTCATTATGTATCCTTGCAATTTATCTTAATGGTTTTCATCGTTTCGAATTAATTTTTTTTTTAAATTTTCTTATGTCTTTAAAATCCATTGATAACGAAGTAAGACAAATTTTAAAGAGAAATGAAAATTGACACAAATCTTCAATGGGAATTTTTCTCAGTTTCTTTGTATGGAATTTTTAGGAAATGTTATTGGATTATATAAATGTTGGAGTTGAATCTTTTCTATAGACATTTATCGATCTAAATAATAATATTATTTTATTTGCTTTATAAAATAAACTTTTATGTTTATTGTCTGTGTTTTTTATTTATCTGACAAAAATCTATTTTTCTTTAACAATATTACATTAATTGACTTTAGATAACATAATTTGATAATTATTATAATAACATTAATTTTTTTTCTCAGTAAAAATACATTAATACATTTTGATGTCACATTAACATTGAAAGTTTTAGATTTTATCAAATTTTATTTCAATCGTGTTATTAATTATGGATGGAACATTTCTAAACAAAAATCCTAAGTAAGAAATAACATTCGAAATTTATATTTTATTTACATGGAAAGTTGTATCGATTAGTGATACCTCAAAAGCAACTCCTTCCATTTTATTGACATAAAACTCATATGACATGGAGAGAATCAAAATCAATTAATTGCTTCTAGGTAACTACACTTCGGTCTGTGGAAACAACTCAAAATCACTTAAAAGTAAACGATTTATAAAAAAACGTATGGAAATTAATTTTTTGGCGCAATTACATCTCTGTTATCGAAATCTGTTTTTCAAAGTCAATTAAATTACTTATATGAATCGATATAATAACAGACTCGCTAATGCGGGACATTATAATTTGTAATATTTTTTTCGTATGATGGGGAGGTGTGTTGTAGTTTTAAATTGTACATTTTTTTAGATATGAAATTGATTACAATTTCTGTAACTTTATGTTTTATTTTTAGTTTTAAAACAAAAGAATAAACGAAATTGGGTAATTGTTAATGTGTGATTGTAATATTTTCTACGTAATTTTATGCAAATAAGCAGGAACGAAAAACTGGATTTATTTATCAAAATATAAAGTGGAATTTATTTATTTATTCATTGAACTGAAATTTTATATGTAAAACTCCCGACAAACATTATGTGGATGGTGCACGAGTGTATGTACATTTCGTGGATTTTTTTTTCTAATTTTTAGTTTTTTTTTAAATACTCTAGTGCAGAGTTTCTCAACTAAAAGGTTATATCTTGCTCACACTTAAGTATTTAATTAAATTTAAAACAACAAGGATGAACGAAATAAAGTTGAAAGAAACCAAAAAAAATGATAAACAAATTTTGATGGGTAATAAACAGATGGGTAATAAACACTATCACTAATTTACTCCGTTTTTACAGAGCAAATAAGATAAAAAATATAACATTCCAAAATACAGTAGTAAAATTAAAAAAAATATTTTATTTTTAGATTAATTTTTTTTTACTTTTTCTCGTACAACAGAATTTATCTTTGATGGGATACTACTGCTTTCTTTAATATTTTTATAATTAGAACTCCGAAGTCTTTAACATTGGTTAGCTTTTAATTAAAGTATTTGATGGATATTAGCTCATTATATATCCAGAACACTATGTTTCCAGAGCTGTGGTGAAGTCAGCCTATGCATCAGCATCGCAATATTTTTGATTGTATTTTATAAATAGTTTGATTGTATTATATAAAAAAAAATCAACAAAAACATTTTCGCTTTGATTATATAAAAAAGCTATAAATTGAAACTGATGCACATGTCTCTCTCTCTCGAACATTGAAAAAGGCTACTTCGATTAAATTGAATTGAATTTTTGTTGTGAAAAAATTAGTTTTTCGCATGATTGTTTTTTGGTTTCTTAATTCTAGCATTAAACTTTGACTCTATAATACTATTGTATTCCGCCGCAATCGCGCAATAGAATGAACAGCTTCTCAATTTACTCGTTTAAGAGTAGTAAAGCACACAATCATGGTTGTAAAAAACCAAAAATAATTAATTTATAATTTTTTTCAACTACTTAATTT
This sequence comes from Diogma glabrata, assembly GCA_963693315.1. Taxonomy (NCBI): domain Eukaryota; kingdom Metazoa; phylum Arthropoda; class Insecta; order Diptera; family Cylindrotomidae; genus Diogma; species Diogma glabrata. The sequence continues at coordinate 17,811,093 of OY856188.1, read as the reverse complement.
AATTTTGCTTCAAATTTGATGCTTCGTGATCGTATTAAAAATAAAAATAGATTATTTTCTGAATGATTTGTCCAATTATGCAAGAACAAGTTTTTTTATTAAAATAAATTAAAAGGATTACGAAAAAGTACTAATTTTCTTTTTCTCCATATAGAATGAAAGAAAATACTAAAATCTACTCCAAAGGAATGAAATAAAAATTATAACAATAACAAATTATAGCAAAAATGCATTTCAAATTCATATTCTATTTTTTCTTGATTGCTTTGATTTAAAAACTTTATAAAATTACATGAAAATATTAAACAACAATTTTTTTTAGCGAAAATTATTTTACACTAGCAGAAAAAAACGTTCTATTTTCATGCTTAATCCCTTGTGAGATTAAGCCTGAAAATAGAATTTTTATACGTTATTGCAGAAAAAAAATTTAAACTTTTGAAATAGTATACGTATTTGAGGAGTTATAAAAGCGCTCAAATTAAATAAATATAAAGAAATTCGTGGATCACTAAACTTTTTCTGCGGACCACTGGTCCGAAAATCATCGGTTGAGAAACGCTGCTTGACTTTTGTGATTAGGATGTTCTGATACATTTTTGCCACTTTTTAGTGAGATAACTTAAATAAAAACATCAGAAATAAAAAAATATAAATATTTAACTTACATTTATATATATCCAAAAAATAATATGAATTTTTTATTATTTTCTTAATATTATAAAAAATAAATTTGAATATCAGTAAACCGACATGAAACAAGGCAAACAAAAAATATTAAAATAGTATAATAATTTCTTTAAATCACTAAAATTAATTAGTCAAAGTACCCGTTTCTTTTTTGTGTATTTTTCGTACATAATTTTAGATGTAAATAAGATAAAATTCAATTTATCATTACGAATTGAAAGTCGTATTATCCCATAAAAATTTAAATGAAGCCAGCTATTTAATAAAATGTAAAAATGCATTTATATTCTCCATTTTTGTTTTCATTTTTAATCCTGTCGTTATTCTTTTATTTATTATTCTTGTCATAAGCAAAACAAATAACTATTTTATTAAATCGTCGAGTACAATGACGATTTTATAAGAATATAATCGAAATTGTTGCGCCTGGTGAATTCCGATTTAATAATACAATGTACGGAATCGATTCGATTATTTTATTATTAAATCGTCATTTGTAATGAACAATGATCCCGTTAGTGATGTCACTAACAGGAAGCAATAGAAGGACTGCGTGCCAAGCGAGGTTTCATTCCGACGAGCTGTAGCCATGTGTGTTCGAAAACTAATTTCCCCCAGCTCAGTACAAATACAGAAAAGCACGCAAACGAAACTGTTTAAACGAATTTAAATAAGCAAAACAAAGATCAGGGACTCTGACAATCCCAAAAGCCAAAGAAACCAAGATAGCCACACATTTAGAAAATTAAATACATGTAACACTAACCCCACCTCATAATTAAACCGGATCCAACTCTTCAGAAGTTAAATTAAATGAATACAATACAATGAAAATCTTTATGCTAAGGTTGTTGTTGTAGATGATGACTAACCGTTGAAGACTGGACCACAAAAGTAAACCCCGTAGACACATTTAATCCACAAAAGTAATGCAGGCCCAAATTGTTTGAAATACTCCGTTCCATTTACCAAATAAATGTATTTCGTTTTGGTCAAGTATAAATAATCAAAATATTCTCCTACTAATACTTTTTCAGATTTAGCTAGCAGACATTTGGAATGTGGGCATAATAAAACCCAATGCCGCTACCAATGTAATACTAGACGGATTGAGCCATAAGGCACTATTATAAAAATTCAGACAATGGTTGTCCGTATAGTTTTGATAAATTATATCGACAGCGTGGATTCATGCAAAATAATAAAGAAATCATTCCAGACAGATGAATTAATTCAGGGACAACAACTTCGTAATACACTATATGCGCAACGATTTCAAATATATTCTTATCAACCCGCGATTGTAAGCGCATAACGACTTCGATTATATTGTTATTAAACAGCTATTGTAAGCCCAACGGTTCAATTATATTATTATAAATTGCCATTTTAAGTTTTAATTCATAAAACCATATTAATCCATACGGCCCATTGCTAGGTCAGGAGCGTAATCAATATGTTTTTTGGATTTTTGATTAGATTTTGAACGTTTATAAAAACATCAAATATTGTAACCAAATACATTAAAATTTTAAATGAATTTTTTAATTCATTTCCCACTTGGTAATTTGGCTAACCTCGAGATTATTGGTTCCAAGATTTCGCTAATATCTGAGACTACTGGTTGGCAGAACTAAAAAATGTACTCATTAAATAAACAATCTCCTTCCTTTTTTAAGACATGTTAAAAAATTGAAATAAATATGGAATAGTAATTTAATGCTAAAACATTCAATGATTAAAAATAATAAAATGCTTAAACAAAAACTAAATTTATTAATCAAAATACATATTTTGGAAAACCTCTTAAGCCAATTATACTCCAAATACTTTTGTTCATTACTTAAAACTAAGGGGTATCCCGCGGGCTTCGCCTCTTTTCATCCAGCTTTGATACAATATCCATCATAATCCAACCTCCTTTAATCTAATCTGTATGCACTTTCTACTTAACTAATTTTACAAAAATACATTGTGAGGTGTAGTGTACTATAAACTGTTATACGACATATATTTCGAATTGTTTCGTTCGGCAAGTTCAATCACCAATGGATGGAAATCATAAGAAGAAAATACTGAAATAGCAGCTTTTGTTTTTCTTTATTTTATTTACAGAAAATAAAACTGCAAAAATAATGATAGAAAACAAATATTATATAATTTTTAGCACTACCTGTGAAATAAATAATATTAATCTTATTAATATGGAAATTATATAAATTTGAAAGAAACGGCTAAAAGACAAATAGAAATAATTTAAAAAAACTACATATGCTGTGTGCCTCACACCAACTTTTTTAGCTAAATCAGTGACTTTTCATTTCATAACCAAGTTGCGCTAGTGACCACCAGGCGGCGGATGAAAAGTCTCCTCGTCAGCTTGCTTTTCAATTCATTGAAACATCAATATATTTAAAAGCAATTATTTAAAAAAAATGGAAAATATTTCAAATTTATGCAAAAGAAAATATTTGGTATGATGTAAGTATTTTAAAAAACCAAGCTCTCAAACACAATTTCATTATCAACGTCCATTATGACAATGTTTACAAATTTTGACATTTAAAAAGATTCTAATTTAAATATAAGGTCAGGCACAGGTTGTACGTTTGATACGAGTGACATCTATGAATAGCATATGTGCACTAGCAATTAATTTAGAAAAGTCAGTGATTTAGCAAAAAATACTAGTGTGAGGCACACAGCAATAATCGATAAATTTAAAATTTAAATGCCGTAAATGGAATTTTTATGAATGAAACGGAACAATTTTTATGTTATATAAAAAAAAATAAACAAAAACAGTACAAATAAATATAGGGTTCGCGTTGAACCCCGGACCTTTCTCAAAACCCTCTAAGTCGATAATGACAACGAAATACTAAGTATTTTGAACTATTTAAATCTATTTAAATTTAAAATTTATAAAATGTACATTATAACACAAACTGTTTTTTGCACTAAAAATATCAAAAGTTTCCAATGTACATTCCTTTTTAAAAACCATTTACCATTTTCCAACTTCACTATTTAATGTATAAGTTATTCCCAAAAAAGGTTCTATGAAACTTTCGAAATTCTAACTTTTTTCATAGTAACTTTTTTTTTCACTAATTTAAAATCAAAAAAAAATTTAAAACAAAATTTTAAATTACCATTCAATATTTTATTGAAAAAAAATTTAATTCCATTCAAAAACAAACAAAAATATTTAGAAAAAATGTACCCATGCCTTCTTAAAAAAATGGTACAACAATCACCAACAGAAAATAGAAAACATTGAGATATCGTAAAAATCCCCTGAATGCATTCTAAATTTTACTTCGTATTGATACACTGTGCTAAAAGACAATTTAACAATAACCTTAAAAAACTACACTATCGGCAAATTTAAATACCGTAAATTGTCCGCAGCATTAAACTAATAGAAGTTTTTGTTTTTCCTTATTTTATTTCACGGGAATGAAATTATGGAAAATAATGATAGAAAAACCATTATTTTATGATTTTCACACTGCCTGTCAAAAAAATTAATTTTCTTGTTAATATCGCAGTGATAATAATTTTAACGAAAAAAGACAGTAGCAATAACCTTAAAAAACTGCATTATCGATCAAGTTAAAATTCGTAAAAAGAAATTGATTAAAAGAAATGATTTTTATGAATTCAAGAATAAAAGAACAATAATTTTACTGGAATTTGATACAAATTAAACAAAAAACAATCAAAAAATTTACCACTCCACGATTTGAACTCTCAACCTATAGAATCTCAGTCGACCGCGATATCCATATTGTAATTTAAAACGTTACGACTGGATAGAAGTAAAGACTCTATTTTATTTTATTATAGATGGTGTAGAAGGATTACAATACTTATCTGAATTTAGAAAAACAGTTTTCTCGTTAGTAAATTTATTTTTAACTTTTGTTAAAGTTTCACAGCTAAAGCCTTTTTCTTTACCGCTTTAGAGTAAATATTTTTAGAGTAATTTGGAGCTTTTAAACAAACAACTCAGTTTTTAATTAACATTTTTAATTGTTTCGTTTCATCAAAAGAATGTTTCGAATACTGTTTGTAAAATAGGTTATAATCCTATTTCTGAGGTTAAACAAATTTATTCAAACTAAGTCGCGCCTTAACTACTTCAAAAGGCATATCTTTCTTAATCTTATGATTCTACAAACTTGCCTTTACTTATTTTTCTTACATCACAATACACAATAGCACAAATCTCACAACTTTTTCGTAAAGATCAGACAATTATAATCTGTTGACTAATACATCCCCTAATTTATAAACATTGACAGACGAAAAGTTTCAATTCCGTATATTTATAAAATAAATTTTAATCTCAAATAAATTCTGTTGGATTAACATAAAGCTTCATGAATACAAATTTGTTTAAAAACGATATAAAGTACAAATAATTACGTAATTTCCTTTTGATTCATCACAGCTTATTTATGGTAATCATGATATAATTAATTTATAATTAATTTCGTGTTTCTGGGTTGGTCCAACAAATCGGAAATATTTATTTTTCGTTGTGTTAAACGTTTTTATTTTGTAATTTGATTTATGACGATGTAATGTTAACATTTCTTTTAAAACTTTTTCGTTTCAGAAACTAATTGAAGCTTTAAAGTTGAAAATAGAAATTCACGGGGTAGAAAAAGTTTTTGGGATTTAAATTTGCATAATTAGATTTCAGGTGAGTGATACAATTTGTGCGTGTGATAATGTTAATCCAGGTTTGTGTTTTTGTACTGAGGTTTGTTTTCTGTTTATTTAGTAACAAGCTTTTGTTTGTTTCTAAATAAAATAGAAAATGTTGTTTAAATATTGTCAGATTATTATAATTTTCTCTGATTCAATTGTTCAAAAATCCAGACACCTGGATTGGAACCTGGAAACATTTGTGTGTTCTAAGCATTTAATTATTAAATTTATTGATTATATGAGATTAATTAATTTTACTGTCATCAATTTTGTCGTCTATTATTTATTTTTCACCGAAGCTTTTCAATTGTGTGGACGGAGTAAGGTATAGTTATAAAACGTTTGTAGAATATTTTTTAAATTAGTGAGAAGCTGTTGTTGTTGAAAATGAGTTTAATAAAATTTCAACCGATATTAATTGTTGTAGGTTTAAAACTAATTTAAAGTATGACAGAAATTAAATTAACAATTTTTAATAGCTGACAAATCCACTTGTTTGAGTGAGATGAAATAAAATTAATCGATTCTAAACTTTCATAGATACAACGGTACCCACAAATTTTTGTGTAGTATAAATATGGTTAATGCTTTCTACAAAAAAATATTTAATCAATGTGTCTGGCAAAAATATAAAATAAATAAAAATCTGATCCAAAGCCGACGACCAACTAAGACTACCAGGTGTGTAATTAAAAAACTCACTCTAATAGCTTTCTCATCCTCAGACTATCAAAAATAACTTAAAGCTTTTTTGAACAAAAAACAAATCAACATTTATGTGATCCATTCTCTATTTTTTTTTGTGTTAGAATAATTTAATTCTTAAAACAATTTCTTTGCCCAAAAGCTTGATTTATTTTTTTCGCATTTCTCAATGTCAACATTTTGTTTTTCAGTTGTCAACCATGCTAAAACTTCAAAGTAAAAATTTGAGAAGAATTTCTTGTTTTTACGATAAGTTTAATGTTGTTTTGAATTTTCAATTAAAATATTTGAATTTCACCTGCTGTAGTAGGTGTATTCGGAGAAATACAAAATGACACCTTAAAACTTTCTATGTTAAGATATTTCACCATTGGTTAGTTTAATACTTATAGAATCACTTACAAATAATATTTATAGATAAGCATCATTTATGGTCTAAGTCTAAGTAATAAAATTCTACGAACTTTTATCTCCGTCCTCCGAATAAATTGTGACTTGTGACAAAAACAAATAAAATTTAATTCAAAACGAGAAGTTATTTCGTTGAATATTTTAAAATAGATTATAAATCATTATTGAAATAATCTTGAAAACTTAAGAATTTGAAGATTGAATTTATTTTCCTAAAATGAGTTTTGGGATTTATGTAAAAAAATATAAAATATTCAGAATAATTTTTCTATAAAAATCGATCAAAATAAATCATATTGCTTCAGCCTGAAAGATCTAAAGTTTCCAGTTTCTCGATGTTATGTTTCTTAACGAGTCTATGAATAATTGAAAAAATGTTCTAGTAATGGAAAGAGTGTGAAAGAACGATGGGCTCGATTACTGAAAAGGAAGAGAAAATATCTTTGTCAAAAGAACATTTTTGGTCAAAGAATGCTTTGTTTTGTATGGACAAATGACAGTCGCTCTAGTTTTGTCGATGTATGGCCAGTTCTATGTAGCAAAATAATATTTTTAAAACAAATTCAAACTTACAAAATAGGAAGGAGGTAAAACCTGTGCTTTTTTAATATCCAAAATATAAGTTAACACCAATATTGGCGAATGACGTACAAACTGAAAGGTGAGACCAAAACATGTATCGTGCTGAAGTTGGAGCTCAATCACAAACGGGTCTGAGCATTGCTGCATATTTGGTGAATATTTTCGTTTTGGATGAAACACTCGCAATTGCTGGAGTTTGTCGATTTAATGGGCAGTTTAATGAAGTAATTGTTTTGATTAATTTTGATTGATATCAAGAGCTTTTTTCAGTATTTTTTTCAAATTTTTGTTGGACAAAAATATCAGCAAAAAACTTGTTGAATAGGCAATAAATTATGCTTTTTGCAATCCAGCAAAATAAATTGTTACCGATCGTGCAACACGGGTTTCAAATAAAAGGTAAAACCAAAACATGCACTGTGCTGCGGTTTAGAATAATTGTAACTTTGAAATACCTTGTGACGTGATACATATTTTTTGCACCCCAGCAATCGATTAGCAGGGACTGGCTCGGCAGCCAAATTCTGTAACTGTGAAGTGGTGAAGTGTTAAAAATTTCTTCATTTCGATTTTATCATTAATTTTTTATCATTTTACCATTTTTGCGATTTTATATGCGATTTGAATGTTAAAGAATTTAATAGCAAGCATCGCACTGTCAAACGTCAACACTATATAAAATTAAATGTTTAATTTAACTTTTAACACAATATAAACGTAAAACGTTTACAAATTTTAATATATATATGAGCAATTTCACGCAAGTTCAGCAAATTTTTGGAAAATTTTGACTTGACCCCTTTTAATTTTGATTATTTTTTGTTTATAGATAGTCTTTCATAAATAAAAAATACAAGTTCTCTTAGAATTTTTTTTTTCGACCAGGGTTCTTCACAGGGTGCCCCTCAATTTTTTGTTATTTTGTGATGTGAGTGCATTTTGACGAGCGATTGTAGAAAAACTACTCAATCGATTTTCATAAATGATATGTCGTTGAATAGGTATCAGAACAAAGCTTTTAAAAATGTACACTGTTAATTTTTTTAAATAATTTTTAACGGTGTAACATAAGAAAAAAACGGTGCAATTGAAAAAGAGATGACATAGCCTTTTTTTTATAAACTAAATTGAAGCTTATTTTATATCTAACAACTTGTGAAAATTTAGGACACGCGTTATTTTTTGTTTTAAAGATAAAATTCGTTGTGCATATGACTGTCGGGAATCAGTTTTTTTTGTTCTGAAGGAAAATTATAAAAATGGCGATTTTTAGATTCAGATTTTTTTTATGGTAAATATCAAATATTTTATTATTAAATGAACTTTTTAAAAAGCAATTTCAGTCAAGCTCGACTCTTTTTAATTGGTTTATTTTTAGTTTATAGATAGCCTTTGATAAATGAAAAATACGACTTCAAGTAGAATTTTTTTTAAATATAATAATATAAATTATTATATTTTTAAATATAATAATATAATTATAATAACAATATAATTATAATAACAAACAACAGTAATGCTACGCGTTATTTGGTTGAAAAAAGTAAAACTCTACCTGAAAATAATTTTCAGCATTCATCTGCGACGGAAAAAAGAGGTGTATCCACAACAGATATAAATGTTGTGGAGCAGTTCTATAAAAGTGATGAAATCAGTAGATTATTGTCAGGGAGAGATGAGATGAGATGCAATATCTTTTAAAAAGGAGATGAGCGCATAAAAACACAAAAGCGCTGATTGCTATGTACATTAAATGAAGCTTATGTGGAGTTTAAAAATAAGTTTCCTGATGTGAAAATAGGATTTACTAAATTCACGTCCTTTCGACCACAAGAATGTATAAAACTATCCCAAAGAGTTCATAATGTGTGGGTGTGTACCATACATCAAAATATGAAACTAATGATTCAACACTCTAAGATGTCTTGAATTACTGATGCTGCTTTCCAGAATTATAAAACATTAATTGACTTTGTTTCATGTGGTGAATTAACAGAAGATTGTCATACTTTGAAGTGCAATGAATGTTTAAAAAAACTTCAACAACTGGAAGAAAAATTACTAAATGATTTTGACGACTGGTCGAAAAAAAAAATTCTAAGAGAACTTGTATTTTTTATTTATGAAAGACTATCTATAAACAAAAAATAATCAAAATGAAAAGAAGTCAAGTCAAAACGTTGCTGAATCTTCGGGAAATTGCTCATATAAATATTTAAAATAATAAATTTGAAAAATAAATCTGTATTTAATTTAGAAATGCAATTTTAAAAAATCAAATCACATTGACGTTATTGTGTTTTTTGACACAATGTCAATAACAACACAAGAAACGGTTTCATTTTATTGCCAAACAAAAAGTCAACTAATCAAGTTAACTTTATAATTTTAAAACTTCACTCACTTAGATATTTTTCCGGTGAAGTGATAAAAACTTATCACTTTACCGCTTCACAATTACAGAATTTGGCTGCTGGTTGGAGTATATTAGTCGTGGGCTTAATGGATGCTGCCATTAAAACAACGTTTTTAGCAGGGTTTTTTTCGGAAATGACACAACCGCACTCTACCTCTTTGTCATAAAATCTTCGGTCAGTTCATTCGAAAATAAACGTACTAATTATCGATATACGAATACCGATGGCCAATCGACTATCTTAATGCACCAATCGTACAGAAATTGTATAATTCCTGATGATGATGATGTTTTAATGGAATTGTTTTAAGTCTAGTGAACTTTTTTTACATTTTTTTCATTCAATTCTAATACTTTGCACAAAAATGTTTTATTTTAATGTATAACAAATTTAGTATCTGTTAATATACTAAAAAAAAAATCACACAATTCATAAATTAAAAAAATATTTAATCTGACTGGCAAAATCAAAAACCCTCATATACCTAAAAATAAATCAACCAAAGAAAGAAAAAAATTATTTTCTTTAAAACGAACGATCTGTTCAAAAATGACCGATTTGAAATGAACGATCGATCCAAAAAACAAAAAATTACTGCTAAAAATAAATCGAGGAAAAGAACGATGCAAAACGAACGAACGATTTAAATTGAACGACCGACCTAACCATGAAAAATGGTTGCTGATGGCTTTTTGTTTAAAAAGAACGACCGGTTCAAAATGAAAAAGCGATATAAATAGAACGACCGATCTAAAAAAAACTGATTCGTTCTTAAAAAAATAATTCCTTATGAAATAGTGAACGAAGTATGGAAGGAAGCTGAAGCTAAATTATAGAATTCATTTAACTTTCTTTTTTCAATATGCTTTGAATAAACTTTCGCAACATTTCCTGTGCTATGGTCTAGGTTTTACAAGAATTATTGCTTTTTTAATTAGAAGATGATTTTTGACTTATTAACTAGAACCTTATCCGTATTTTTGACTTAAATATTTACGTTTTTCTAAGTGACCGATGGAACGATGACTAACGTTTTTATATCGGTCAATGCAAATGAATGATCCATTCGGAACGGATCATTGATTTAGCTTATGTGAGTCAACACTGTTGCACACCATTAGCTGCAACGAAGTAAAATTTATCCTCTTCCAAAAATGTTCAACGTACATAGTCCTTCACAAAAATACAGTTGTTATAATATATCAAAAACGGTGGCTTAAAAAACTATACAAAAAATGTGGCTTGGGACTATAAACAAAATCTACCCTTTATGTGACACACAACTCATCAAGGTTCAAAATATTTTTTTTTCATAATTTTTCTTTTAAACAATCTTAAAAGAATTTAAAAGAATATTTGAAATATTGAGCCGAGCTCTTAAGGTTTTTATTCGATCTTTACAACATTTCCTACATAGACCAGGGTAGAAGACTTTAAAAATAATAAAAAGTAAAAAAAAATAATAGTAGGATGAAACCCATTAGAAAAGGAGGAGAATATTATAAAAATGAAAGGAAAAATAATTTACGGGCGATCTGAGGTCGGGAAGGGGAAGGGGTGAGTTTTTAAGGGTAAAAAACGGTTTATCTCGATTTCCGGCAAAACTAAAAGTCCTATGGAAAAAATTTATATGGCAAAGTTGTAGGTAATAAAAAGATCTAAAACTTTTGTATGGACACTTTTTTCACATAACCTCAAAATTTATGTGAAAAATTCAAAAAACCAAGTTTTTGGTTTTTTATTTTTATCTTTTACAAAAAAATTTTTTTTTTCACGAAATTTGGTGAAAACTTACCTTTTTATGTCCCAAACACGCTGTAATTTATTTGATTGGAAATTTTTATTTGTTCACCTTATTTTGAATTAATATCGAAAAAGCACCCTAATTTTAAATCGAAAATTCACCCGTCAAAATATCAGTTTTTTTCAAAAAGTTGGTATGCTTTCTGTTTGTTGAAATCTCTACTTTCCGATGGTGAAAAAAAAAAATATATTACTATAGTAAATCTTCTCAGAAAATGCAAAAAAATGAATTGAATTTTCGATTCAAAAAACCATAGTTTTTGGTTTTTCATTTTTATCTTTTACAAAAAATTTCTTTTTTTCACAAAATTTGGTGAAAACTTACCTTTTTATGTCCCAAATACGCTGTAATTTATTTGATTTGAAATATTTATTTTTTCACCTTATTTTGAATTAATATCAAAAAAGCACCCTAATTTTCAATCGAAAATTCAATTCATTTTTTGCATTTTCTTGCACTTTCTCAAGTTTTAGATCTTTTTATTATCTACAACTTTGCCATATAAATTTTTTCCATAGGACTTTTAGTTTTGCCAGAAATCGAGATAAACCGTTTTTTACCCTTAAAAACTCACCCCTTCCCCTTCCCGACCTCAAATCGCCCGTAAATTATTTTTCCTTTCATTTTTATAATATTCTCCTCCTTTTCTAATGGGTTTCATCCTACTATTATTTTTTTTGTTTTCAAAAATTATCGACCCTGGTCTATACAAGGAAACGAAAAGAAAATATTTTCACATATTTGAAAATAAGTCGAAAATTAAAAAAGATTATATTGAACTACAAAAAAATTCAACTTTCATATGATACCCCACTTGTCAAGGTCAAAAATAATTTTTTTTCAAAATTTCTACTATTAACTCCCTCCGAAGAACATTTAAAACTGCGTGAACAATTACATTTTATAACTGTAGAAACTTTCAAGTTGAAAGCATTTATAGTTTGTGAGAAAAACTATTGCATGTGTAGAAATTCGTACGGACACCGATGTCTCAGCAACTGAGTCCCTTTTTGCTTTTTTAAAGTACGGAACCCTAAAAACAAATAAAATCTATTATCATCAATTACGTGAAAACTATTTAGAAAATTAAAATATTAATTAAAAATAAAATAAAATTAGTTAAAAAACTAAAATTTTTTTTATTATAAGGAATAGTTGTTAGAACATACCAACCGTCTGCACTATTAAATTAAGAACTAAATAATGCAATTATTAGAAAAAAACTACAACATTTCAGATCCCATCGTGTAGTAAATTTCTTTTTGCACGAGTTGTATATAAAATTCCATTCCGCTCCCTCATTTGAGGGAGCGGATTGCATCTTTTACTCCCTAGGGAGTAAAAAATAACAAACCATGACAACAATAAAAGTTTTCATGAAAACAGAAAATATTTACGATAAGTTTGAACAAATATGTATAAAAACTATGATTAACATTAAAAATTATAATTTTCGTTCTCTTTGTGATTAGATTTTGTTTTTAATATCTGAATTATATTGTGGTTGTGCCAAAAATAGTATATACACCTCAAGAGAGAGCTTCTCATTTCTCTCTGTAAATTGCGACCAAACACACAACGAGAGAAAAACATGCACTTCTCTTCCTTGGTGTATAATCAATCTACTATTGCTGATCGCAAACAGAGAGAAAAACAATTTATAAGGTTATTAGAATATATAAAAGATAGATGAATTCAATCCGTAAAAAACGATTGCTCATGAGTTTACTCAATTCAAACCATTTTCTGAGCTGTTGATACAAACTTTTTATTTTTCTGCTAGTAACTCATTAATAAAACTGTTTGTGGAGCCGCCTAGTATTTTATTGTGTTTTTTGACGACTATTTGAATCAAATTCAAGCTTTAAGCTTGTGAATTAAACTCATGTTACTATCTTAATAGATTAAAATCATTCGAACAACATGAATGTGTTTTTTCACTAGATAAAACATTTGAATTTAGTTTTTATTTAGAAAAGTTGGTTTCTTCTAATAATTTTATTTATAAGTTCGAATTAATAGTGGAGGCGGTTGGTATCTTCTAATAATAATTCTCCATCTTAATTAATTCTCTGCGCATTCTCATGAATAACATAATGAAAAAATATGGAGGGGCTGAAATCTCACAGCTCTGAGATATCAAGACTTTGGTCTGGAATAAGGATTTTGATATAGTTTTCGGCAAAAAACTTTTATGAGGACATGGTTTTTAGTTTTGGGCAGCGATGTATATCAAACATAACTCTTTGTTAAAGTACAAGTATTTTTTTATCTCTGTTTAGAAATTTATTATAAAACTAACACGGAACATCAATACGTAGCGGAAAATTATGACAGATCATAAAAAAGTCCAAGCGGCACGTATAGATTTCGAGATCAGACAGTTTTGTGTGCCAGTAAAATCTGATGTATCAGATTAGTTTAAACAACACAAACTAATTTCAAACAGATATCGAACAAATTTTCAAAAGAAAATTAGCTACATATAAGCAAAACTATATCTATCCAATGTTGCAACAAACAAATATCAAATCTATCACAGAACATGTGTGTGACAATTTATGACAACCTACGCTATATCATATGTCGTCCAATTACTGCAAAATATCAAAATAGTTTATTTCTAAGAAAAAAAATCAATTTCTTCTATTCAAACCTTTTTATTTTTTTTTTCAATGACTGTTATAAGGTTTTTGGAAATTGTAGATATGGATTGATGCAAACTTTTTTGTTGAAGCCAACAAGTCAAATTCCTCTAATTGCAGAGGTTTATATTTATAAGAAACGGATTAAAATGTTTCCACAGATTCTAAATTTATGAACTTTTTAAAAATATTAGTATCCAAACGGCCGTTATAACGGATTAAAAAAACGAATTTGTTTTCTAGTATAAACCCTCTAGTTATTTAACCATGCGTCAGATTTTTCTGATTTACGAACTTGTCCCAGATATTAATAAAATGCACATGTTTACGGAAGGTTTTTTGATCTGGCTCTACAAATGCGACCGTGAGAGTGCCGGTTGATTCAAACGCATTTTGTGTTTTACAAGCTTTTTTGTTGGAGCCGCTCAGTCAGAAACCTCCAACTGCAGAGGTCTTTTTTTTGAAAGAAACTGATTAAAAAGATTTCAAAGATTCTAAATTTATAAAGTTTTTAAAAATATTAGAATCTAAGCGGCCGTTATAACGGATCTAAAAAACAGAGTTTTATCTACTACAAAGCCTCTACTTTCTTAACCATTTGTCGGATTTGGCTGATTTACTTACAAACTTCTTCAAGATATTAATAAAACGCACATTTTTAGAAAAGGATTTTTGATCTGGCTATACAAATGCGACCGTGAGAGCCGGAACTCTCCGGCAATTTTTTTTGCAAACTTTTTTGTTGGAGCCGCTCACTCAGGAACCTCTACCTGCAGAGGTCTATTTTTAAAACAAATTGATAGAAAAAATTCCAAAAATTTTAAATTTGTTAACTTTTTTAAAATATTAGTATCAAAACGGCCGTTACAACGGTTTTAAAAAATCAATTTTTTTTAGAAAAATGGCTCTAATTACCCACGTGTCGGATTTTGCTGATTAACGAACTTGTCCGAGATATTAATAGAACACACATATACAGAAAATTTTGTTGATCTACCTTAACAAATGCAACCGTGAGAGTGCCGGTCGTTTTCGTTATATCTCATATCGTTTATATATATATATATATATATATATATATATATATATATATATATATATATATATATATATATATATATATATATATATATATATATATATATATATATATATATATATATATATATATATATATATATATATATATATATATATATATATATATATATTAGACTGGTCGTTAAAAACTAAATTTTCCATGACGCCTCCTAGAAAAATTCTTTGGGGTCAAAAAACCACAACGGCATTATTTTTTTTTTTTTTTAATCAAAAGAACACGTGCCGCAAAATCGTTGAAGTTGATTTTTTGAAAAATTCGTAGATTTTTTCAAATATCTCATAAAATATGCAGATGTCAAAAAAAATCACATAACTATTTTTGTAGGAAATTTAATTCTCTACAAAAAAGGTTTATGTCATTTTTTCCCGAAAACGTATAGTTCTCATGATATTTTGAAAATAAACTTGTAAGTTTTCGTAATTTTTAAAAAACATAAAAAATAAAGATGACGAAAAACTCCTAATTTTCTTCTTATGCTATAGAATGAAATGTATAAAAATATAATCGTGACAAAAAAAATCAAAATTAGTACTTTTTCGTCGAAATTTTCATCATTTGGTTTTACGAGTTTCGAAGAATTTCAAGTTTTATTTCAAAATATCATCAGAAATATAGGTTTTAGGAAAAAAATGACTTGGACCTTTTTTGTAGACAATTAAATTTCCTGCAAAAATGATGAAGTGATTTTTTTTGACATGTGCATATTTTATGAGATATTAACAATTTTATGAAAAAATAAACTTCGATGATTTTGCGGCACGTGTTCTTTTCACTTAAAAAAAAAAAAATAAAGCCGTTATGGTTTTTTGACCACAAAAAATTTTCTGGGGGGCGTCTCGGAAAATTTAGTTTTTAACGACCAGTCTAATATATATATATATATATATATATATATATATATATATATATATATATATATATATATATATATATATATATATATATATATATATATATATATATATATATATATATATATATATATATATATATATATATATATATATATATATATATATATATATTATATACATAAAATTTTTTTTTTTTTGTTTTTTCGTCTCCGCTTATCATATATAGTCGTTTGGCACAAAAATTTTTCCGAAATTCCGAGATGAAGACCATTGCAATAGGTAGATTTTTATATGAAATCCACCTAATTAATAAACATAATTTAGTGAAAAGATGATACACTCAGCAAACTACTCAAAAACCTCTCCATTTAGCGTTTCGAGAAAATCTTTCAAAATCACAAATTCATATTTCTTTAAAAATTCCAAAAATATTGTAAAAATTAAATAAAATCAAACTTTTTCCAAAATTCTAAAAATATTCCAAAAATTATTACAAAATCAAAGATTAAAATTTTTTTCAAAAATTCTAAAAATATTGCAAAAATTATAACAATATCAATAATTGAAACTTTTTTCAAAATTATTTCAAAAATTAGAATAAAATCAAATATTTAAACTTTTTCTAAATTCCAATAATATTCCAATAATAATATTATTCCAATTCTTAAAAATTCAAACTTTTTCCAAAATTCTAAAAATATCGTAAAAATTATTACAAAATCCAAAACTGAAACTTTTTTCAAAATTCCAAAGCTTATAATAAAATCAAAAATTTTTAAAAATTCTAAAAATATTCCAAAAATTCTTACAAAATCAAAAATTGAAACTTATTTCAAAATTCTAAATATAAATATGAAATGCAAAAATTCTATTTTTTTTTTCAAAATTCTAAAAATATTGCAAAAGTTATAACAAAATCAAGAATTGAAACTTTCTCAAAATTCCAAAAATATTACAAAAATTAGAATGCAATCAAATATTTTAACTTTTTTTAAATTCCAATAATATGTATTCAAAAAATCTTAAAAATTCAAACTTTTTCCAAAATTCTAAAAATATTACAAAAATTACTATAAAATCTAAAATTCAAACTTTTTTCAAAATTCCAAAAATTATAGTAAAATCAAAAATTTGAAATTTTTTAAAAATTCTAAAAATATTCCTAAAATTCATACAAAATCAAAAATTGAAAAAAAATCAAATCAAAAATTTAAAATTTTAAAAAATTCTAAAATTCCAAAAATATTTCAAAAATTAGAATAAAATCAAATATTTTAACTTTTTCTAAATTCCAATAATATTTCAAAAATTCTTAAAAATTAAACTTTTTCCAAAATTCTAAAAATATTGCAAATATTATTACAAAATCGAAAACTCAAACTTTTTTCAAAATTCCAAAAATTATAGTAAAATCAAAAATTTGAAATTTTTAAAAATTCTAAAAATATTCCTAAAATTCATACAAAATCAAAAATTGAATTTTTTTTCAAAATTCTAAAAATATTGCAAAAATTAAAACAAAATCAAAAATTAAAACTTTTTACGAAATTCCAAAAATATAAATAAAATTCAAAAATTCAATTTTTTCAAAATTCTAAAAATATTGCAAAAATTATAACAAAATCAAAAATTGAAAAATTCCAAAAATATTCCAAAAATTAGAATAAAATCAAATACATATTTAACTTTTTCTAACTTCCATAATATTCCAAAAATTCTTAAAAATTCAAACTTTTTCCAAAATTCTAAAAATATTGCAAAAATTATTACAAAATCAAAAATTGAATTTTTTTTCAAAATTTCAAAAATTATAATCTGTAATATCAAAAATTTAAAATTTTTAAAAATTCTAAAAATATTCCAAAAACTCATACAAAATCAAAAATTGAATTTTTTTTCAAAATTCTAAAAATATTGCCAAAATTATAACAAAATCAAAAATTAAAACTTTTTCCAAATTTCTAAAAATATTGCAAAAATTATTACAAAATCCAAAATACAAACTTTTTTCCAAAATAGATGAAATCATTTTTTGACACACTTGACATTGTTTTTTTGACAAATTTATAATGCCATAATTCTATATAATAATAATAAAATTTCATGTCATACAAATTATTAATTTTATTTTTTTCCAAAAAATTGGGAAAAAAATAAATAAAATCTTTCTTTTGACACACTTGACAACATTTTTTTGACAAAGTTATAATGCAATAATCTAGTTTTTGATCTCACATACCATCCAGAACCCGTTATCACTTAAAATGAACGTTTTTTAAGCAAAAAGTATGCATATTTCCTTGTTTTGACACACTTGACGATTTTTTTTGACACACTTCCGGTACAGTTATCGAACACATCATCCTTTCGGCTCTTACCATTGAGTGTACCTATTTTTAGAACTCAAAATTTTCCAAATTCCTTCAGCCGTTTTCTAGATTTCGTCGGACGTGACGGGCGGACGGATATGAACAATATTTTTTTCAATAGAAAATAAAACAATTTCAGCTAGGTTCCTTAGTTTTTATTTAGAAAAGAGCCCGGTGGTTTTATATAAAATGTAATATTATTTATTAGGGCTTAATTTTAATAGTGGAGACGGTTGGTATTTTCTACCAACTTTGAATACTTCTTGCTACGAGAAGATTGAATATAATATTTGAATCTGATGAATGATTTTGTTTTGATTGTGTGTATTAGTAGTATGTTTGTAATTAAAAACAAAAAAGTGGCTAAACAAAAATCTGTGTAAGATTTTGGAGATTTTCTGCTAACGTTTGATGTTGATATACAGTAATCTACATTTCTCTTAAAATGGTCCATTCAGCTATCCATCACAAACCTAAACACTATGATTTGACCATCTTTCAATAACGTGGGAAATTTTAAAGCAGCATGTTGGATGAAACAAATTAACGTTACAAGATCCGACTGTAGAACTTCCATTTTAGACTTAACGATCCATATTAGCTTATATTTATTTTTTACCCATCCGTATAGTAATTAAAGCAGTTGAATCTTTATCTACTCCTCTTAATCAGTCCTCCTCATCTCTGATAAATAAAACACATTTTTTTTAAAAGCATAACCGTTTGCAATTAAACGATAATTTTATGGAAATAATTCTTTCCTTTAGAAGCATAATAAACAAAATTCGGTTGAAGATTTAATTTCTTTAAAAATTTTAATAAAACCAAAAATAAAATAATAATAAGATGAAATCAATTCTAATTACCGTTAACCACGAATAATGAAAATTATGAAATCTTTTAAAATATTTTAGATTATAATTTTATGAAGGATTTTTTGGGGGGAGTTAAAAAACGGTTCGCTTGTTTAGGAACCAACAAATTTACCTGAAAACAAAATATCAGAAATTTTTATAATTACTTATTATGATTTTTAAAAAAAATGCCAAAAGCATATCTTTAATATCCGGTTGGTCGATCGTTTTTTTTTTGGTTTGTTAATCGTACAAACACAAACGTTTTGTAAATATCCAACATAATCTCTCTCTTATTTACCTTCAATCCTCATGTTGAATAAATTTGCAATGTTTGCACGATTTTCCTATAAACATGTACAAATATATAACAAAAAGTTAGACTAGCATATAAACATTGTTGGTACACCAAAGTTGTGGTTTTTGGAGTAAATCCAAAAAATTGTTTTGTTCAATTTATACAAATTTAAATACAATATCTGATATGTTGTTTCAATTTTGATTTAGAAGAATTGATTGTTATTCTAATATCCTAAATATTCAGACATCTGGCGTCAGTGAACTTGATAATATTTGTTTTTATAAAAATCATCTTTATTGTTATCTTTATAAGGGTTTCGCTTCATAGAAAGACTTAATGGGTTTGTTTATTTAAAGATATAAAATAGTAGCTTGTATAGCGATCCCAAAATGTTTTTTATTTCACGCGTGTATGAAAGTTAGAGCACGTACGTAGTTACGCATGTCATCATATATTTTGGCAAGTTCACCTTTTCTACGGTACATAATAAATAAAAAAACGAGTTGTAATTTGTTTAAATGTAACGCCATTTTTCAACTATATACAACATCTTCTAGTACCACTTGTTTTTATTGATTTGTTCGTTTGACGTTACATAACAATGAGGAAAAATTTACTTTTCGTTATTATTATCATTTAAAATAATAATAAAAACAAAAACGGACTAGTTTTCTTATTTATTGTAATAAAACTAAGGGACCCCTGTGCATTTGCACAAATTTTAAAACAAATATTTTTTTAAGCTTGAAATAAAATCACAATCCAAAGTAATACGTCTATCTTCGAGCAAAGCATAAATTGAAATTGAAATGAGAATAAAATTTGGAAGACATTCAAAAAAATTCGTTTATTTTGGTCGTTTTTGATTTTTTATACCTTTTTGTATTCTCTTCTTTCTCTTCTGTTTTTTCTTCTTTCCTATGGCTACGCTTTTTCGTGGCTTGTGTATTATATATATGATGATCAAATTTTAGTTTAGCCGTGGAAAAATAAAAGTATGTAAGGATCGTATTT
This sequence comes from Diogma glabrata, assembly GCA_963693315.1. NCBI lineage: Eukaryota > Metazoa > Arthropoda > Insecta > Diptera > Cylindrotomidae > Diogma > Diogma glabrata. The sequence goes on along the minus strand of OY856188.1, from coordinate 17,790,623 downwards.
TTGAACGTCGATAGAGATAAATCAGCGGATTTATCTTCTCTTTCGTATTTTTAAACGTAGATAAATCCATTGATTCAATTTTGGATTAAAAATGTATCCTCAGATTTATACCTCATTATCGATTTAGTTATTTAATTGGTAATCGGTGATTTAATAGGAATAAGTCAGAGTACAGCGGGCAATATAATACAAAAACAAATATCACTGGGAAAAAATTCAAAAAACAATATTATTGGGAAAATTGAAATAAATGACAAGCGTCCCAACAAGCAGTTTTAATGCAAATTTCGATATCGAAAATCGAAGATTTTAGCTCTATTCAAAAATACCACAAAAAATCCATAAATCTATCCATCTTTATAATTACCAATAATAACCTTAGTTAAAACAGTGGATTTTCGAAAACCACGGATTAATCCGACGATTTATCCTCATTTAAAAATATGGGCCTAAGAGCTAGAGTAGAACAGTAGTTAAATAGTAATTCTCAGATATATCTGTATTGTAACTAAATATTATGAAAAATTTAAACGTGTTATTATTGCCATAGTTTAGTTCTGGGGTTCGTGTCTGGAATAGTATATCATACAACAAGCACAGAATGATGTTAATACTCTACGAAAACAAAGATAAAGAATAAAATTGAAATAATCGCATTCGATAGGATATTATTTAATTAGGAGCTAAAGTTCTACTTTTTGTATTGACCGTACGGGGGTCGATAGTCATAGACGAAACACAAACACTTTAGCTCCAAATTAAATACACTATTTTTTCGGCAAACGTTTAAATTTTTTATAAATATGAAAATAATGCATTAAAATTTTTATAAATATGATTTATTATTGTCATCATTACTTCCAAAAAAGGAAAAAAACAATTAAATTTTGTACAAATAAAATTTTTTTACAAAGTGTAATTTCAATTCAAAATTTCATAATCCAATCAAAATATTTGTTATTTTTTGTTGTTAAATTTTAAAAACTAACAATATTATTCATAATCTCATGTTATGTTACTTATGCTGTCGCCGTTAAAATATAGAAAAAAAATGCGTCTCTTTTTCTGTCGCCGTAAAAATATGAGTAACTTTTTCTGCCGCCATAAAAAACAAATTGGCGTTTTACGTCAAAAAGTAAGACTTTAATCTTCGCCCTATCGGCAGTAAACTTCAATTTTGCAGTCGTTTGCCGAAACAATTTTTTTACCCATAGCTGATGAAACTCATTAAAGTTTGTGAATAAATATGTTTATATTTTTTCTTAAACAGTTACAGTTACCATGGTATTATTTTTGATGGATTGAAAAATTAAAAAAATCATTTGAATTATTTTGTAAGAAATGTATACAGATGAAACTCTATGTTTTTAATTGAAATTTTATATTTGATATGAGCAAGTTTTGAATTTGTTGAAATTTGATTTGTTTTATGACAATTGTTATCATAACAATATTGAACTGTTTTTTATTTCATTACGCGCTAGTGTGTAATAAATATATTTTATTACGATTTTATGAAACAAGCGGCAACACGATCTACAGTAGAAAAAGATTCGTAAACACGGGAAAACATAGAAAGCTGTAAGCGCAATTTAGTCATTATTTTTGCGCATTTTTTTGTCTACAAAAAAGTGAAGATTAGTGTGTCAAAAAAATAATTTTTGTTGTTGTTTTAGCGTGCCAAATAAATTTTGTCAAGACTACTGTCAAATGTCAAGACTTTGTCACTCGATATTTGCATACATCTCTGAAGTGCAGATCACGGAACTATGGCAGATCAATTTCAAACGGTGTTACTCTAGTCATTAGAAATTGACATGTATACGATGATGTTTAATACTTTTGGGCAAGGGGAGGAAGGCACTTAATTAACGTAGCACTAAATTAGTGTGATAAAGTTTACGTTGGTCAAACAAAATCACATCATTATTGTAGGCGGTAGTGTGCATAAAGACCCTGAAAAAACTTCAAAAAATTAAAAAAAAAAATTTTTACCGGAAGTGAAAAACCGGCAGTTGGGATGCGGAACTGTTGTGAACCATACTAAATGATTTAGTACTAAGTTTCATCCAATTCGATTATTAGGTACAGATGTTATTGAGCTTTCAAAAAAACAGGTGCTCTGGAGGAATCCTCTGCAGGAATGTCACCCACTACTTAACCCACCCACAAACACAGACGTACACCAAATTTTTTATTGGCTATTTAGAAAGAGGATGGTCCAAAACAAAAGAAAAAACAAAATTTGGCGGTGGTGAAGTAAAAAAAAACGTTTTTATTCGCCTACATATTAAAGTGTTACTTTATTACTGTGATTTGCGGCTTTAAAGTATCACTTTTGAACTATTTATTTTGTTGTCATAGCTACGTCCAAAAAAGTAAAAAGCATTTGTATTTCCTTAAATTCTATGAAAAATTAAATTTTTTATCAAAGCAACCCTCAAACTCAAAATTTCATTATAAAATTAAAATAGTTGTTATCATTTGTTGTCATAGCTACACAATAATTTGGAAAATATTTTGTCAAAGGTTACTTGATCCACATATTTTTATTTTAAAATTTATAAAAATTTATAATTTTAATTTAGAATAAACAACTTTTCTTAAAATATTTTGCTTGCGGCGAATAAAAAATAGTATATGATGCACGGACGTAAGCTATTTTGGACTTAATGTGGGTGCAAATCTCGGCTAGCGCCTCGATTTGCAAACTCCACATCCGTCCAAAATCTTTAGCTTTACGTCCTAGCATTATAATGTACTTACTATTTGATTGCATGATGTTTAACGCATTAAATATTTTATATACTTTGTGTTTGTAGTATATTAGGTCCGAGAAGTTAGTAAGCGGAATTATTTGAAATTTTGTATTTAACGTTTAATCGTGGATTATTTGACACTGGAACCAGACGAATTGATGGTTGAGTGCCAGGTTAGAGGTTTAGAAGTCAATTTCAAAACCTACTAAGTTTATTAAGAGAAGAGGCAATCGAATTTTCAATTCGAAAGAGCCGCCGGTAAAAGCTTATACGTCAGAGCTAAAACACCCAAGAAGTTGGGGTTTTACAGGGTAACCATATCTGAGACCAAAATTTTTATTTATTTTTATTTGTTTATTTTTTCCACTCTATCTAAATCATTCTGTTATGCTGGAAAAACCCACACCGCTATGAAGTATCCGAAATAATGAGGGGTCTAGTAAAATAACAGAAAGATAAATTCTCTTATCAATACACATATTAACTTCGGTCAACCGTACGTTACAGGTTTCAGAGAAAGAGCTCTAATGATTGCCCAAATTCTATTTGTTAATTTGGCATGGGTACCATTATCTTAATAAAGTTCTAACAAACAGAGATGAGTAGTTGTTCTGAATTGAGTTCTGCTCCACAAAACCAACATCTAATCGACTTTTTTACCATATTTTAGAGAGGATTAGGGGCGGAAATCCACTATGCTTTGTCAAAGAAGGACAGGGGTCAGAAAGAGTATGAGATAATATTGTTGGTATCTGTCGGTATAAACAGCAACATCAGTCCATTTCTATGCTACTACAGCAGTTTTTGAGTCTTCTGCCTGGAATGGGTGGTGGTTTGAACATTTTGTACTCCCCTGTTTAAGGATCGAAGTGAAAAATACTATATCTAGAGCATTTAGAGCTTAATTTATTTAGTTTAGGAGAATCAATAAGAAAGAAAACTATAAACTAACATAAATACGCAAAAAAAATTAAGCAGAATTATTTATTTTTTGTTTGTAGTAACTAAAGTTGAAGTCATACGTATGTTATAAAGTCTAGATGTGTAGTAAACAGGACTAGATCACGGCGTTTGAAAGTTTAAGTGGAACATTGGTTTCAGCATCATCTCTGCCTAGTTTTTACTGAAACAAACTCCAAATAGGGTAAGAAAAAAACCAACAATAATCAGAAAAAATAGTTAAATGTCTTGGCATGTCGAAGATCTTACAAAAAATCCTTTGTGTTTTTAAAAAATTTGAAATTTAAATTTGAAAGTTAAAACAGTCGGCCGCACCAGCAATATTATTATGCGTGCCAAGTGTGGCAAGTATTTCACGTATTTGCAATCACTGCCCTACAGTCTATAGTTATAAAGCGATTTTGATGAAACTTTTAAATATTTCTAATAAAACGTAAAACAATTCAGCATTGGTTTGTCAATTAACTAGACAAAACTTCGTAAACAACAAACCAAAATTTATTCTGTTGGAACACTACAGAATTCGTTCATGAATCAAATTTTATGAACCAATTTTAATTCAATTTTAATAGACCAATTTCAAAACTTTTTTTTCAGTACGGTTATTTCATCGATCAATTTTTTCATCAGTCGATCACTTAATCAAAAGTGTGTCAAAAACAATTAAGGATATGTGTATCAAAAACATTATTTTGATACATTTCTGCTTATAAATCAAATGAGGGATCATTTTGATAATCGATTGGATTCGGATCATATGTGACGAAGGATATTTTGGGGCACACCACTTTTGTGTGAAAAATTTGTTTTTAATTTCCTTCGTCCCAAGGTTCCGAATTTCAGATTTATTTAAACATTTATCCAAGCAAAGCTAACCATATATCCAAGTTTCAGTTTTGCTAATAACGCAAAATGGCATTAAACTACAACATTTTCCCATGTTTCGTTTTTTATAAATTTTACAGAACACAATTATTGTAAAATTCTGGATTAACATAAATCGTGATCCAATTTCACTTTATTTAACTTTCATTTTTCTTTCTTTTCTTCTTAAGTCTGAAATTCAGCCTTTCGATTTTTTTTTGTAACTAAATAAATTTTTGGTTTAATTGTGGGAAATTTAATGTTTCCCACATTTTGATTAGATTTCTGGAATTACATTATTTTTTCATCTCATTATTATTACGTTCGTCAACTAAAGGCATTTTGACCAATGCTCGGATAACACCGAGGTGTTGACTTGAGTGAAGCAGTTTTGGTTGGAACTCGACGGTAAGACTTGAACGAAGACACTACTCGCATGAATCTTTGAAGTTTTTTTTTTGTGTGATATCGTGTAGTTGTGGTTATATGCTGTTTTTATTATGTTTTTGTTAATTGATTATTTTTTTTTCTTTTGGATCTTAAATCATTTTTTTTTGTATTTGATTAAACCCGGTTTATTTGAGAAAAAGGTTTAATAGTAAAGTTACAATTTTGAGATAAAAAAATAATAAGATCAATGGATAATAAGTTTAGTGATTATATCATTTTAATTGTTTAAACTTCGTGAAAAATTTATAAAATTAAAGGTTTTTTTTTGGAAATAAAAAAAAATAAACAAAAGGAAAAAGAAAAATTATCTAGTTTTTTATGCTTTCGGAGCGGAGCGGTTTAAACCTTGGGTGAATCACTCTCGGGATTGAACCAAGGAATCAACGTAGGGGTGAGTCTTAGTTATTTTTTAAGTTATTAATTAATTATTTGTTAAGAGTAAAGATGTATTTAGTAGTTCACTTAAAAGTTGGTTGGTGTTCCTTTAGAACATGTCATTACCAGTGTTCCTAAAACAAAAACATGAAAAAGAAAAGAAAAAAGTGAAAAATTAAGAATATATTTGCAAGGATCTGCAAGGTAAGTAGGGATGACTGTCTTTCTTTTCGGTTTAATTAATGCCCAACCGCTCAATTCAAGGACCACCTGGTTGCCGGATAAAACCCACGACAAATTATCGGCTGAGCGAAGTCAAGAGCGGTTTCCGGACCCACAGCGAGGTGGACAATTCTTTAGCGTTGGCCATTGCAATCTTTGCTCCTATCTGGGGGTTGATATATATTGTATTTATGTCACACGGTGTATTCGAGATTACCGTTAGTTTAATTAAATGTAAAATTGTACAAAATTATAATAAATCAGTCTAAATAAACCTGTGACAGAATAAAGTCTAATTATTATATCAAGAGTCTTTTCAAAAGTGTATGTTAATAAAATCTGACAGTGAAACCCACAGGTAAAGGTTAATAGTATCTTTTATAAATATTAGATATTTCATATGGCGAAGAGTTAAATGGTGTCAAAATTATAGTCATATCATATTATAAATCAGTGTTGTGTAATAATACTATAAAAAAGTCCAAGCGGCAAGTATATCCGCTAGAAATAGGTAGATTTCGAGATCAGACAGTTTTGTGTGCCAGTAGAATCTGATGTATCAGATTAGTTTAAACAACACAAACTAATTTAAAACAGATATCGAACAAATTTTAAAAAGAAAAATAGCTACATATAAGCAAAACTATATCTATCCAATTTTGCAACAAAAAAATATCAAATCTACCACAGAACATGTGTGTGACAATTTATGACACAAGCCTACGCTATATCATATGTCGTCCAATTACTGCAAAATATCAAAATAGTTTATTTCTAAGAAAAAAAATTAATTTCTTCTATTCAAACCTTTTTATTTTTTTTTTCATTGACTGTTATAAGGTTTTTGGAAATTGTAGTTATGGATTGTTGCAAACTTTTTTGTTGAAGCCAACAAGTCAAAAACCTCTAACTGCAGAGGTTTATATTTATAAGAAACGGATTAAAATGTTTCCCCAGATTCTATATTTATGAAGTTTTTAAAAATATTAGTATCCAAACGGCCGTTATAACGGATTAAAAAAACGAATTTTTTTTCTAGTATAAAGCCCCTAGTTATTTAACCATGTGTCAGATTTTTCTGATTTACGAACACGTCCAAGATATTAATAAAACACACATGTTTACGGAAGGTTTTTTGATCTGGCTTCACAAATGCGATCGTGAGAGTGCCGGTTGGTTCAAACGCATTTTGTGTTTTACAAGCTTTTTTGTTGGAGCCGCTCACTCAGAAACCTCCAACTGCAGAGGTCTTTTTTTTAAAGAAATTGATTAAAAAGGTTTTAAAAATTCTAAATTTATGAAGATTTTAAAAATATTAGAACCTAACCGGCCGTTATAACGGATCTAAAAAACAGAGTTTTTTCTAGTATAAAGCCTCTAGTTTCTTAACCATGTGTCGGATTTGGCTGATTTACTAAGTTGTCCAAGATATTAATAAAACGCACATTTTTAGAAAAGGTTTTTCGATTTGGCTTTACAAATGCGATCGTGAGAGTGCCAGTTGTTTCAAAAAAAAATTTTTTTGCAAACTTTTTTGTTGGAGCTGCTCACTCAGGAACCTCTAACTGCAGAGGTCTATTTTTAAAACAAATTGATAAAACGGATTCCAAAAATTCTAAATTTGTTAATTTTTTAAAATACTAGTATCCAAACGGCCGTTATAACGGTTTTAAAAAAACAATTTTTTTTAAAAAAAAGGCTCTAGTTCCTTAACGACGTGTCGGATTTTGCTGATTCACGAACTCGTCCGAGATATTAATAGAACACATATGTGCAGAAAATGTTTTTGATCTACCTCAACAAATGCGACCGTGAGAGTGCCGGTCGTTTTCGTTATATCTCATATCGTATATATATATATATATATATATATATATATATATATATATATATATATATATATATATATATATAAATTTTTTTTTTTTTAGTTTTTCGTCTTCGCTTATCATATATAGTCGTTTGGCACAAAAATTTTTCCGAAATTCCGAGATGAAGCCCATTGCAATAGGTAGATTTTTATATGAAATCTACCTAAAAAACGAGTACCGTTACGAGTATCAGTATAACCAACGGTTGTTATAAGAATTTTTGAACGATACGGTCATCATTGTTTTACAAACAAAAAAATTAATTAAAGAAAAAATAAACGTAAAATTATATTTTCATTGCATAATAAAATGATAGGTCATGTTGAACCGTTTATTATTGGAGAAAATTTTATGGAATATACTGAGCGCGTGCAACAGTTCTTTATATTAAATGAAGTAGATGAAAAGAAAAAAGTCGCCTTTTTATTAACAGATGTTGGTGCAGAAATCTATTCAATTTTAAAGAAACTAGTGCTACCAGAAGATCCATCAAAAAAGCGTACGATGAATTAGTGACAATTTTAAAAAAACATTTTGCACCGGATGTAAACGAAATACCGGAACGTTATCGATTTCACAAAGAAGACCAACGACAAGGTCAATGTGTTAGTGATTATATTGTCCAGCTAAAATCACTGGCACAAACGTGTAAGTTTGGTGATTTTTTAAGCCAAGCTTTACAAGATCGCTTTGTTTTTGGATTGCGTGATAGTCAGCTAAGGTCACACTTGTTAAAAGAAAAAGAATTAACTTTTGATCGAGCATTGGAAATTGCAAATTCTTGGGAAATAGCGGAAAAAAGAAAACCCGTTACCACAACATTCAGTCATGATACAAAATAAACCACAAAGTAGAAGTCGTGCGAGATACTCAAGCAGAATAACAGGTTATAGTAATAATCAAACCGAATATCAGCGTTGTTTTAGATGTGGACGTAACCACAATTCTGATACATGTCCTGCTAAATCTTGGTTATGTTTTAGATGTAATGAAATAGGACACACCTCAAGAACCTGTCAATCAGCATCAACTACGATTAATAATAGGAACCAATACAGAAGTCCAGATCAAAGCCAACGATATCAAAGTCCAGTCCGAAGTCAACGATATAGGAGTCCAGAGCAGTACTGTAATAATCGAAATCCAAAACGAAGTGAATTCCAAAGTCCCGATGATAACTACCGAAGCTCAAAAAATTTTGTAAAAGGATTGTCAGAAGAGATGGATCAACTCTGTCTAAACCAAATAAAGGAAGACGATGTCAAATCTGTAAATAGGATTGATAAGCCATTATTGACAATTATTTTTATTGAACATCAACCAATTGAGATGGAAGTAGATTCAGGCGCTTGTGCATCCATAGTTAGTTTAGATAAGTATCGTAAATATTTTAGTAATCTAAGTTTAGAGAATGTTTGTTCAACTTTTTCTACAGTTACAGGTGATAGAATCAACGTGCTGGGGAGGATATTTGTAAAAGTTGATATCAGTGATGAAGAAAAATTACCTCAGTTATTGGAGCTATTAGTAATTAAGACTCAAAAGCCTATGATGCCACTCATGGGTCGTGTTTGGCTCGACAAACTATATCCATTATGGAGAGAAAACTGTTAAAGTTCAACCATGACTACAAAGTTGGGAACTGTTTTCAGTCAGAAGAATTTATGGATACAATTAAGCGTGAGTATCCAAATGTTTTACCTGATTCTGCCCGTACGATTAAAACGTTTTTTGCCGAAATTGTTATGCAAAAAGATACAAAACCTATTTTTCATAAGGTATACACAGTGCCATTTTACATTAAAGGTGCTGTTGATACAGAAATTGACCGTCTTTGTACAGAAGGTATACTTATACCAGTCAAAGATAGTGAATGGGAATCGCCTGTGGTTATCGTGTCTAAGCCAAATAAAACAATCCGCTTGTGTATGGATTGTAAGGTCACTATAAATAGGTTTGTTCAAAGTGAACACTACCCCTTACCAAGAGTGGACGATTTGTTTGCAAGTCTAGCCAATTCAAAAGTCTTTTGCGTAATAGATTTGTCTGGAGCGTACCAACAACTTTTGGTGTCTGAAAATTCTCGACCGTTTTTAACCATCAACACTCAGAAAGGTCTATTTCAATACACAAGGCTACCTTTTGGTGTTAAAAGCGCTACTTCGATTTTTCAATCGGTGATGGATCGCATTCTTGCTGGTGTCGAAAAAACATTGTGCTATTTAGACGACATTTTAATTGGAGCTAAGGATGAAAGCGAGTGTCGAACAATTTTAAAGCTAGCAATGATGCGACTAAATCAATATAACGTCAAAATAAATGTTACTAAATGTAAGTTTTTCGAAAAGTCCGTAAATTTTTTAGGCCATACAATTTCTGAAATTGGTATAAGCCCCAATTCCGAAAAAGTCGAAGCTATTGTCAACGCTCCCGCCCCTACTAACATTACCGAATTGCAATCATTCCTAGGACTACTAAATTACTATGGAAGGTTTATTCCTAATCTTTCATCAGAATTAAAGGACCTTTACCAACTTTTGGGAAAAGGTGTAAAATATAGTTGGAACGATTCACATCAAGCAACATTTGAGAAATGTAAAAATTTAATGGTCAAAAATAGCGTTTTGGAACTGTTCGATCCAAACAAAGTAATTGTTGTGGCAGCAGATGCCAGTCCATACGGTGTTGGTGCAGTTTTGTCTCACGTTCTCAAGGGAATAGAGAGACCTGTAATATTTGCATCGAGTACTTTATCTCCAGCTGAGAAGAATTATACTCAACTGCATCGGGAGGCATTGGCAGTTATCTTTGCAGTTAAGAAATTCAACAAATATATATATGGCCATCATTTTACTCTATATACAGATTCACAAACCTTGCGTAAAATTTTTAGTCCAATAAAAGGAACATCAACAGTGGCGGTTTCAAGACTGCAAAGATGGGCAGTCATTCTGTCGATGTATGACTACGATTTAAAGCATCGTCCCGGAAAGGACATGGCAAATGTGGATATGTTGTCACAATTACCTTTACCAAATGTAACAAATATTGAAGTCGATTTCATTAATGTTGTAAGTTTGTCAGAAGAATACCCTATTTATGTTACAGTGGTGTCAAATAGTCTAAGAAAAGACTTTTGTCCGAAATTTATAAATTTGTCAGTCAAAGTTGGCCTTTGAAAATAGAAAAATGCTATGAATATTTTTTTAAATTGAGACATAACCTTTCCACACAAGAAATCGTCTTTTTTATGGAAATAGACTAGTTATTCCCGGGGGCACTAATACAAAAAGTGTTGGAAAAAATCCATTTAAATCATGAAGGGATTGTCCGCATGAAACTTGTAGGGCGTAGCCTATTTTGGTGGAGAACAATGAATGAGGATATAGAAGATAAAGTGAAAGCCTGTTTTGTTTGTTCATCTACTCAAAACTCAAAACAGGAAATTATAACTTCTTCTTGGGGTCCAACCTTTTATCCATTCGAAAGAATTCATCTCTACCTTTTCTTCTTCGAATATAAAACCTTCCTTATTTTAGTGGATTCTTATTCTAAATTTATTGATGTAAAGATGTTAAAAAAATCTAATGCAGGTGAAGTAATTGAAAGGCTTCAATCAATTTTTGTTTATTTTGGACTACCAAAAGAGATGTGTAGTGATAATGGGCCGCCTTTTAATTCGCACACATTCATTGATTTTGGCGAAATCAATCAAATAAAGGTTATAAAGCCTCCTCCATACCACCCACAGTCAAACGGGATGGCTGAACGAGCTGTTCAAACTGTCAAAAATTATTTAAAAAAATTTTTACTTGATAATAAATTTAGAGATATTACTATTGATCAAAAATTAAATAAACTTCTCATAGCTTACAATAATACTCCATTAACTGTTACGTCAAAGTCTCCATCTGATATGATACTCAAATATTCTCCTCGCACGTTAATAAATTCTTTCAATCCTAAAGTAGCTGAAGCAAAAGTCGAACAACAGAAACTAAAAAATTGTGATAGTCAGCAAATTACCTTTGATTTAAGTAAAAACACAACTTATATTTATGAAAAAGAAAAGCTAGAAAACGAAGATTTTTATAACATAGGGGAAAAGATTATGTACAGAAATCATTTCCGAGAATATCTCAAATGGATTCCGGTAAGAGTTTTAAGACGCATAAGTAAATATATATATTTAATTAATGTAAATAACGTAGTACGCCATGTGCATTGTAACCAAATTCGAAAATCAACACTGGCTGATACATATCATCCTTTTGGTGAGATATTCTCGGAAACGCTTATTTCAGATCCAAAGGATATTGAAAATTCAAAGGAAAACAATTTAAATAGAAAAAGAAAACTAACTGAAACATCCGACGAAGAAGATATTGACGTAGTTTTTCTGCGAAGGTCTGAAAGAGAAAAAAATATTCCGAAAAGGTTCCATTATCGAAAATTTAGGGACCCAAATTAATAAGATAGTTCATTGTTAAATTATAGTATAATTGTACTTAATTCAGTGGCGTAGCGACATACGGGTTTGTTCGGGTTCAAACCCCCCCCCCCCCCATTGAAATTTTAAAGTTTCTGTAATCTAGAAGAATTGCTCTAATATTCTAATATTAAGATTTTTTCCCTGGTATCTTACGAATGAATTGAACAGTTGCTTTCTTTTCATTCCACAGAACCCCCCCCCCACCCCCCTTATGTTGTCATAGTGATAGCACACATACTCACTAGCACACATACTCAAAAATTTGACTGCCAGCTGCATGCCACGATGCGTACTATAAATGGTACTATCAGATCCACCAATTTTCCTTGGCCCCTGTGTTAAGCAATATCGCTCAACATGCACTCAGATGCTCGCATGCTCTCATGCGTGAACATAAAAAGGTAACCAACAACATCACGTTACCCTTGCACGAATATTACGGTGACCACACTAGTTGTCCATTGAAGTCAAGAAAGCCTCCACATAAAACTGCCAGCAACCTGCTGGCAACTAATTTTAATATCTTGGATGCCTGGGACACATCCTGACATTATTACAACACAACCTTTCTATTACTAACCCGACTTCTACCCAACCTGGTTTCGATCTGCCACGTCATACCTGGACTACACTAAACCGAATAAGAACGAATCATGGACGTTGTGCTGATTCTTTCTACAAGTGGGGCATTTCAGAGTCCCCTGAGTGTAACTGCGGCGTTCCACAACAAACCATAAAACACATTGCAACTGTGTGTCCAATTCAAAGGTACAATAGCAACATCTCAGACATCCATTTGGCAACTCCTGACGTAGTAGCATGGATAGACTCGCTCGATGTAAACATCTAATGTTCAAATGTACTGCCCAATGTTCAAATATTTTACTTTTTACTTTTTTACTCATAGACGCGCAATCAAATCGATTGTAAGTTCATTTAATGTGTATCCATGTTTTGTTTTAGGTAGATTTCATAGAAGAGTCTACCTATTTTAAGTTTAATTTTTGATGTGTCACAAAAAAAACCATACGCTAAATAAAAAAAAATAGTGATACAATAATTTGGAAAAAATAGCAAATATTATGTCAAAGGTAGCTTGTTCCACATATGTTTATTTCATAATTTATGCAAATTTATAATTTTGTTCTATAGCAACTGTTAAAATGTGCTATTATCAACTAAAATTAGAGGGAGAAATAGCATTTTACCATCAAGGGTAGATAAAGTAGTACTTTAACAGCAAGGGTAGATAAAGTTTTTTCCTGTTGATATTCTTCAAGTTTTTCCATTTTTGAAAGCACAGGTATTCTCTTTGATGTACCATCCGCGAATTTTCAGGCAATTCAAAATTTCAGGCCATCTACGAATTGTCTCTGAAGCCTCCTCTTTCATATCAGAAGGCAGTTTTCTTCTGTAATATCGCACATATTGACAAACCCAAACTATCTAGTTTTCAAATTCAATTTTTGCAAAAAACAAAAAAAATTGATTTGTTTGTTTGTTTATAAAACTAAAAAAGTTATCAAAGCCTACCTATACTCATTTTTTCATGAAACTGTTTTTTCCCTGATACTTTTAAATTAAATTTATCATTGATTTTTCGACATTTTTTGGTCTTCTTTAACAATTGCTATAGAAAAAAATGTTGTATTCCACACGACGATAAAATTTCATTATCTTCTCGATGCTGACGCCTCGACGCTAAAATAGCTCTCGAAGATAAAGTGCAATTTAATTATATTGTACAATAAATAACTATTAATTTAAAATAAACATTTTTTTTTAAATATATTGTGCGTGCCGCGAATAAAAAATAGTATATGATGCACGGACGTAAGCTATTTTGGACTTAATGTGGATGCAAACTCCACATACGTCCAAAATCTTTAGCTTTACGTCCTAGCATCATAATGTACTATTCTGGCGTATTTTATTTATGCCCACTGGTCTACTATTTTGTCTACTATTCTTTCTTTATGAGTACATCTGTAGCCCTATTCCTGTACATCGTGAAATAGGAATTGAGAAATAAATTACACAATTTTTTCATAACTAGTATTCCGTGCCGCGGGAAATAGCAATTTTGTATTAGAAAATTTTCTTTATTTCATTCATTGCACTTTTTTCTCAATTCCCAATTCCCAGGGAAAGGCAGGAATAGACGGCCTGGTATTCTTTTTATTTTAAATTACTTATTTGAACGAATCAGTACCTCGATTCTGGTTCCATGAGAAAAAATGAAGTGGAATGGAATTTTTATTTCGAATTTTGATTTCTCACTAAATCAATTCTACTAATTGGTATTCTCGTTCTCTTTTCGAGATAGCATTTTTAGTACAAGCTCTAAACTAGTACAAATTTTTGAAAATGGAATTCTTTTGTCGGTTTATTGACTTGTTTTTATTTGTGTTTCTTTCGATAGCTAGATTACAACTTCGCTATAGATTTTAGCTGTAAAATTGTTCTTCGGAATTTAATAAATAGTGTATTTTGCCACATCGTCCCATTTCCCTATTTCCGTCTGCCTTATCAAATCTGCGAGAAGCATACAAAGCAATATGTTTTGTATATAAATTAAATAAATAAGTTAATTTTTCTAAAATAGTTATTGATAAATAATAAAATAAAATATCGTTAGCTCCCACGCGCCAAGTCCATATTCTCCTCTAAATAATTAACTAACATTTCTTTTGGCATGATTACTTGAACTTAGGCGCAAGCGGATTTTTTAAAAAAATTTTTAGGGTAATTTAAGTAAATGTAGTAAAAGGGACAGTTTTGATCTGTTTATCTTATATACACATAGGAAATCGGGATAGTAAATTTTGTAGAAGGAACATATTTGAATAACATCGTATCAAAAAAGTGTAATTTTGTGATTCTATATCAAATAGAAAAACATCTTGGCGCCTAAGTAGATATCTTTTTGATTTATCATAACTTTTTTCGACATTTTGTTCTCCTATTTTTGTGGGTCTATACAAAATTTCAAAGCAAATAATCGCATTTCGTCTATAAATTCGTTGACGAGATAATTTGACAGTTCATCCCACAAATGCGGAATTTATTTTCTCATTCCACTGAATCTGAATGCAAAAATCCCATTTAGTACGAAATCTCATTCCTCGAAATAATTCCATACAACCAAAACCTAGCTACTAGTTACTTTTTTTTTCGTTACTTCAAACATTTATTGCTCAGTGTTAATTTCAATTTGAAGAGAGAAGTTGTGTTCTTGCGTCTTTAAATTTTACAAATAGATTTAGATTTTACATAGTTTACAAGGTAAGAAATCTTTTTCTTTAAAATTAATTATTTAATGTAAATCAATTTAAGATATAGTTAATCTACTTTTTAAAAAATCTAATCTACTTTTTAAAAAATCATTAATTAAAAAAATTAAAATTAAGGAAACATTAAAATGAAATATATATTATTGTAATGAATTATTAATATAACTAATTAATTGGTTTATTGGGTTAAACTATTAAGTCTTATAAAATAATTCTTGACCCCCCCAATTGAAAATTCTGGCTACGCCACTGACTTAATTAGTGTTTAAGTTATATTAATATGTTGTACCTATTTGTTAAAAATGTAATTATGTAATTCTCATTTAAAAGGAGGAAAGTTGATATATATTGTGTTTATGTCACACGGTGTATTCGAGATTACCGTTAGTTCAATTAAATATAAAATTGTACCAAATTATAATAAATCAGTCTAAATAAACCTGTGACAGAATAAAGTCTAATTATTATATCAAGAGTCTTTTCAATAGTGTATGTTAATGAAATCTGATAGTGAAACCCACAGGCAAAGGTTAATAGTGTCTTTTATAAATATTAGATATCTCAGGGGTCTAGGTTGCACTGCTAAACGTTACACATATTTCGATCAAAATCATATAAAAAAATAATCGCAATGCCGTTTTACTTCTGCACCGGTCGGGAAGCAATTGTGGTGGGAAGTTATTTGAAAGACAGAAATAACTATCCTTTCAACTTTAAAAGTCAGAAATAACTGCATTACATATATAACTAAGAAAATATAGTCCAAAAGCTAGTCATCAATTGAAGTTAATAGATTAACTTAATAGATTAATAGATACAAGCTCACTATATTTCCTATATGTTTTCAGAACTGATCAATATTTTATTCAAAATTTTAAAGCGTTAAAAATTTATCAAACTTTTAATTAACTTTAAGTTGGCAATATTACCACTCCCTCCCTTCTTGTCAAAGTTTTCTATCTTTTTTCTATTTTCATTTATCTTTTAAAAAATGAATATAATAATTTATTCATATGAATATGTTTATACACGATAGAAATATAAACATATTCATCATAGCATAAAACATAACCATTACTAATCAAATCATTTGCTAATTCAATATATAAAATATACAGAATTAGGATAGGTCGGCAAGCAAAAAATTTTTTCCTTATTGTATATCTTAAATTAAAGGAGGTGCAGCTTAAAAACGATAAACTTAAAGTGAAAAGTATTGTTAACGGATAAAAATGTACAATATATGTAAACGTAGAATTTTACATTTATTTTGTATGAAATTTTCCTGTAGATAAAAATAGCATATTTTGTAACAAGAGACGAAAGCACCTATTTTTCTCGCGTACGACATATTTGTTAGGAACTAATATATATAAACTAAATCAAGATACCGTGCAACCCTTACAAGAGACCAACCTTTCTACGTGTCCAGTCAAATACTTAACGGATACTTGGATTAGACAGATCCAAAAGTAATATTCGATTTTTCACATCATACAGAGCTCCGATGTGTTGGTTAACATGAAAAAAATACCAACAGAAGGATTATACCAAAGACTTGTGAAGGAGCTTTATAAACGCTTAATTTATTCCTTAGCGCTTCTCCACTGTCCGATGTGAATCAAGGCTCAATTTGGGACTGCAACTGTTATAAATTATAAAACTGGTAAATTGGTTTCAGACCCGTTAAAACACAGTTCTTGAACATCCTGCTCTGACAAGAAAGACAATGCGGTCTACGATTACTATCAAAAGGATAGATTATAAAAGAAATTACAATATGTATTTAAGATAAAAACTAAATGTTAATTGATAAGTCTAAATTTGACTTAAAAGATTAATTTAATTCATATGAATATATTTAGGTTCTACAGTGACTTATATTTCAAAAATACTTATAATCCTCATCCATATCTCAGTCCATACGAAAATACAACTAAATTTAATATTTATTTCCTACATTTATCTTATGGCAAAAATTCGTATATATATCAAGAACATCAAAATTTAATTTGCTTGTTTGCATTTTCTATGGCTGTTACCGATGAGAAAAAGTTCTTCATGCAAGCTTGTTCGTTTGAAATTTGTGTACCGCATATTTTATCATCTTATTATAAATGGCTCATTTTATTTTTCCGTTTTGTTTTTCTATAATTTGTGTTATATATTTTATTTGTTTTCATGTCAGAAGAATATAAATCGTGTAATCATATTCATATTTATATTGCTTAAAAATTGTACGAGTTGGAACACAAGAATTCAAAATTTTGATATAATGAGCTTTCCAAAAAATAATTCAAACAATTCATATTTATTTGAAAGTTTGAGTAAAAGGTTAAAGATTTTGTGATAGAACACTCAGAAATTTTATTTTTTTTATTTCTGACAACTTTCTATTCAATCCGTGTAATAGTTAGCTACCATTTTTTCAATAATCACAAAAATTGCTCAAAAATATATCTGTTGTTATTTCAATAAAATTGCTTATCAGTTATTGTTAAGTTATTGCTGTAAATAATAACATAAATTCCATTCATATTCCATGCTAATATTATACCATTTAAAAAAAAATAATAATAGGCTTTCGACACGCAAAATAATCATATTGTATTGTATATTCATATCCATATATGATTGTCGTAAGGAAATACACAATATTCATATATCAAAGTATACCTGATGGAATCTAATTCAATTTATACAAAAAAAATCTAGCGGTAATAATTTAAGATATTTTATTCAATTTATTTCCTGTTTCCCTGACAAAGGATCAACGGATCAAATATACATCAATTTTTTATTAAACCAAATATATCCTTCTATCTTTGATATTAAGGAATAAAGAATGCCGGTAATAATTTTCCTAAATTCAACTGTTGTCCAATTATAGTTTCGAACTGATACCTAAATCTAACAATTTTTTTGGCTCAAATATCTTTATAGGTATATTTTCAATTACTAACAAAAAAGGTAGCAAAAAGTGGCAATAAACTAGATTTAGGATATTGATTATGAATTTTCCTTTTGTTATAAAAAAAAAATTGAAAACAATTTTATATTTGATCATAAATTCTGATAAAAAAATATTTGTTTGAACTTTATACTGTTCGTGTAAAAAGAATCAACAAGTTTTTTATATGAAAGAAACGATATTGACAGAAATTAATCGTTTTAATGTTAGTTCAATTTCTGAAACGCTAAATGACAATAATAGATTAATTTTAAAATAAAAACATTGATTGTTTAAAACTATTTACGAGAAATTTATTTTGTTGTTATTAGACACATTCGTATATGTTTCATACTGTCATCAACTTATTATTAATGGATATTCATTACCATTTATTCTCTTTTCATATCGATTCCTTTAAAGATATCTGAAAATTCTAACGACGCTAAAGAGCGTCAAACACAACCTGGAGACAATATTACCAGCAGCAGATGACCAAAATTACCATCTATCTGAAGAATTGGGCACCCGTCTCAGATCGTGGCTACCACTGGCGATATAGCTTGTATATATTCGCGCTATATGATTAAGGAGATAATAATTCAAACTATAGCTAGAAGTTTCTCACTATAGTTCAATTTTCTGTAATTTAACAGCACCATGTTCTTGTAAATTATAAGTTGTTGGAAATGAAAAATTTCTTCTTTACTTCAGTAAATGTAACTTTTACTTTGGAAAATTATGTAAGTAGAATAAACTCTCCCTCAGTTTGTTTTAAAAGCGTCCTGACTTTGGCTATTATATACAGTATGAATTGTTGCTCATCAGTGGCGTCAATTGAGTAGGGTTTGGGGGGTGGGGGGGGCATTGGCCCCCCCAAGGATCTGATACTACCAATACATCGATTCAATCAAATCATCCAATCGTGATAGAATTATACACTATAAAAATTTCAATGCACTGTTATTTTGTAAATTCGTCTAATTTTTAGAAGATTTACATAACTAATATACCAATTTTATCGCATACTATTAATTGAAATATATCTAATAATATAATTATTACGTTACATATTATTTTGGCCCGACTAAAGTACAGTTCACCGCAATATTCAAACCGTTATCGTTCTTTGTATCAAGGACTAGAGCGCCACCGATACGAAAGGCGGTCGTATTGCTTCTAATCTTTTGACGAAATCAGTTTTATAAACAAAACACGATCGTTCTTCCAAAAACGCCGTGGGTGCGTATTTTACAAAATTCTATTAGTGGGGTGGGATAGCAGAAAATTAGTAGGTTTCTGGCTACCAGCATGAAACTTTCCACACTTTGGCTTAATGTGTGTTAGATCAAAATTCTGCCCAGACCCCATTGTTCAGACCCCCTGGTTCAAAATGGCGGCCAAAATGGCGATGCTACTAGTTTAAAAAGAAAATTTGCGGAAATCGGCTATGTTTGATATCATTTAATATGCTTAAGGGTTATATATCCTACACCTAAGTCTCGTGGTAGTGGGCAGAAGGTTGCTGTTACAGCAAGTACAACAATTCCAAAGTTATTCTCAAAATTTTTAATGGTAGATGAAAATAAGTCTCAATTGTTTCATTACCTCCCTGAAACTGTATCAGAAATGAAGATTGATTCTGAGAAATTAGTGACATGCACTCATGAAGAGACTCTGAAACACGCACCATCTCACCGTTAGTTGAACATACAAGACATTTCACCATTATCACATGAAGAAGCGGATGCTAGATTACTGACACATGTTAAACATGCAGTTCTAAATGGTCATAAAAAGGTTATGGTTATGACAGTTGATGCAGATGTTTACATCATTGCGCTGTTTGCATTTCGTCAAGTGCATCTAATGGGATTGGAAGAATTATGGTTGGAATTTGGAACAAGCAAAAACAAGCGCTTCATTGCCATTCATAAGTTAGCTAATTCCTTGTCAGAAGAAAAATGTAATGCCTTACTGTTCTTCCACTCATATACAGGATGTGATACGGTGTCTGCATTTGCGGGAATAGGCAAGCTAACTGCCTGGAAAACATAGAATATTTGATGATGTAACACCAGTTTTTATTAGGTTGTCAAGCAGTTTATGTCACATGTCGGCGGATGAATACAATACACTACAACGATTTACTATACTTATGTACAACAGAACAAGTACTATTGAGGACATAAATGAATGCAGAAGAATTCAGCAGCAAAATGTTTGAAATCATCGAATTTTCGATCTTCGATAATTTATCATAAAAATCGATGATTTGGTATGTTGGACAGTTAAAAAAAGTAAAATTTCAAAGGAATTATTTTTTCGATTCGATGGTGAAGGTGATGTGATGAGGTAGTGATACCCAACATTTTGCTGCTGTTTACACGGCACAACCGTTCGATAGAAAATATTCCACCAACATCTGAGGCACTGAAGCAGCATATAAAACGAACTTCCTTACAGGCTGACATCTGACACCAATGCCTTGCCAGCAATCCAATACTTGCCAACCCAGAAGATTGTGGATGGAAGAGACAAGAACTTCCACTTGGTTATGAACCATTATGGACGAATCTTCCAGAAGAATCTGTTCAGTGTCAGGAACTTATATCTTGTAAATGCAAGCATACATGCAAGTCGTCGTGTAAATGCCGCAAGCATAATCTACCATGCACTTCACTATGTGTGTGCGATGGACACTGTGTTGGCAGTGTATAACTATTTTCAAATAAAATTTATTCCACATTTTCACTGCTTTTCATTATTTCATTTTTACTTCTTTTCATCGGTTATTTTTGTTTAATTATCACTTTATTTCATTGTATTTGATTTTTTTCTTGTATTTTTTCCATTACTCCGCCATTTTGTATGTTATTTAGTTTCCCACATGGGTCCAGCTATTGGTGTTTTGTTATATTTTATTATTCATAACCCTTAAGCATATTAAATGATATCAAACTTGCCCGATTTCAGCAAATTTTCTTTTTAAACTAGTAGCATCGCCATTTTGGCCGCCATTTTGAACCAGGGGGTCTGAACAATAGGGTCTGGGCAGAATTTTGATCTAACACACATTAAGCCAAAGTGTGGAAAGTTTCATGCTAGTAGCCAGAAACCTAATAATTTTACCAATAAAGGAGCTATCGTACTATAAGGTGCGCGGCATCACCGCTTTTAGAAGAACGATTGTGTTTTGATTATAAGATATTCGTGTGTGAGCCAGAGGAAACAAAATATTTCATTAGTATAGGGTTCCTCGAGAGTTTATAGTGCAGTATTTAACATTCAATTTTCAATTGTCATTGGTAATTTTTATAAACTTAAAAGTAAGTATATGCAGGAGAACACAACCTAGTTATACCCCCCTAATTGGGAGAACCCTGACTGTTTGGCTTTGTTTTTTATCTATATCATATTGTACAAACTTTACAAGACTTTTTTAAAAACAATAAATTAAAAACAATTCTAAAATGTAAAATCCTATAACATATCAAAAGTTTTCTTGATAGTTGTTCTAATTTTTATAAAATGAATGAAAATAATTACGGGAGAAATTTAAATTTATTGGGTTATTTCCAGTGATTTTATAATAGTGAATGTTTTATAATGGACAAGCAATATTTTCTAACGACACGAACAAATATTTAAGTTATGTAAATATTTTCAAAGTATGTTATGCAAACTTGCTGACAAATTCTTTTCGCTATATGGACTATAATTTTTAATTCATAAAATAGCAAAAATTATATGTTTGGTTGGTTATAATAAAATCCAAAACGTATCCTAAACGTCAATCTTTGTTCATTTTTTTATACAGTCACAGGGAGGGAGAAACTATTATTTTTTTGTGGTAGGATTTTCTTATAGATTTAAAAAAAGCTCGCAATAATTGTACAATTTTGAATCAAATGAAAAATTTACGCACGTTTATGGGTAGTAAACTGACCAGAAGTCCCACGCTGCGTGAAAATGTCACACATTTCATTGCGTTGTCCCACGGAGAAATCTGTCTCACGAAGCGTCCCACGAAACAAATATTTCCACCACATTTGCCCGCATTATCGAAATAATCAAAAAACCTTATATCTACCTACGTACAGTTTGCGCAATATCTTAGTCAAAGCAATGGCTTCACAGTTTTTTCTTGCAGTTTGTATAATATTATGTATATGTTGATTTAACCATATTGAGAGAACAAACCAGTGCAATATTTTTTTTACTAAAATAGTGTTTTAACTATAGTTTTCTTAGAAATACTAAACTCAGTTATTTCACTTCAATAATTCACATATCTTTTAATGTCTAACAGATCTACCCCAGCGAAAAGGTTTCTTTGTTTATAGAAACATCTTCCCGGTGTATATACGAGAGATCGAAAGTATATTATGAAAAACAAAATACAAAATATTTTACTTAAAAAGACGCAGTTTTGCGTATGAATTCATAAAAATTTAAATTTTTAAACCAGAGTTTACAATTTTCCTTTATTCGAGCACTCATTTCAATCCTTTGAAAGAATATTCAAAAATTAAAATCTTCATAATTTGAATATCGTTCTTACTCGTAAGAGTAAAATTTTTGTATTTTCGATTTTACTCCTTTGGAGCAGATTACATTTTCCTGTTCTTTCATTCGATTTGCAAAAGAAGAAAATTAGTCACTCTACGTCATCCTTTATATTCATTATTCTAACAATATATGAATAATTGAACGAATCATTCGAAGCATTTTACGTTGGAAAGCATCAAATTTGACGCAAAAATAAATGTTTTGAGTATTTGAAAGAAAATATTTATTTCAATTTAGTAGCAAGAATGATATTTTATTATTTTTACTCCTGTATGTGAGAGTGTTATATTTTTTTTAAACTACGCACTCTGAAAGAACAAAGTAAAGAAGTGGTATAGGTAGCGTTTCAAACTCTGTTTAAAACACACTTTAACTAGGTAGCTCCAAAGTAAAATTATTATTATCTAATTTATAATTTTTTTTCTCAATAAAGAACAATCAAAGCAAACAGCATAAAAACTTGATAAATGGTATAGATTTGCAAAAGATAGAACGAGAGGTATACTGTATACCTCTTATACTTACAGAATACAGAAAAGATATTAATTATTTAGTAAAATTAAAATAAATTGTTTCAATTGTTTTGCAGTCTTTACTTGTGTAACAAAAGTTTTAAGCTACTATAAAGGGTAAATTTATACTAATTTTTAAAATTATATTTAAAAAGTTCTCCTGCAAATCAAGACGGATGGAAAACGTTTACGTAAATTCTTATACGACATTGAATTGGACTATCCTTTTATAAAAAATCAAAATATAACGACGCAAAAGTTTAGTGCATTACCAGTCGGAGTGAATTTGAAAGTTAACAGTGGACATTATGATATTAAAAGACATATGGATACAGATAAACATAAAAAAGCGTTGCTATAAGCCGCCAGCTCCAGTAGTTTAAACAAGTTTTGTTGTTATTTTGCGCTGATAACACGAACACCAATTTTAGTGGTGTCACGTCAAAGGGTGAAAATTTAAAAACAAGCTAAACTCGAATTTGAACCAGAGTGTATTGGGTATTTGATTCGCAGCCCATATTCTAAATAATGCAATAAGAAATGCTGCTGATTTGAATGGCAGGGTTAAAAAAATTTGGATATTTTACTGTCTTTACTGGAGACGTTGAAGGAGTTCTGTGGCAAAAGTAATGTCAAACATAACCAACTTATTGGATACAGTGAAACTCGCTGGCTGGCGGTAATTCCAGCACTAGAAAGAATTTAGAAAATGTACGAACCACTGCAAGCACATTTCCTAACGGTTGAATGTCCAATTAAAATAAAAGAATTTTTGAAGAATTAAATAGTAAACAAATAGTAAAGGAAAGCATTAAATAGTAAATTTATGCACAATCTAGTTAGCACATTTTCACCGTTCCACTTTCTTGCAATAGAAATTCTAATTAGTTAGTATTTGGAAGAATGTTTGCATTTTGTCCCACATTTTAACGATTTGGCTCTGGTCAGTTTAGGGTAGACATAACTCTTTCTCTCTGAGACAAATAAAGGAAAACAAACAAACAAACAAAAAAAC
This sequence comes from Diogma glabrata, assembly GCA_963693315.1. NCBI lineage: Eukaryota > Metazoa > Arthropoda > Insecta > Diptera > Cylindrotomidae > Diogma > Diogma glabrata. Next base: position 17,766,288 of record OY856188.1, on the reverse strand, counting down.
GATACGACATAAGAGGAGTCACGTAGGGATTGCAATCCCGTGGTGTTTTATGGATCCTGGGACTATGTGACTCATAAATTTTAAATACCAGGATGCCCGGGATCTAAAAATTCGTATAGAAAAACCATCCTTTTTTTCTATGCTGCACGATCTGCTGTCGTTTACAAATTCACTCTCTGAACAGTTACAAAGCAAAGATTTAATAATTTCTAGCACAAGCGCTTTAATTAAAACTACTTTCTTGATGCTTAAACAATGCAGAGATGATACTAAATTTAAAATTATTTTTAACAAATGAAGGGATTTTGCAGAACTTTGCGGCATTCGCTTCGATGAAACAACACCAGAAGACTAGCAGAGTAACCAATGTAGCTCAAAAGCATTTTATTTTTATTTCTAAGTCGATGCATTTAAATGCTTTTAAATATATGTGTGTATAAAAATGTGTATGTTATGTTTTACGAAAAAAATCTTTTTATGTCATTTAAATTCTCGCCCCCCCCCCCCCCCCCCAAGATTTTGGTGAAATGACGCCACTGTTCACTGCTCATACATTTTAGAAATTGCTTAAAATTGTCTTCAATAGTTGATTTTGTAAATGTAAGTAATAATGAAAGATTTCAATGGCAATTTCATTTTTGATAAAAATTTTAATATTGTTATTCTTTAACAAAGTGATTTGAGTTTTTAATTACACTGCTTAACAAATTAAAAAAGAAACAAAAATATAATAAGGGAATTTCAAAATATTTTCCAAATCGAAAAACAAGTACTCTAAAACTAATTTGTTTTTTTTTATAAATTTTAACGATAAAAACATCGCCTACTAAATGTTGAAAAATTTTTAATTTAAATGTTTGCCACAACACTCCCCCGCTAGTGCCATCAAAGATGGAACGATAAAAGAAAAGTAGGTAGTAAGAGTTGGAAAGAGGAGAAGGGAAGAGTTTTTTGAATGCTCAAGTATTGTAGCGAAAAAGAGAAAGTTTGGAGGTGTGCGAAGAAGTAGAGTTTACAGTTGTCTGTACAAGACAGTGTTTAGTTTGTGCGAATTAGAAAAGGTGGCGAAAGGGGTATCTAGCCATCTTCAGATGTGACCTAAAGTAAGGTATTATCTGTCGATGTTCGATTATATGAAGGTTAGGAGAAATTGTGTTAGGAGAGTTAAAAATTAATGTGTTAAGAGATATTGTGTTAAGCGAAAGAATTGTTTAGTAATCGATACCATTTGATGGAGGAAAAAAATTATGGGTCTTACAAATTGGAGTTCTGCAAAAAAAAAAGAAACGAATAATTATGGAGTTATGGTAACACGAGTAGAGATATAGGTCTGACAGAGTTGAGTTGCCTGAGACTAATATTTGTAGAGATGTGTACCATATGTTAAAAGGTTCGTTTAAAATGCGAGAATCAGAAAGTAGCGTCGGTGATGCTGATTGTCTGACAGATCAAAGTTGACTGAGACAATACTAGCATGTACAAACGGAAATTTAGTTCATTTTTCGAAAAGTAGCTGTTAAAAGCAAGAATAAGCAGAAATTTAGCGTAAACAAAGGAGTGCATATGGTAACACAAATTTGGTAAAGTGTGACAGTACAAAGTTGACTGAGACCAATGTTTACCTTGGAGACGTGTACCATAGAAAAATATCGCTTTGAGAAGAAATATCTGATTAACGACAAAATGTCGTTTTAAATATCCATAAAGACCATACTGTTCGTCAACAGATAAATGGTTAACGTCAGAAGATGTTCATGTTGTAGAAACATATGGATAACGTTGGGGATATTCCTTTGAGATCAGATATTTGGAGATTCTGCTTAATTAGATGAAATTTGATTTTTATATCCATAAGGACCATACCTGTTTTGTCAACAGATAGATGGTTAACATTAGAAGATGGTCATGTTATGGTAATATATGGGTAACGTGAGGGATAGTAGAAAAAAAATCAGAAAATCCGAAAAAAAATTGTTTCGGCCCAAGAGTTAAGGAGAGTGGAGTGGGTCTTATGAAGGAAGAAGGTGATCAATTCGGCCCATGAGTAACGGAGAATGAAGTGGGTGTTACGAAGGAAAGAGTTGTGAAGCTTGGGCCCAAAATTTGAGAAGAGTGGAGTGGGTCTTACGAAGGAAGGAGATGTTAGACTTCGGCCCATAGTATCGATTATTAAACAAAAAGAAATTTTTAAAAATTTGTCGCACTAGTTGGAGTTGGCGTGCATTGAAAGCCGAAAATATTTGGAGAAAAAAAAGAAAGTACATAGTGTATTTTGCAATAAGGAATGAGATTATGGCTTGAAAGTCGAAAAGTAAGAATTTGGATGAAAAAAAAACAAATCTGTCGCTAGGAGGAAATATTTTGCAAAGTAAAAAGAAAAAAGAAATATAAAATATATTTATTTATAAAAATAAGACTATTTGATTCGCGTTTTCATATACTTTTGGCGAACAAAACAGTTACGGCGTGATTTTCCGTGATTTCCCAAACGGATGCTACGACATCCCTAAGCAAACTCGAAGTTCCATTATTATGAACATTTTAGTTTAAATTATTTGGAATAAATTTTTTTAAATAGCAAGCAAAACAATTAGGTTTAATATAAAATTAATGGAAAAATATTAAATAAATTAAATTTTGATACTTGGTAAAGTTGAAACTGCTGTTTGTCTCTATTCGGATGGTCATCTTCTGTTCCTAGTCGGGGTCACCAAAATATAGCTTGTATATATTCGCGCTATATGACTAAGGAGATAATAATTCAAACTATAGCTAGTAGTTTCTCACTATAGTTCAAATTTCTGTAATTTAACAGCACTATGTTCTTGTAAATTATAATTTGTTGCAAATGAAAAATTTCTACTTTACTCCAGTGAATGTAACTTTTACTTTGGAAAATTATGTAAGTAGAATAAACTCTCCCTCAGTTTGATTTAAAAGCGTCTTGACTTTGGCTATTATATACAATATGAATTGTTGCTCATACATTTTAGAAATTGCTTAAAATTGTCTTCAATAGTTGATTTTGTAAATGTAAGTAATAATGAAAGATTTCAATGGTAATTTCATTTTTGATAAAAATTTTAATATTGTTATTCTTTAACAAAGTGATTTGAGTTTTAAATTACACTGCTTAACAAATTAAAAAAGAAACAAAAATATAATAAGGGAATTTCAAAATATTTTCCAAATCGAAAAACAAGAACTCTAAAACTAATTTGTTTTTTATAAATTTTAACGATAAAAACATCGCCTACTAAATGTTGAAAAATTATTAATTTAAATGTTTGCCACAGCGAATCCAACAATAGACCGTCTTTAGTATTTTTGCAAACCAAAACCACTGGAGAGCTCCAGGCACTACTGCTTTCTCTAATAGTGATCTATAATAAAAGGGAAAATAAAAGCGTGTGTTTGACCTAAGATTATTTTTGAAAATGTTGAAACTAACTTTATTGCATATTGCGTTTAGTATTTTTTTTTGTGATATGATATATTTTAGCAAACGAATAATTTTAATAATTTGTTCAAAAATTTTTCCACAGATTCCCATTCATTATTCATTTTTTAATATCTGATTTTTTTATCTGTACCAATACTCATCTGTTCATTAGAAGTGCGGCTAGCAAATTAATCTGGCAACAAATAAATGAATGCGCAATGATTGTTTCCTATGACTAGAAAATAGGGGCCCGTTGCTGCTGGCCCATAAGTAATGATTTATTTATAGTGTGCAACTGATGGATTCGAGCGTTCTAGGAGGATAATGATATCCGTTTCATCTAAGTTGTTCAAAATAAACTAAAAACAATTTTATTATTAACATAAAAATACAAACTCAATTGAGTTTCTTCAATCGACAATTTTGATTGAAGAAAAAAAACAAATACACAGACTTATCTTCAATAGATTACAATACAAAATAAAAATAGATTTATTAATTTTATTTTATTTACCTTACTGCAAGATAACCAAGATAACTATTTCAATTTAATTTAACTAGATACAATTTTAAAATAAGTTAAATTCTAACTCTTATTTCGGCTACTTTTGATGAAATGTAATCATTAAAAAAAACCAAATTTCACTGACATACAATTATTTTCCTCGAAGCAGCAAGAACGCCCCTACAGTCAGTTCTTGCTACTCTGAGATTTTGTGTTTGTGTTTGTGCTTGTAATTAATTGTTCACCTATTCCCATTTATTATTATTTATTATTATTAATTATTTTTAAACCTTGAGGTGTTTGGTAGTGGATATTGTATGGCCACTACATGACCCCCTCACTAGTGAGAATCACGTAGAAGAAAATGTCCTACCTGACAAAAGAAATGTTGTACGAGAAAAGGTCATAATTCTATATACTTGATTATTAATGAAGGATGTTTTTATTTTTTAGAATATCATAAAAAAAATCACATCAATTGAATTAAACTTTGAGTCTAACTGAATTTCATGAAGCTAGTTTTTTACTTTTTTTATAGATAAATCCTATAAAAGTTAAGTGATTGCTTTTATTTCACATTTAGTCGAATGAAAATATCCATTTTTATGGTATGACTGTAATGAATTGATAAGGTAATGGTTCAATGTCTCGAATGAACCTGATGGTATTCCTGCTCAGATCAAATTTTACTGATTTCTTGATTTGTTTGGTTGGCTCTGATTCGTCCATACTTGTCACTTCAGATGCGAGATATGCTGGTTTGAGGCGATCGATCGAAATGGTTTGCGATTTCCCTTTCACCTCGACTATAAATTGCTTCCTCAATTTCCGAATTAATTAATCCTATTCTTGCTCTATCGACCCTAATGAAGACATATTCGCACGTTGTTAAGTCTGAGGGAACGAAGATTTTTGAACGAGCATTATTACGTGTATCAGAGGGACGAATCCGTTTGAAATATTCTTGTAATTTCTTAACGAAATCGGATTGTACTAAATTTGTCTCGTCTGGTGTTGTGAAAAATTGTCCAGGGACACATAATGTTTGCCCATACACAAGATCTGCTGGAGAGCAGTTTAAGTCGCTTTTTACAGCAATTCTTAGTCCAAGCAAAATAATAGGGAGTTCAGCAGTCCATTGGTTGTTTTCCTTCGATCTAATGGAGACCTTTAAAGTGCGATGTAGGCGTTCTACCAAACCGTTGGCTTGCGGATGATATGAAGTGGTCCTAATCCTATGTAGTGGTCCTAATCCTAATCCTAATCCTCTCTCTGTCGTTAAAATTTTAGGAGTGCCAAAACGAGATACGTATTCTGAAACGAATGTCCTTGCGATAGTCTGAGTCGACATATCTTTCATAGGGTAAGCCTCTGGCCACCTAGTATATCTATCAATAATTGTAAGTACATATGTGAAACCTTCAGAATACGGCATCGGTCCAATGATATCCATGTGGATACGCTCAAAACGACATTTTGGAACTTCAATTCGGTTATATTGTGACTTGGTATGTTTATGCACTTTGGATCTCTGACATCCAATGCATTGTTTTGACCATGAATTGATGTCTTTGTTCATCTCGGTCCAAAAGTATTTTGAACTGATCAATTTTCTTGTCGCTCTGATTCCTGTGTGTGCTAGCCCATGTAAAGAATTGAATATCTTCATACGTAATGATTTGGGTACGAAAGGACGACAATTCCCAGTGCTGACTTCACACCATAATTTGATGTTAGTTTCAGGGAAAATTATTGAGGTCATTTTTACCTTGGTGTCCGTTCGACCTTGCAATGATGCCAGCTCTTCGTCGTGGTTTTGTAACTGCGCTAATTTTTCGAGAGACAAGGGTGGTTTGTCGATAGCCGACGCTTCGTCAATATCTGATCGAGATAATGTGTCGGCTACGACGTTTTGTATTCCCTTGATATGTCGAATATCCGTGCAAAACTGTGAAATGTAATTTAATTGTCGGGCCTGCCTCGGGTTTCTTTCCGTTTTGGAATAAATGGCATAAACTAGTGGTTTGTGGTCAGTGTTTACGAAAACCTGTCGACCCTCTACAAATTATTGAAAGTGTTTAATCGCCAAGTATATCGCGAGCAATTCCCTGTCAAATCCTGCATACTTTTTTTCACAGTTAGAGAGTTTCTTCGAGAAAAAACTAAGGGGTTCCCAATCTTTGTATTTTACGCGTTGTTGGAGCACTGCTCCAACCGCACTCCCAGATGCATCCACTGTAATGCTAAATTCAGCATTTTCTGATGGATGGACAAGCATGGTTGCATTTGATAATAGTTGTTTTGCTTTCATGAATTTTTCGTGGCAGTGTTCATTCCAGGAAGATTCTTTGGATTTGACTTTTTCCCGAGAAGGTAAGATCCCGTTTGCCGATACCTCGTGACTAAGAAAGTCTAGTTTGGAGTCCCCGAATTGACATTTCTGTGGATTAATTGTGATTCCATATTCCGAAAGTCGTCTGAATAAGATTCGTAAATGTTTTCGATGTTCTTCTGGGCCTGGGCTAAATATGAGCAAGTCATCTATGTATACGAAAACGAATTCCAATCCTAAGCAAACCTTATGCATAAATCGTTGAAAACTTTTTTCTGCATTCCTAAGCCCGAATGGCATCCGGACGAATTCATACAACCCGAAAGGAGTGGTTATGGCTGTTTTTGGTATGTCCTCTTCGGCTATAGGAATGTGGTGATAGGCCCGGACCAGGTCCACTTTTGAAAATATGGTACTACCTGATAAATGACTGGAGAACCCTTGAATATGTCGGTCAGGTGTTGTGATCGCGTTCAACCGTCGATAGTCCCCACAAGGTCTCCACTCATTTTCGTTCTTCTTCGGAACTATGTGTAAGGGAGACGCTGTTTGCGAAGAAGACGGCCTACATATCCCAAGATTAACCATATGATCGAATGCTTGCTTGGCTGCAGTGTGTCTTCTCGGATCCAGACGACGTGCTTTTGAAAATGGCAACCTTCCACTAGTTTGGATATAGTGAACAATGTTATGTTTCACTGGGAGATTGAATCTTTCATTTTGGGTTATAGTTGGAAATTCACGAAGAATTTCGCTGAACTCGTTGTTGTCCACAGGATTTAACTTAACTGTTGGTGCTGTTGATGTCACCAAAACTGCATCGACAGATATTACGGTTTCATTGTCGCGTAATTGCTCTTCCTTTAGATCGACAAGGAGACCAAACTTTGCTAAAAAATCTGCCCCCAGCATTGGACGAGAAACATCAGCCACCGTAAAGACGTGCAAATATTCCCGCTTTAATCCTAGATCCAATTTAAGCAGTTGAGTTCCATAAGTGGAAATGTTCGATCCATTTGCTGCTGATAGTGTTTTGTTTTTATCGAGTTTGCTGTCGGGAAAACGATAACGCGGGACCACCGAAATATCCGCGCCTGTGTCGGCCAAGAAGTTCAATTTGCTAATCCTATCCAACAAAAAAAACACGTTGTACTCTCACCAATAGTGTTCCGTATAAAAAACGGAACCCTAATAAGCGACGTGACTGATTAAGATTGCTGGCCGCCGCGCACTCAACATCTTCTATTCGTTTTTTAAATCCGTGGATTTGACTTCATTGTTAAATTGGCACGGCTCGGTACACCTTTTAGCTTTGATGACAAAGGTGAAGTGATACCAACAAAACGGATATTTGCTTCGTGATATGCTGCGATGGCTGCTATACGAATCACTTCTAGGCCTCGAATTAGCATATCGAGTTCTTGACCGACTTCGGTTTGGGTATTCGGGTCTTCTATTTTTCAATTCACTAATTTCCATTTCCATTTGGGTGCACTTGTTGGAAATTTCCGACAACTTATGACAAATATCACTCATCATGGTGTTAGCTGATGTTGATTATCCTGCCTGGGTTTGGAGACTGGCCACGTTCAAAGGATAGGCCGCTTCCCAGATTTTGTATGCGATCGTGATCAGTTCTTGTTGAGGTTTCTCACCAATTGCGACTAACGCCGTTTGAATATTGGTTGGCAGACGACGCAACCATAGTTTGCTCAAGAGATCCTCTGATATTGTGTTGTTGGATCCCGCTGTTATTGTAAGGGAACGGTAGAACTCGGATGGTTTTCGTTCGCCCATTTCCGCATTTGATAGCAAGGTTTCCAATTTCCTTGCCTCGCTTAAAGTATGCCGTTCGATCAACACCTGTTTTATGGATTTAGATGCCTCTGTACTGGGTGGATTGTTAACTATGTCAAAAACCGAAATAATGATTTCCTGTGGAAGGGATTGTATGACGTGATCAAATTTCGTCCGATCGCTATTGATACCTCGCAAGTTGAACTGAGCTTCGGCTTGGATGAACCAAGCCGAAGAAGAATTGCTCCAAAATTGTGGTAATTTGACTGAAATCGCGGATAACATCGCGCTATTATAACCATCAGACTCCTTCGGAGTATTGGTTCCATTGTCACCGCCACCCATGATGAACAATTAGTTCGTATCAAAGAAACTTTATTTTACGATAAGAGGAAAAAAAAAAATTTTGTTTCGAAATAAACAATATGCGAAAAATGATAGCGTTGCAAAAAAAAATTTTAATCCGCGAAGAGATTTCTGAATTATGGAGAAAACAAAATATTTTCCTGATCCTTTGTCCAAGCTGTCGCAACAAAATAATAATAATAATAAGAACAAAAAAACAATGTATACAATCACAACTCAACACACAGTTAAAATTTTCAATATCGCGCAACTATGATTACCGGACACAAAAAAAATATTTATTGTATCTTCATGTACGTTCGAATAGTTTAATATATTCAATATGTTATATTTTATATGTTCAAATATTTTTCTTCCTTAAAATAATTTCATTCCATTTTCATGTTAAACAAAAAAAAATCTACTTTATGCGCTTTGACGCCAAAACTGAATTCCTAACAGTGAGGTTATTCTAGAAAACAAAATGTTTCAAATTGTTTTTTTTTTAAATAAAATAGATCTTAACTACCTTAAATAAATAATTGACATACATATAATGAAATATCTAGAAACGAAATTTCATTCGATAAAATCACTGAAGCACATTTAAAATTTTATAACAAAACACAAAAGAAAAATGTGTGTCTGAATGCCCTTCGAGAATTAAACAACAGAAATTTATTAAACCCTATTAAACTGCTTTTTGTATATGCTGCCCCGTTATATCGGGTTATTTGTAAGTTTATTCTTAAAAAGGTTTTTTATATTAATTGATCTGTTACCTTACACGGCCTTGTGAGTTATATGTTGCATGTACCGTTCTTTACAAGGAAAGAAAATATCTGGAAATCCTCGACTTCATACATCGAAAAATGTTGCCTTCACCTTTTCATACACTTCACTGAATGATTATGGGTGTGGCCCTCAGCGTCTCTTTTAATTTTTTAGTTTGGCTGTTCTGAACGACAGGTCACCATTGATGGACTCAAGCGTTCCAGGAGGATAATGATACACGTTTCATCTAAGTTGTCCAAAATAAAATAAAAACAATTTTATTATTAACATAAAAATACAAACTCAATTGAGATTCTTCAATCGACAATTTTGATTGAAGAAAAAAAACAAATACACAGACTTATCTTCAATAGATTACAATACAAAATAAAAATAGATTTATTAATTTTATTTTATTTACCTCACTGCAAGATAACCAAGATAACTATTTCAATTTAATTTAACTGGATACAATTTTAAAATAAGTTAAATTCTAACTCTTATTTCGGCTACTTACGATGAAATGAAATCATTAAAAAAAACCAAATTTCACTGACATACAATTATTTTCCTCGAAGCAGCAAGAACGCCCCTACAGTCAGTTCTTGCTACTCTGAGATTTTGTGTTTGTGTTTGTAATTAATTGTTCACCTATTCACCATTTATTATTATTTATTATTATTAATTATTTTCAAACCTTGAGGTGTTTGGTAGTGGATATTGTATGGCCACTACACAACAATGGGGTGACAAACAACTAATGCAATAGATTATTCCCTGCGAAACATATTTATTTGCACTACGGTTAACTTTAAACGAGTTTTCTACGATAAGTAGACAAATTTTGAAAGAAATTCTTTTAACTTAAGACGAATCAATTTTTTCTTTCCCAACCTCATAACTAGTTACCACAACAATCCTAATTTATTTGGGTAATACAAAAACTCGTTATAAAGTAAACATGTAATTTCTTCAAGAATCACTCTTAAAGACAGTAAACGTCTTCTTAACATTGAAATTAATGACACAATGATTAATTACACAAACTACTTGTATTAAATTTTTGTCAACAAAAAACATATTAAAGCTTTAGCGTCAAACTAAAGTAAAGCAACAAACAACAAACCAAATCAAAACAAAATTTTATTATCCGTATAAATGTTGATCGCATTAGTCTTAATTAGGGAACATTAAATTGTTACAAACTCTAAACCAACAAAATAAGCACAAACCTAATGTTAGTGATAAATGTAACAAAATGACATAGAAAATTCCAACGACGTAATTAATTTACTTTTTTTTTAATGTTAGCAGCTTTTTCACAAAGTCAAAATGGAGATTTAGGTGAATACAACAAAATGATATTTATCTTCCTTAAGGTTTAATCTTAAATTCTTCATTATTAAGGGAATGGTATTTTATCTAAAATTATGATTAAATTTAACGGAAAATTACCTTTGTTTTTTAGTGAACGGTTCTATGCTAGATTTGTCCTTCGGTTAAACATTTAATGTATTACCTTTTTTAAACTAAAGATTTTAACAATTAGGTCATTAGTATATTGTGCATATATACGGGCAGTTTCTGTCAACGATATCAGCTTAAACTTTTAGTATTATAAGCCTTTTAAGAATAAAAGAAATTTGCAGTGACAAAGCCTAACACTTTTAAGTTAGATCTTTTTCATTATTATTTCTGAAGTTTTTCTCGGCAATTTTTTTCCGAAATTCTGAAATCAAATCAGCGAGACGTTCTGAAATGGAAAAAAAATTTCAGCATAATGAAATTTTTACCCTCGATTATAATAATGCATAATGTTACTCTCGATTAAACAAGCGAATCACGTTGTAATGTAAAGTTTATCACCACCACTTATTTTTGCACGTTTTTGATCCAAAATATTTAACATTAAAAAAAAATGCAGTGTTAACAATCGTATCTGAGTAGGCAACCCATCTATTCCTATGCATATTGACGGATTAAAATATTTTGTTTTGCAAAGAGCTTGTCTCAGTTTGCCATACCCTAAAAATATACCTCAAAGTTGCTTTAATTACCTTGAGCCAAACCAACACAGGCAAAGTTTGATTTTGGTAACTTCATCACTTCAATATATATGAAAATGCATGGGTCTTGAACCTAGATCGAGATATATTTTGTGAGGCTATGATTGGTTAAATGACAAATAGATGTGTTAATGGTGATTAAAGCTTTGATTAAAAACACTTTAATCTGATTTGGAATCAAATTCGGGTAGTTCGAGTTAAAGTTCAGATTGTTCCCTTAAGTAACGAGGAGATCAATTTTTACAATTTTTTTTTTTTAATGTAAGATTTGCTAACAACAGTTGTGGATAGTGTGGATTATGATCAACTAATTCCTCACAATCTTCTCGAATCCTGCAAAAGTGACCAATATGCATAAGACCAAGTATCAAAATGTCGGAATCCTTTTTTTCGTTTTAGAGCGCACCGAAAATTGAAACTTATCGTTTCTTAGTTATAACATTAGATTAAATGCGGAAAACTAAACGGTTCTTAGACATGATATACAACGATAAAAACCAAAAATTTAGGTCAAAAGTTAGTTATCTACCCAAGCACATATTACAAGGGTTTGAAGCTGGACAAACGATATTTGGTGGAGACTTGGGTACATCAGAGAAAAAATATCAACCAGGTGTATAAGCAACCGAGTGCAATCCTGTCACCAACGCCAACAGAACCATCGGCAGAAGTCTACAGCATCAATGTTATGCAAAGTCCACGACAATTATATACTAACCCAAATAATGTAATGGACAGCAATAAATATAATTGCTAGAATTATAGAAACACTGCCATATGTTAAAAAGCTGCCCCAAGCCTTCACCAAGGATGTTTTGTTATAGCTGCGGTAGGCCAGAAACACTTAAACCACTCAGAATAAGATGTTCTCCAGAGTACGCGGAAACCAACTGACGGAGGCAGAGATCGCCTGGACTCTATAGCTCCGTCGGCCCTCGAATTTCAGAGAGTCGGCCGAAACGGCATCAAACACCGATCCGGAATTGAGTAAAATTATCTACAATCATCAATTCCGGAACAAAGCTTCTTTACCTCCCAGACAATCAATGAGCACGTAAACACCAACCGTAATAATTGTTTACAACCAAAACCAGACCCAACATCTAACATAAAACCCATATTATCCAGATTCCATCGATGTCTAACATATTTTAAACATCATTGAATGCATAAAAACGTCATAAGCGAAACTATATTTGATATCACTCCAGATTCTTAAGATCTACGACCTTATTACGACGAGAAAAACCGCAGGCTCATCAAGCAACGCTCCTACGCAGTTTCTCCAGAAGTTCAAGAAGAAATGTATTCTGAGCTTGATCACATGCCTTTCCTATCTAGGTGTCATAGAAGAAAGTTGTAGTGGTTGGAGTTCACCTATGGTTGTGGTATGCAAGGAAAATGGTAAGACCAGGTTATCTTTGGATGCCCAACGTGTAAATGCCTTCAAGAAAGGATGCGTATCCTCTCCCAATAATAGACGATCTACTGAGTCGGCTTGGTGAGACAGCATATATTTCCAGCTTAAATTAAGAAGATGTATTCTGGCAGATTCCATTAGTTCAGGAATCTAGAGATAAGACTGCATTCACTATTTTCGGCCGCCCTCTCTACCAATTCACTGCCATGTCATTTGGTCTGTGTAACGCACCTCTGTCGATTAATGCACAAAGAAATTCCTCATCAATTGCACGATCGTGTATTCGTATATCTCGATGAGTTTCTCATCACACCACACTTCCGTGGTTCATTCCACGTGGTTCCTTCCACTTCCTTCCACACGTCACTCACGACTCCAAAAGTTCTCACCTCACTTCCTAGTCTTTGGAAGTCAAATTGTATTACATGGATCCACATATAAATTGTTTTACTCAGCACCAGACTTTCAACTTGGCCCAATGATTCGATTCATTTCCAATCAACCTTCAGTACCGCAGAAACCGTACTGCGAAATCTCAAAGCCGCGTATCAAAATAGTTCAGAGCGATACAACTTGCGATCTCGATCACGGAAACTGGAACCTATCCAAGTAGTGTATGTATGTAGTTTCGCCCAAAACGATACCGCTAAAAAGATTTCCAAACTAAGAACGAAATGCATTAAGGCTAAAATAGTTCTATCAATCGGTAACTTAACATATGCGGTAGTATTGTTATGTAGACTGGAGTGTGATAACGTAGAGCAGTAAAGTTCCAGATTCATATAATATTTGTTTTCTCATAAATCACAATTTTACATATCACGCGTAGTCCGCAACAATTTCTCGTTCATCCATAATCTACAGTCATATTTTCGTACAGTTTCCGTTACCCATATTCCTTCTTAGCATAACACAATTAACAATAATATTTTGTTTTACAATCCCCTATTATTGGCTCACACTGCGTTTCCACCAGCGTTACTTCACCATACTACCTGAATTTGAATTCTCCGGGTCACTAACCGTAATTGCTCTAAATGTTTTCAAACCTCAAATAGCTGTGCATATTTGTCCAGTCGTCTTACTATCTAGAAATTGTTATCCTGCAATCAGTTTTGCAATTGTCTTCAGAGCATATTATATTTCTTATGTTGGTGTTTTTTATCAATTTAACTTTCCGCTATAAATCTAGATTTCATTGTAATACGGTTGCAATCTATTGTTTCGTAGTGCGTAAACATCATAAAATCGGTTAAACATGCGTTTAATCCATTCTAATATATTAATATTTCTTCCAAATGCGTTGAAAATAACTTATTTCGTGAAATTAACTTGCAATTTTACGTATTACAAAATAACAACCAGTATTGGTTTTGAAACGGAAAATGTACTAACATTACTCTGTAGATTTCCCCTTCAAAAAACTTTGTAGCTCAATTTTCGATATTAAATAACTATATAAGAGACAAAAATATCTCGTTTTCTCTCTCTTAGTCGATTGTGACTTTCAGTTTTGACTTCTATCCCTGCAAGTCGATTTTTGTGGAAATAAACAACACAGCTGATTTTTCTATAACAAAGAAGTCAAACAAAATAGCGGCAGATTTTAATTTTTCCTTGGTTCTGAAAAATATTGGAGAAGCACACCCAGGAATGGGATTGATTGTTTGATTGAGAGGTAATGTAGAGTGGATATAGTTAACCATCTGTGATATAAAAAGAATTATACTTGACATCTATTCGATAATTAAAATCTGTGATACATATTAAATGAAATTGCGGTGATATAAATCAAATTTCTTTTACATTGATTCCATTATTTAAATCTGCGATAGATACTAAACTATTAATCATTACATTTATGAAATTTATTAAATCTGTGTTATATACTAAAATTATTAATTTTTACATTTATGCAATTTATTAAATCTGTGATATATATACTAAAATTATTAATCTTTTCTTTATCTTTAATTATTAATCGCTAACCAAACATAGTAGTTAGCAAATTATAATCATTAAAAGAAAACATTTTGTTGATCATTAATTAATTGTAGTGAAATAAGATCACAAATACTTAGCCTAATTGAAATAAAAATAACGGTTCTTATATCTAATTATAACATAAAAAAAAAAAACAATAAAAGAACTTTACGATAATCGCGCATGATCCAGCGAATGGTTAACCAATTAATGTTTGCTGATAGTTAAATATTATTACCATTCGATGACTACTACTTATCAAGGATTATTGCTGGTTAATGTTAGTTGATTATTAACTTTTATTACCAGTTACTGTTTACGGATTGTTATATATCCTTACCATTTGAATTCGACTACTTGTTAATCTTCGTTACCATTTGGATGTTGGCGGATTATTGAAGATTATTACCATACTAGGTTCATATAAAAGTTATACCATTTTTACAACGATCGCCTTGGTTAGTACGGCGCAACAGTTTTACCATTATTATACAACGATTCATCTTACATCTTACAATACTTTGCCGGATGGACTTTTGGCCGCTGATGGAGGGCTAAGACCTTAAGAAGTTGAGGCCTGGAGGATATAATCATGGGGTGAGTGAATTTTGTTTATTCTATTTACTTTTTCTAACGTAGAGGTGTGAATGCGCGTGAAAGGGTGTACAAGTGAATGAATGGGGAGGCTTGCTTGTCGTTGCGTGTGTGTGAGAGTTGGCGGTGCGTGTAAGCGAGACGCGTTCAGTCTAAATTGGAGATGATTATAATTGAAATATTTTTGTTCCGAGGTAATACTTAGTTTTCCAAATACGTTTTTTTATATTAAATTATATTATCTAAATTTATTAACTTATATTTTAAGTAATTAGAAGTCAATCCCACATAATATGAAAACCAAACAAAAAAAACAAATTCTTTTCATGTTTAATCTTTATTAACCATATTACACATTAGCCAACTATAAACTACATGTATTTAAATTGAATTTGTTTTGAAATGTTTAGTTAACTTACAAATAAATTGTAACTTTTTTTTTGGAGCTGTAAATAACTTTTTTTGGTAATTTGTGGTGATTGCGTATGGTTTTGGAAATTTTGGAAATGTTATTAATAAGAAAAAGGGAAATAAATAATGAAGACTTTCAATTTAGCGTGTGACGTTCTCCCGTGCTCTAAGATTTGATTCTCGGTTTACCAGCAATGGCAGTAGCTTACGAACTGTATCAGATTGATCAGATGGCAGCAATACCACTTATTTTTGATTACTACCATCTACGGTACTTGCTGTGGGTCTTTGAGCTGCATTGTCTTGCTTTGCTGTCTGAGTGTGTGGGTGGATGTGAGCGTGTATGCAGCGTGAGTGTGTGGGCGTATGGGAATGATTGTGGGGGTTGGACGTGCTGATCGCGGTTCTTTCGCAAAAGGGGTCGCCAGAGTCTCATTTTTTCATTCGTATTTTTTCCATTTCTGTTTATTTACGTAATTTGCGTACATTTCTGTATTTGTGTTGAAGCAGCAGGTATTAATCTATAAAATCCACGATGACTGAGCTTTAGTCGTTACGGCGTTAATAATCTCTAGGTACGCAGTCTTCTATGCCGCTTCATAGGTTCGCCAGTGAAGAAGCTCTTCATTACAGTAGATGATGCTGGAAAAGTTCCAGATATGTTCCATGCCAAAGATATTAAGAGGTAGAACTTGGTGCATTATTTTGTCACACCTAGTCGATTTGGCCCAGGCTTTATGAGAGCTCCTATTTTTCAGGTCGTGTGGTACGTCCACACGATTGAGCCGAATGAAAAATCTTTCATATCAATCTTCTATATTAAGTTTCATCAACCTTGTTGTGTAAGTTTATTGAATTTTCTTTGATTGTTATTTGAAAACCAATCAAATTACAATAAATTTTATTATTTTTTTTTTAATTAATTGGCAAAAATTATCTAAAACATTTATTTTCGTCAGAGAATAGAAAATTTGTTGGTGGTATCGGGGAGTCAAGTCTAGAATTCTGAAATGGACAGATGTTCCATTTGAATTCGCTAAAGTTTTTTTTTGTTATTGGAACCTCTCAAAGTTTATGTAGTGCATTTTGTCGGAACATCTTAGTGTTGGTGTTTCGTTTTATTGTTTATTTTAATTCTATAGTAGTCCCCTATATCGAGATACGTGTAGTCAAACCCCATCCCAGTCTGAGCAAAAGTCGTGGCATGACTACACTTATGGCATGACTCGTGGCATGACTACCGTTATCGCTACACTTTAAACGGAGGTTACTTAAATCACCCAGTCTACCGGCAATGTTTCCGGATCGAAAACTGAATTCCTCAACGATATTTCAAATAGTATATGCTATTAGTATGCAAGTTTGATTTTTCTTCGTTAATACAAAATTCTGTGTGATCTGTAATGAAGCGCTTTCTCATTGGCGAACCAATGAGAAGGACATAGCAGGAAGCGTACCTAGCGAGATTGATTTTCTTGCCCCAAGCTAGCTGCAGCCCATGGGAACGATAAAGAAACCCTGCTACTTCAGCACAAATACAGAAATGTACGCTATTTACGAAAATTTGCAGAAATGGAAAAAAATACAAGTGGAAAAACGAAGACTCTGGCGACCCCTGTTGCGAAAGACCCACGATCAACACGTCCAACCCCCACGTTCACTCACATACGCCCACTCACACACAAACACACACACACACACACACACACACACACACACACACACACACACACACACACACACACACATTCACACCCCTTTATCATTATGCCAAAAGTAATAAAATAAATTTACTCACCCCATGATTAAACCCCGTCCTCCTATTCTGATTCCATCAGCCCTTCATCAGCACGTTGTTCAGGTTTGAAATCTCTCAAAAATACTTTGTACAGCACGAACGTTGATCAAAGGTGCACGTACAAACGTTGTACCAAACTATTAGGTAGAAACGTTCAATAAACTTGCAATCGTTGGATAATTTTGTGGTATCAAATGGTAAGTAGAAACGTTATATAAACTTGTAAAATTTTGTTGAATCAAAAATGATAAGTAGAAACGTTATATAAACTTGCAATTGATTTATACTTTTGTTGAATCAAAAATGATAAGTAGAAACGTTATATAAACTTGTATAATTTTGTTGAATCAAAAATGTTGTAATTGATGTAAAATTTTGTTGAATCAAAAATGATAAGTAGGAACGTTATATAAACTTGTATAATTTTGTTGAATCAAAACTGTTGTAATTGATGTATACTTTTGTTGCATCAAAAATGATAAGTAGAAACGGTATGTAAACTTGTATAATTTTGTTGAATCAAAAACGTTGTAATTGATGTATACTTTCGTTGAATCAAAAATGATAAGCAGAAACGTTATATAAACTTGTAAAATTTTGTTGAATCAAAAATGATAAGTAGGAACGTTATATAAACTTGTATAATTTTGTTGAATCAAAACTGTTGTAAATGATGTATACTTTTGTTGCATCAAAAATGATAAGTAGAAACGGTATGTAAACTTGTATAATTTTGTTGAATCAAAATTGATATATAGAAACGTTATATAAATATGCAATCGATGGGTAGTTTTGTTACATCCAAAAATGACAAGTAGAAACGTTATATCTGGTTGTAAACATAAACGCCGAATCAATTTACAATCACAGGTGTGTATGGTAACAATTATAGCAATTACAGACGAATACGTTGACATATAACGGTTGCAGGATGCGTTGAAATCAAAAACAAAATGTAATAAATGGTACCAGTACCAGTTAAACCATTCGTTGAATAGAACTGTAATAATTTTGTATCAATGATGGTGAAGCAAAAGGTAATTGTTGACGTATGCGTTGAAATCCAAGAAATGTAATAAATGGTACCAACACTAGTTAAACTATTCGTTGCAGCATAACGGTAATAATTTTGTATCAATGATGGGGAAGCAATACGGCAAAAGTAATGGTTGACGTATGCGTTGAAATCCCAAAAGTAATCAATTATACCAATACCCGTTAAATTATTCGTTGAAGTATAACTGTAACAATTTTGGAACAATGGTAATGAAGCAATACGGTAGTAATTAAATGAAAACTTTTGTATTAATGTTGCGTTGAAACCTATATAATAAACGATAGCAACAGTCAAAAACCTGATGCCAATGCTGAGTTGCAATAACCTACAGCAGCAACAGCCAAAATATTGATACGGTGGATGATGATATTGTGGCCTCAGCGTTGAAGGACGTCATATTCAGGCCTTTTTTGTAATTTGGGATCTTGCATCATATTATTAATTTATTCACATCAACATTCAACTCCAAAATGTTACTGCCATTTAAATTTGGTGAATTTCAGACTCACAAATAAAAATAAACCATTTTTTTTTGTTTTATCACAACAAAAGTTATCAAACTCCACAACTTTCAATAGAAAATAAAATACAGCACACGTTTGTTTAACATAATAACTGTAATCAGGTTTTGTTACAATTCAATCGTCTATTTAAAAAAAAAATACACAACTAATATATAAGATATATCTTTCTTTTACATAATGTGGTAGTGCGAGTTTATAATATTAATCGTACCTTCTTAAATCTTCGACAGTCAAAATAATTTAAGTTTTACAAAGAAATTGGACTCATTCAATTGAGTTAAAAACTTTTAATTAGTACAAACAATTGTTCTACTTAAATTTTAAGAGAAATACGTGGATACAAAATATATTCCACAAAAAGAAATACAAATTCTAATAGTTAGTCACAATAATTCCATTTAATTATCACTCAAACATTTATGTCAAAAAAAAACAATAATTAACATTAGGATGCTAGCGCGCGTACTGTTTTAGTTACGTCACGAACATATCAATTTGGTTTAACTTGCACTTATAAATTTTTGACTAAATTGGACTAAATCAGTTATACTAAATACAAACAAATTCAACTAATGGAAATATTTGCACTCACCAAATTTAATATTGATTAAAATTTTTACTACGTAGATTTAATGCAATTTTTCTTGTTGATTTTACGGCACATTATTATATTTGGCACAACACAAACATATAAAGATTTTTTTTTTGTTTTGCTTTAACAATTTTCCAATTCATTCTTTTTTTCTTTTGTATGATTCAGAACGACACAACATATAAATTTTTAAATTTTTTTTAAATTTTAACTAACAAATAAATAGCACTACAATTTTGAAAGTCAACAGGAAGGATTGACTATGTGACGATAATCATCACCACCAAAATGTAATAAACTGAGAGAGAGAATAATTTACAGTGCTCATTATATAGCCAAATTTTTAGTCTCGCAATAACTCGAATACAGTGTTTAGATGTGAGATAATTAATTTACATCAGATTTTCAAATTATTGGGAACTTTTTATAGTTACACAAAACCGTTTGCTATTTGATAATATTGTACGAAAATAAGGTTGTGACACAAAATATTTCCGACACATCCATAATATTAATAATTGAATTCAAAATGAATTAAATGCAGATTCGATCAATGTTATGATGTTTAGACATTTATTAAACTACAATCTACTATATCAGCACAGTGAAGTTCAGTTCAATAACGGAAGGATTGTTGAAAGCAAAATACTC
Organism: Diogma glabrata; assembly: GCA_963693315.1. Lineage (NCBI taxonomy): Eukaryota > Metazoa > Arthropoda > Insecta > Diptera > Cylindrotomidae > Diogma > Diogma glabrata. The sequence continues at coordinate 17,745,997 of OY856188.1, read as the reverse complement.
ATATAAAGACAAATCAAATGTTTAACAAAGCAAAAATAGTAATTCTTTGCATGTTGACGATTGGAAATAAATACGCACAGCTGTTATGAGGTTTGAAAATTTCGTTGTTTCATTACGGTTGGTGTTTAAAAAATTCAAACTCAAGTAGTATGGCGAGAACAATCGAATGGAAGTATAGCGCGCGTCAATTTTAGGGTGTTGTAAGATTAAATTCTGATTAAATTTTAGTGGTTATACGGATGATAATTAAAGAAAATTATTAATTAATTCAAATTAACCAATATTATGTTATATTAATGAATAAATAAATCAGGGTAATTAGTGCAATTTTCTTTCTCCCATACGTTTGTCCGGCTATTGAAGATTTAGTTAGGTTTTAAGAAAAATAAGGATCTATGGGTTAAGGGAACTATACGAAATATGACTATTGATGATGAATGGATGAGAAACTATTACAAGCGGTACAGATTAATATAAGGAACAACAACTAAGGAAGCTGCGACTATAATACACTATGTTCAGACATTAGTCCAGACTATCCATTACAGATCTAATGTTAGAACTAAACCTCTAAAGTAACACACAAAATAGTTTAATTTGTGTATACAAAATTATATTTAAATTTTTCCATTACACCCTAAGAAAAGCAAACTTTTAATTTGTAGCCAAGTTAAAAAAATAATCGATTTAATTTTACAGATTTACATTTTTAAATGTGGTGTGCAATGGCGCTTTGTGTTTATTCAATTCATTTAATTCAATTCATTAATAAAATTATATTTAGAAAAAGGTTTGAGGTGGTTTTTGTTTTTTTCATGTTACTTATAATGACTTTAATTTTTCCTTTCACAATAAACGAAATAATTTTTACAATCAACAAAGCAAATCTTTTCTTTTAATTCCGTTGTTGTAAGTTAAAGAAATGGTTATGATGAAAATTGTTTATTACATCTTTTACTTCAAATTTGTTCAAAGTTTGTTCAGAGTTATGAAAGTGATAATGAGGAAATTTTTGTATCAATATTATTTAATGATTAAGCTGGTTCGGGTAGAAACTGTGTCAACAAATGGTAATAAGAACGTGGTGTTTATATATTTTTAAGCTACAATTAATTCAATAAGTTGTAAATATTTTTTGTCATCATTAATTATAATGCTTGTACCAGAAAAAAATTTATTTTGTTTGATTTTAATATAGAATAAATTTTCGATTACTACTTCAATGGTCGGTCACATGTGGCACTACCTAGACTCTCGGAAGACTAGCCTCAGTACCAGGGTTCAAATTAACTTCTCTGGCATAGTCCCTTGATTTGTCTGTTTCTAAAAAAAGATAAAAGAACTAAAAGAATAAATTTTAAAAAATTAGTGTTGCCGGATAGGATTAGTTGTTTTCAAAACATCGTTTTTGATCTGAATATACTAAAACTGACTATTATTCATTTCAAATGAGTTTTGTCTCATGATTGTTCGCATATTGTATCATTAATAATTTTCTACATATTCTACATCAACAAATGTAGAATATTTTTTAGATGATATGTTTTAAACAAATCGCATATTAAAATTATTGAATAAGAAACAAAAACAATTAACTAAAAATGTCCATAAAATATTGGTAGAAACATCGAATTTACTGGATCAAATGTGATATTACATAATAGCCTGTTATATAATTGAATTATTATATAATGAAACCCCTGGCATATTAACTAGACTTGAACTTAATTGTTTACTATCGATATTAGAAAATTCTTTACTGGTCAGACCTATCAACATTTTTTATCTATCCTTTTATCCGAAACAAAATACTATTACTTACTGGAAAAAAATAACCCAATGTATGCATTTTGAGAGAAGTTTTATTGCATAAGAACATATATAATTTTATGATTTAACATTTTTTTAAGAAACTGGTTACACCAAACGAATAAATAACACCACAGATGGTTTCGTACAAAAAATATCATATAAAATAAATTTCAATATTTTTTTGTCTGCAGCTGTCTACTGCTATCACAAAAGATAACATAACGAATAAATGAATGAATTGAAATGTAAGAAAACTTGCAGAAGCTGCTTAGCTTTCGACAAAAAAAAAATCAAATATGAATAAAAGTTGTCTTGAAATTCTTTAACAATTAGAATATTCTTTTGACATGCAAACAAAAATTAATTTGTTTTTCTTGTTGTTATTATTTTTTTTGTAAGAATTAAGAATACAATTAATGAAATTGTTATACTTGAAATTTTCTTTTATATATCATATTGCATTTTCTTTATAATAACAAAGGAATTCTAATTTTCAAAACATTTCCGTTTTATCGTCTTGTCTTTATGTATCGTTCTCATTTATGATTTAAACATTTTTCATCAAATTTTAATTTTATTAAAAACTTTTAATTTGAATCAATTAAAACTTTACAGATGCTGCAACCAATAGTTTTAGGTAGGCTTAACTCAGATGGTAAAATATAAAAAAAATAATTTAACATAAAGATGAAAAATGTAAGAAAATACGACATAAAAAAACACCACAAACCATTTAGTGCTTGAAAAAGTTACTGTTATACCTTCAACAAACAATTTGTGGTTTTCATCATAAAACGTAAAAAGAAAATATGGAGGGGCTGAAATCTCACAGCTCTGAGATATCAAGACTTCGGTCTGGGTAAAGGATTTTGATATAGTTTTCGACAAACAACTTTTATGAGCACATGGTTTTTAGTTTTGGGCAGCGATGTACATCAAACATAACTCTTTGTTAAAGTACAAGTATTTTTTTATCTCTGTTTAAAAATTTATTACAAAACTAACACGAAACATCAATACGTTGCCGGAAAATTATAATCAAAATTCCAAAAAATATTGTTAAATTAAATAAAATCAAACTTTTTCAAAATTCCAAAAATATTCCAAATATTAGAATAGAATCAAATATTTAAATATTTTCTAAATTCCAATAATATTTTAAAAATTCTTAAAAATTCCAACTTTTTCCAAAATTCTAAAAATATTGCAAAATTTTGTAATAAAATCAAAAATTGAAACTTTTTTCAAAATTCCAAAAATTATAATAATATCAAAAATTAAAAATTTTTCAAAATTCTAAAAATACTTCAAAAATTCTTACAAAATCAAAAATTAAAACTTTTGCAGAAATTCTAAAAATATTGCAAAAATTATTACAAAATCAAAAATACAAACTTTTTCAAAATATCAAAAATATTTCAAAAATTATAACAAATTCAAAAATTTCCATGTCCAAATTCATTTTAAATTACATTTACGTCATAAAAACAGCTACATTTTTTTCCCAAAAAATTGGCTAAAAAACTAAATGAAATCGTTTTTTGACACACTTGACATTATTTTTTGACAAACTTATAATGCCATAATTCTCTATAATAATAATAATAAAACTTCATTTCAAACAAACAATTAATTTTATTTTTTTTCCAAAAAATTGGCTAAAAAAATAAATAAAAATCTTTCTTTTGACACACTTGACAACTTTTTTTTGACAAACTTATAATGCAATAATCTAGTTTTTGATCTCACATACCAATCCCGACCATCAAGATTTCTCCAAATTTAATGTTCCTACTCGTAATCACTTAAAATGAACGTTTTTTAAGTCAAAAATATGAAAATTTGCTATTTTTGACACACATAATGTTTTTTTTGACACACTTCCGGTACAGTTATCGAACACAGCGTTCTTTCGGACCTGTCCCTTGTGTATACCTATTTTTAGAAAAAAAAATTTTTGAAATCCCTTAAGCGGTTTTCCCTGCAGCGTAGGTAATGACGGCCGGCCGGCAGACAGACATACATTTTTTTTTTGCTTCTGGTTAAATGACGTCATTTGCAGTATAACAACATCAGAGTTAAACACAATAGAACTTTTGGTCGCAGTGCTACTAGCTAACTAATTGGTTCAACTTCGAGACCCCCTATAAAAAAAGTGAAGCTTGCTCTGAATTTGTTCAACAAAGGAATTATTAAAGTGATAACTATCTGACTTATATACGTAAGTATGGGTTAATGGTCCACAGGACAGTTTTATGATACATATCTACGTCGGTTTTTAGGGTTCCGTTTTTTATACGGAACACTATTGGTGAGAGTAAAACGAGTTTTTCACATTATATCGATTATCTCGTAAACTATAAATGTTTTGGACTTGAAATTTGAGGTGCATATAAAACTAACCTGCTCACATAAAATGACGGATACAAATAAAACTAAAGTGCTTTTGAGAAGACCTTTGAGAAAAAATATTTTTTTATCGATTCAAGTAGGGTATCATATGAAAGGGCTTTATTTCAGTATTCCTTAAAAATTTATTTTGGAATTTTACAGCTCACCATTTTTTGTATAATTTGGAATAATGACGTTTTTTTTCGTGTTTTCTTACCTCGATTAGCTCCGAACCTAACTGATCGAAATTGTTCAAATGTATTTGGAATGATAGAAAAACTAGTACGTTTTTGATAAAAAGTTTAAAAAAATGTCATATTCTCATACTTAGATTTATTAAAGGGGTGGATATGAGGAGGGGTAAAATCACTATTTAAAATGGGGTCAAGTGGGGTGTCATTTGAAAGAGCACTTTATTTAGAAAACATAGCAATTTTTTTTAGAATTTTGCGATGCACAGTTTTTGAGTTATTTTACAACTTTGAGACCGTTCCCTCCCCCCCCCCCCCCCCCTCCGACGTTTCGACACTGATTGACAGAAAAATTTGTATAAATTCACAGAGCTAGGAAATTTGGTGAATTTTATATTAAAATTATAGCGAGGTCTCAAATAATTATATTTCTGTGTGTTTAGGGGACCGGTGTAAAGAGGGTAAAAAAAATTTTTTTGACCCAAGCGAGTGGGGTGTCATTTGAAAGAACGCTTAATTTAAAATTTGTTGCAATTTTTTTTAGAATTTTGCGGTGCACAGTTTTTGAGTTATGGACAAAAATGTGCAAAATTCAGACCGCCCCCCCCCTACGTTTCGACACTGATTGACAGAAAAATTTGAAAAATTCACAGAGCTAGGAAATTCGGTGAATTTTATATTAAAATTATAGAGAGGTCTCAAATAATTATATTTCTGTGTGTTTAGGGGACCGGGGTAAAGAGGGTAAAATAAAATCTTTTTGGACCCAAGCGAGTGAGATGTCATTTAAAAGAGCACCTAATTTGTAAATCATTGCAATTTTTTTTAGAATTTTGTGATGTAAAGTTTTTGAGTTATTATCAAAAACGTGCAAATTTCAGATCGAAAAAATTCGCGGAGACAGGATAATTTGTAAATTTTGAATGAAAATCATAGCAAAGTCTCAAATAACTATATTTCTGTGTGTTTAGGGGATGGGTGTGGGGAGGACAAAAAACCAATTTTGACCCAAGCGAATGGGGTGTCATATGAAGGAGCACTTAATTTAAGAAACATTACAATTTTTTTAGAACTTAGCGGTGCACAGTTTTTGTGTTATTGAAAAAAATATTTTTAGTATGTAGCCTCTCCACCCTCCCCCCCCCTAAATTTCAACACTTGATTGACCGAAAAAGTAATCAAATTTAAACCATTTACAAGCTGGTGAATCTTTCTTGAGTTACCATAAACATCTATGGATGAGATTTAACCTAATATACCATTTTTTGAATTATTTTTGATCAATGTGGATTTGATTGTAATTTACTATTGACATTTACGATTAAACATTAATTATTTTGTTTTGCGTCTATGGTCTGGAAATATAAGGACATTACAACACAACTTTTTGTCAATAGTTTTTGATATTGTGTTCTTTTACATTCACGGAACCCTTGACGAACGAATTTTATTCGCACTTGTCTGACTTTTTTCATATTGGTCCTTCGAGCCGGATTCTTTTAAAAGTCATGAAATACTAAAGTCTCTATAGTAATAATCCTTTTATTTTTACATTACTTAGAATAACTAAAAATTAAAGAAATGACAATCTTTATTTATTGTAAAATGTAATGGAGTGCATTATAAATAAGCTTCGTTAAGTCAGTAAGAATTCACATAAGTTAGTTGCGGTTTATATGCAAATTGTTCAATGTGTCTTTCAACCTCTTACCCATATTTGATACTCTGTTTAGTTGTCGATTGATGATTAATCTGCCCACAATTGTGGACGACCAGGCCAAGATGAAATTACCCGAGAAACAACAATCTGCCTTCAAAAGCGATAATTCAAAACGGCCTTGAGGGTGAAGAACCGATGAAATTATCGTTGAGTGCAACGTGTATAGTATATAATACTATATCCTGAATGAAATGAGGAGTGCCATTACTCGTGCGCAAATTCAATCTATTAAATCAACACAATCAATAAATGTGCCTCGAAATGAGGTGCATTAAAAATATACCTATCCACTATAACTATCTAACATAGAACTTGCTTTCGGCAACTCATGGATCTACCACTAAACTGAGATGACAGCCAACAATGCGTAAAAGTGGTCAACGTCCGATTACCAGAAGAACAAATTAATGAATTAGATCAATGTAAATCCTGAATGAGAAGCCAAGCAAGACAAGTTGTCTCCTGAGCTTATAGATTGGCTAACCGCATATTTTCGTAGCCTTAACCCTCTAAGTGCAAACTTTATTCCTCATGAAATCCCGTCCAAGTCAGTCATTCAAGTTCCCAACTAAATTACTGACAAAATTCGTGATCTAGACGACCGACGCTGAACCCGACCATTTTAGATCGACATCATACTTGGCATACAAGTTGTATAGATGAAATAATAAACACTTTTGTTTTAAAAAAAAACTTTAAAGTATTTAGTTTGAAAATAGATTTATCCTAAGAGTTTTGGAAACTCAAATTCAAGTTATCTTTAAATCAAAATGGAAGAGAACGACTCACCCGATATCAAGGGATTTATATGCATTGAAAAGGTAATTTATTAGCCTATCGAAATAGAAATACACAGTAAAGTTACAGCTTACACTGTTAAAAATATTAAGAAAATTTTTTTTAAAGATGACGCTTATGTCGTTGTACTAATATAAAAGTTCTAACCTAAGATGAAATTCTCCCAACCGGCAGACGACCAATCGACTTCCTTTTTGGCAAACAAGTAGTATAGTTGAAATACAAATATGCAGTTTTTTAGAAAAAGTGTTTAATTTGAGAACAGGATGGTTCGAAAGATTTGTGGAATTTCATAGTCAGGATAACTTTGAAATAAAATTACTAGAGAAAAGTTAACCCAATTAAACGGTTTTATGTACGTTGGGAAGGTAATTGAACTGTCTATCAGCCTATTTAAAAAATACATGGTAAACTTTTTCCTTGTGTATACTGTTAAAAATACTACGAAATAAATTTTAAAAAGTGGGGCTGATGTCGTAAGTTACCCTGAATATTTCGAGCTACCCTGTTCTCAAACTAAGCACTTTAATTTTTTTAAACTACTTATTTTTTAGTTCACCTATACTTCTTGTTTACCTTACCTTATGGAATTTCATCTAAAACTAAAATTTTTTGACCTAAGATGCACATCTTCAAAAATTAATGTCTATATATATGAGCAATTTCACGAAGATTCAACAACGTTTTGACTTGACCCTTTTTAATTTTGATTATTTTTTGTTTATAGATAGTCTTTGATAAATAAAAAATACAAGTTCTCTTAGAATTTTTTTTTCGACCAGGGGTCTTCACAGGGTGCCCCTCAATTTTTGTTATTTTGTGATGTGAGTGCATTTTGACGAGCGATTGTAGAAAAACTGCTTAATCGATTTTCATAAATGATATATCGTTGAATAGGGTATTAGAACAAAGTTTTTAAAAATGTACACTGTTAATTTTTTGAAATAATTTTTAACGTAACATAAGAACATGTAACATAAGAAAAAAATGGTGTAATTGAAAAAAAGATGGCATAGCCTTTTTTTTTTTTTTTTTTTTAAACTAAATTGAAGCTTATTTTATATCTAACCACTTGTGAAAGTTTAGGACTAGCTATATTTTTTGTTTTAGAGATAAAATTCGTTGTGCATATGACTGTCGGGAATCAGTTTTTTTTGTTCTGAAGGAAAATTATAAAAATGGCGATTTTTAGATTCAGATTTTTTTTTTATGTTGAATATCAAATATTTTATTATTAAATGAACTTTTTAAAAAGCAATTTCAGTCAAGTTCAGCAAAATTTTGCGACATTTTGACTCGACCCTTTTTAATTTGGTTTATTTTGGTCTATATTTAAAAAAATTCTACTTAAAGCCGTATTTTTCATTTATCAAAGGCTATCTATAAACTAAAAATAAACCAAATTAAAAAGGGTCGAGTCAAAATGTCGCAAAATTTTGCTGAACTTGACAGAAATTGCTTTTTGAAAAGTTCATTTGATAATAAAATATTTGATATTCAACATAAAAAAAAATCTGAATCTAAAAATCGCCAGTTTTATAATTTTCCTTCAGAACAAAAAATACTGATTCCCGACAGTCATATGCACAACGAATTTTATCTCTAAAACAAAAAATGAAGCTAGTCCTAAACTTTCACAAGTTGTTAGATATAAAATAAGCTTCAATTTAGTTTAAAAAAAAAAAAAAGGCTTTGCCATCTTTTTTTCAATTACACCATTTTTTTCTTATGTTACACCGTTAAAAATTATTTCAAAAAATTAACAGTGTACATTTTTAAAAACTTTGTTCTAATACCTATTCAACGACATATCATTTATGAAAATCGATTGAGTAGTTTTTCTACAATCGCTAGTCAAAATGCACTCACATCACAAAATAACAAAAATTGAGGGGCACCCTGTGAAGACCCCTGGTCGAAAAAAAAATTCTAAGAGAACTTGTATTTTTTATTTATCAAAGACTATCTATAAACAAAAAATAATCAAAATTAAAAAGGGTTAAGTCAAAACGTTGTTGAATCTTCGTGAAATTGCTCATATAATTATTTCTTATTATTTTTAACAGTGTAGTCAAAAATTTTACGGCATTTTTTTTAAAAGACCAAAATTAAATTTCCAATGCACATAAAACCGTTGTTATTAGGTGAGCCGTTCTATTGCAATTTTATTTCAAGGTCACCCTGAGATTGAATTTCCTCAAATCGTTCGGACCACCCTATTCTCAAACTAAGCACTTTAAAAATTTTCTAAAAAACAAGCATTTTTTATTTACCTAAACTCTTCTCACTCTTCTTAAGAATGAAGACGATTAAAAATCGACTTTTTGGATCGTCCAGAACACGAGTTTCATCTACTGCGTGGAACGCTAAGGGAACAAGAAATCATGGACATTCGAACTGTTCAGATTTTTACCACGATGTCCCAAGATTAACCCTCTCTCTTCGCACACCGCCAACGGAGATCTCAAAAACATGTGACACGATCATCAGAGTGCCAAACAAAGTGTTTTTTTGTTCTTCCAAAAGAAAATGTCTGCCTGCGTAAGAAATGTCCCAAGGCTTCGGAAAGGATGTTTTATTATGTTTGTGGGGGTTGGAAACACTAAAATCATAATGTCCAGGATGTTCTCCAGAATACCCGGTAAACCAATTGCCGAGGATAGGAATCAACGGAACCTCTTACCTCTGGCAAGGATCCATCCGGCTATGAAAACGGCAATAAATACAGATCCAGAATGAATGGAAGGACTCAAACAACAAGTCCATTATCAAGGCCGATTACCACCGAAATAACCAGTGAGCCTGTTAAAATAAGTAAGAAAACCATATAACTGTCTAAAGATAATCAACAATCTGTCTAAAGATAATCCGCCATAAGCAGGTTTGCCCTGACGTACAAAGAGGAAATGTATTCTGAGCCTGTTGACCCTAGGGTTCATCAAAAATATATACAGTGCGTGCAGTAAAAAAAGAGAAAAAAAAAATTAGAAAGTCAGGCAATGCTTTAATGCACGTCATATTAACCAGTAACACGAAAATATTCCTATTCTTTACCAACTATTGATCACTTATCAACTATTACTCGCTTAATCGAGTACTTGGACTACATAGTAGGTAATAGATACTTCAGAGTTACAACGATAAGGTTCAAGGAATCATCGAATTACCAACACCAAAGAAGTGTGAGAAAATCGATGGTATGTTGGTCGTTACAAAATGATACAAAACATACATCGTAATTATTGGGGTGGAAACCTGACCGACTTAAAGAAAAAAATTTGATTGATCGATCGAGCACCAGATCGTAAACCTTCATTCAAAATTACAAAAAAGGCATGAAAATAATTTTTAGGGCAATCTTACATTCCAATGTTCGACTCGAACTCCTTTTCTGCTCTTTGCATTAAACGAAAACATTCCTAAGATCATCAATTTTGAAAATCATCCTAGGAGTTTTTGAGTAGAAGTCTCTTCATGTAGAAGAGACCAGACAATCATTAATTTTTTCGTTATGCACTCTCGTTATATTTTAACTAACTCAAAACGTGAAATGCCAGAAAATGTAAAAATAATATTTTAAAAATTTTCGAATCCTCCAAACTGAAGCAAAAACATAGAGATAAAACAGTATTACAATATTCTTGTTGACGTAAGCAATACAAATGATACATCCAACAAAATTAAAGGAAAAAGTTTGCCTCTTGAAACTTCAAAAAGCTTTCAAACAATACTTTTAAGGAAGTAAAATAAATTGAGTTTTTAATTTATTTTATGAAGGAAAAAATGTGTATAAAACAAATTAAGCAACACTAAAAGTTTTGGGCTCAATTCAATGTTTCAAAGTTTTAATTTTTTTTTTTTTGATTGTTTGATTTTTTAACGTTTACTGCATTTAAATTTGTTATTTGTCATGTCACGGAAACCACTTGTTTGAGGTGCTATTTTTATTGTCAAAATGAAGTAATTTGTTTCCAATTAATTGTGAAATTGAATGAATATATGGTGATATACTATCATTAAAACAAAATTATTGTTCGTTTAACGAGAACCTGAATTTTATTCATCTTTAATAATTTAGTGATAATCGATTTACATAGATTGCTCAAAACAATATTTATTTCAAAATAATTGGAAAAAAAACAAAATGTTTCTTCCAACCTATCAATATTAAACGCCTACGTCAATAAATCAAAGCAAAGAAAAAAACATTTTCAATTGTGTTTTTTAATTCGTAAAAACTTTTCCGAAAATAAAATTCAATTAATTTTTTTTTATGTCGAACAAAACCATAAAAGAGATTTTGATATTATTCCAATTGGAGAATTCAATAATTGAATGGCTTGGATAGAAAGTTTCTATTGTGTACTGATAAAATTTTGTTTTACAAAAGATATTAATTTGTATCATGTTCCGCGAATAATTAAAAGGAGATTGTAAGAACAGCAATTAAAGAGGTTTTTATCTTTAATCAAGATTGATGCGATTAGCTTAAGATCGGATTAATGGATTGTAGTGTGAGTTTACACAACCGCGAAAAAGGTTTATTATGCTTTGACATGTACAATGCTACTAGAGAACGGATATTTTTAGAGATCAATTCGTTTGATTTTGTAATGGAGAGCTGATTCGTTGTTGAACAACGAAGAGGGTTAGCAGGCCGCGTACCTAGCGAGATTTAATTAATAGCCCCAAGCTAGCTCTAGTCCATTGGGACGAGTAAGAAATCCTGCTACTCCAGCACAAATACGGAAATGTACGCGATAAACAAAATATAGACGGAAATGAAAACAAAAACATGTGAAAAAATTGAGACTCTGGCGACCCCTTTGGCGAAAGAACCGCGATCAGCAGGTCCAAGCCCACATTCAATCACATATTCTCAAACTCTCACACCTCATACACGCTCGCACCCTCCCACACATGCACACCATCATCTAGGTCTACATCCATGCCTACACTCATACACCCTTGCAACAAGCCAATATCATTCAAAATTTCAGTCAACACTAAAGCTACCTCGTAATTTACTTGGGTCAAAATCTCCCTTACTACATCTCTATCATAGACTGGTACTTTAATGGTATACCAAAAAAAATAATCTACGTTATTATCTTTGCTTTTATTAACTTATATGATTCATTAAAAAGGTCATAAAATAAATGTAACATAGCTCTCAATTGTAACATGACAACTAATGCAACCATTTCGTAGCATAAAGGACACTACCACTCTAGACCATGATAAAAACATACAATACTAGACGGGCAGGTATGCGATCGGAAACGGATGTGAAGATAGCGCAGAATTGCTTCTTAACTTGTTCAACATCTACTTGATTGTTAATTTTACTTGGAGTACGCATTATGTACCCATAATTCCCAACAATGTACAAAAAAAATGTTAACCGAAAAAATTATGTTTCAACAATATAATTTGAACACTTTAAATTTAAGTAAATACCAAATAAATTACTTTCAATTATTTGCAAAAAAAAATAGGTTTATTCGTTTTATTTCATTTTCCCAATTCTTGAGATTATCAACTTTCAGCTATAATGATCCTTTGGTAAGTCGTAACTGCAGTTTGGGCTCCTAATCTTATGATCACGAAAGCATTTCATTAACCTACCTTCAAATCACAAATAATTAATTTTTATTTCATAAAACATTCACAATGTTAGTCAAAAGAGTAATCATTATTTCTTTCTTTGTTTCTTTCACAATTGTATATTGATAACTTATTTTCGATACTAATAAACCAAAAACAATATTCAATAATAACAAAAAAACTAACCAAACAACATAGGGAAATGATTAATTACAGTAGATCTATATACCAAACAAATTTACTTCAACTAAAACATTTAACAATATGTCAAATAAATTCATATTTCTGGAAGCAAAAATTCCATCAACATTTCGCGAGACAATATCCCTGACAGTTCTATTAGTTGCTGTTCATGTTTTGACCTTCGTCTCCATTGTCAAACAGATGAAGTAAAATATATCCACTGACGCACAGACATGTATCCCATAAACCCACCCCTTATACTCACACTCATATATACGCGCATCCATACTCATTTACACATATAATTAAAAAAAAAATAATAAAAAATAAAATAACACTCACCACATGGTTATATCCAGATCCCGTCCTATAGCTCCCCATTTTTTTGTTAGCCAATCATCTCGTCCTCACCCAATGATGAAGAGCAGGCAACGATGGTAATACAATTCACTGCCGGTATTTATGATATGAATGAAGCACTGATGAAATAACCAATTGAGGTTCCAGGTGCGGTAGGCATAGAGAAGCGGTCGAGTTTCCTTTCATTTCAAGCACAACTTTATTTATTTAGGGGCATACCAAATCACTGCGTCAACCACTTGGAGTCATGAATGACAGGCTGTTAAATCTTGTGCAATGCCAGATGCCAGCGTGTTGTGATTTGTTGTAAGCTGTGTCGCATACCAATAGTGAACTGACTGCAGATAAAACCAGAAATCTGAATAACCAAGGGCTCTATTTGTTTGGATTTTTGGATAAGGTTGCATCATTTAGTAATTTTTTACGATTCAAAACAGCTTGAAGAGAAGTTGCCGACCAGTTAATCTGTCGTTTGTTGCTCCATATTTAATCACCCAATCTTCCAAGTTTAAGATGACATATGTGTTCAACACGGGATGGCTGTGAAATGTGATAGCAAACCACACATTCCGGAAAAATTTTAGCTAAATAGAGTTCCAATATAAGTGTGTCTGTCGTTAGTTATTTTCCGTTTGAATTTACATCGCATTGCTCATAACTACCCGCACGTCGTATATCCCCTAAATCCAAAATATTGCAAACTAGCAGTTTGGGGTCACCATTTATAGCTAGTGGGATAAAATTCTAAAGCTATGTAAATAAAAATTGTTGTTGTAGTATTTCGCAATTGAGTTTTTATTATTTATAAATTAACTAATTTTTACTATATTTAATTTATGTGCTCGATCCGATTTCGATTATTACATCATCCTCAGGAGCTTACAAAAAGCTACACGTGTAGTTAAACTGAAAACTGTGTAGTTGAATTGAAAACTGTTTGTATTTTACTTTAAAATTTAAAAAAAAATTTTTTTTTGCAAGTAGATAGACCGGAAGGCAGCGTTGCAAATGAAAAAGTCATTTGATGCCGGTTGATTTTTATTTATTTTAATTAATTAACTCCAGTTAAGGACAAATCTGGCGGTCAGCTGTTAAAGTAGTGCGGGGTGAGGTTGTGGGAGACTATTAAACTGGTAAAAAAACGAATTCCAAAAGTAATTTGATGCCGCTTCAAAATTTGTATGATGCATGTTTACACCATAACAATTGAAAAAAAAAGTGATCAGCTGATTGGCGGATGGGGGATTATAGGTCAGCTCCTCGTATACATCAGTATAAAAATGCAATATAGTTAAGACCTTTCTGCATAGAATCTTGATGAAAGTTTGACAAATGATCCAAGTTCACTTGAAAATGAAAAATCTGAATTCATTTTAAATTTGGACAAAATGGCGGGGGGTCTCCCGAACACCTCTAAGTTTAAATCTGCAATAACTTCTAATCCCGACATATGATCTTATGGACACTTGGTATATAAAGTTATAGTACAGTTTCCAATATTTCTGCATACCAACTTTCGGTTTGACACTTCCGGTTAAAAAGTTTTTTTCCAGATGTTTATCTCTACTGTAGCCTACAACTACCGATCGATTTTCATGAAACATTGGTAAAAGCTTTCAAGTATCATGAGAAATATTTTATCAGCTTTTAGAGTACATTGGATAAAGGGTTGTAGGGTCCACCATACAACAGGAGTTTTTTTCCACTGTTTTTATGTTTGTTGGGAGCATACAACATTCGTATGTGAATGAATTTTGATCAAACTTTGGAAAAAGATGCAAATATGTATGGCAAGGAACTGATTGATTTTTGAGCGATAGTGAACAAAGTGGTGGGGGGGTCTCCCAAACACCTATTTTTTTTAAAGCTTAATAACATTTGTACGTGATAGTCGAATTGGATGAAACTTGGTACATAAACATTTGGTACGGTTTACAAAAATTCTGCATCCCAACTTCCGGTTTTTCATTTCCGGTAAAAAATTTTGGTACTCCCAACAAACATTCAAAAAATGGTGACACAATAAGCAGGTGTTCGGGAGGTCCTCCCCCCACAACTTATCTCAATATTGTCCAAAAACTAATCAGTTTTTTGTCATTTAAGTCTCCATATTTTTTGAAAGTGTCACTAAAACTGTTTAATGAATGAAGTCTGTATGCTCCCAATAAACTTTAAAAACGTCAGCAGTTATAATTGCAAAGTCAGCAGTTATATGGTAGACCCCCACGACTTTCATCAATGTGTCCCAAAAGAAGATAATTATTTTTCACTAATTGAACTTTTTCCATAAGTTTCATCATAATCACTTCATTATTGTAGGCACTGAAAAAACTTCAAAAAATTACAAACCAAATTTTTTTACCGGAAACGAAAACCGAATTCGTTTTTTTACAAGTTTAAAACTCCCCCACAACCACACCCCCCGCAAGTCTGACGGCTGACTCTTATTTTCTACTTCACAAATAATTAATCTATCTATAAAAATTAAATTCAATCGGCATCAAATCACTAACCAAAATGCAACGCTGCCTCCCGGTCTAAGAGGATAATAGACTCAAAAAAAATTCATATTAAAATGAACTGAACCGGAAGCTTAAAATTGGCCGCCTGTAAATAATAGAAAAATTATACAACTATAATGAATCTTTGCTGATTAGTATAAGGTTTTCGATTGGATCCCAATCAAACATTAAATTAACTTAAAGTCTATCACACATCATCACACTTTGTTAAGCCGTATAATCAAAGAGTAAATAAATCTTCAACATATTATTTGTTTACAAATTCTAAAATGATTTTCTATACAACAGAAACATCAACAAACAATCAAATTCTACTCACATAATCAAATATCAAACAACACGTTCCAAAATCACTTCCTAATCTCATAAATTATTCTTCAAATCACATATTTTTGGGAATCTTGAAAACATTTTAAACGATTGTTTTCGTTGCGTTCAATTGATTTCCTATTTATCTACGAATTTATGAGAGTATGGAGGAACGAAGCTTTATTTTATGAAAAGCCTTGTTGACCTAAATTTTTTATAGCAAGTGTAGAATATAACTTTTGACGAAAAAATTGTCTGAATCATTATTAATTTTGATGACCAGTGGTGGGTGGATGATTATTTGTCTAATGGAAAACGGAATAATGTGGTTATATTATTAGAAATTCGTTTTTATAAAACTAAACTGACAATGGATAAAGTGGGTTTTGATTGATGGTTGAACTTTTGTCTTAAATTATATTAGCTAAGTTAAGGGGTGGAATCTATCTATTATTAATATATTTTCAATAAAATTATAATTTTATGAATTAGTTTGAAACATAACAGCAAGTAAAAAATACAACAGATCAAGAAACTTTATATTATTTAAACAAGAAACTTTATAAATAGCAGTGCTACGCTATTGCTACAGTAGTGCTAACTATATCAACTAGTAGTATCTTATATATTAATACGCTAACTTTGTACTTTGTACAGCCTAAGGCTTTTTTATTCGAATTTTCACTCATTCCAAATTTTTACTGCTAACTGATATTAGTGTAACCTAGATCTGAGAGATTTTTGGGATCATAAATAAAAAAGTTATAGACCAATTATAATGTATTTTTGATTCAACTGCCTCCCCTCAAATCAAATCAAATGGATCAAATGGAATCCAAATCTTTTCTTTGTTTATAGTATTTTATATTTTCTTTTCAGTTTATGCATTGATCTAGGAGAGTATGGACGTTATTTTTCTTTGTTGTTTTATCTTATATATTAATACGTTGAATATTTAGTTAGATATATATAGTTTGTGAATGAAAGAGGATAAAAAATTGATTATTGATTGTTGCATTTTTTTTTCAGCAGCAATTTTGTAATGTGTGTGTTTGGTATGATAGTTTGAGATCGTAAATTTGATTGTTAGAATTTTTAATATATATTGTTTGTGAATGAAAGAGGATAAAAATTGATTATTGATTGTTGTATTTTTTTTTTAGCGACAATTTTGTAATGTGTGTGTTTGGTATGATACTTTGAGATCGTAAATTTGATTGTTAGAATTTTTAATATACATTGTTTGTGAATGAAAGAGGATAAAAAATTTATTATTGATTGTTGTATTTTTATATACTAGGAGGGCCCTTTTAAATATATGAATGAAAAATAATCAGAACTCTAGCTGATCAGTTCGGATATATGAAAAATTAGCGATCACATAAGTTTTCAAGTAACCTTATTTGTTCTCTAACTTATTTGATCGCTAATTTTTCATATATCCGAACTGATCAGCTAGAGTTCTGATTATTTTTCATTCGAATATTTAAAAATTAAAATTAAAAATTATATGCTAGCATATCTCATTACCACTTTGTGAAATCATTGCTTCTACGTCAACAAAATGTCTACGCAAAAACTTTATTTATAAGCGTAGCGAAGCACGCCGGGCCCTCCTAGTTATAATTAAATGTCATAGATGTACAATAGAAATTTTCTCTTTGAGAAATAGAAAATTCAAGCTCAGAGCGACCTTTACACATTACCTAAGAGAAACTTTAACCAAGCAAATCATAGTTCACATATTACGAATAGCAATAAATGTAATATTTAAATCAGAACAATCCAAACGGAGATGTAATGTAAAAATGAGACGCCAAAAATCTTTATCGAAAATAAATTTCGACTATTTACTATTCCAATTGCTGTAAGCATTTCAACTTGGTGAATGTGAACCAATAGGTGAATGTAAAAACATTCGTTTATTGGGTGTCACAGTTTCAAATGACCTACTCTGGAACGATCACGTGATGGCGATGGCAAAAAGCGCGTCTAAAAAACTCGGCCTCCTAAATAGATGCAAAAAAATTTTCACTCCTTACCAATCGCTCCATGTTTATAAGTTCAATATTCGTCCCTGTATGGAGTACTGTTGTCAAGTTTGGGGTGCTGCCTCTGTTTCCAGTTTGGCCCTCTTGGACTCTGTTCAAAAGCGGGCTATACGAATTGTGGGTGATCGAGCTTTGACATCAAAACTTGATTCCCTACAATATCGTCGCACTGTTGCTGACCTCGTTGTTTTTTACAAATATCGTCATCAACAATGCTCAGATGAAATCAGCGGCATCATGCCTCAAACTTATTCTTACCCCCGTTCCACACGGTAATTGGCTGCCGCAGCTAGTGAAACGGTAAAGATCCCGCGCTGTCATACTGGCAGATCGCAGAGAGACTTCTTTGTCCGAACTGTGTACAAATGGAATAGTTTGCCGGAACACTTAGTCTTAGGGGCTTCAACCCGTAGAGGTTTAAAGAAAGCGTTATTCAACACCTTAGAACGCCAGCTGTCGTGGGACCCAGGTCTAGACCTAGGTCTTAAAAGGTATTTATGTGTTGTTGTGACACATATTCTAAACCCTATTACACAACACATTTTATTAAAAAAACCAAAAAAACTTCATACTTCATATCCAACGATACCCGGTAAATTTCGGAAGTGTCTAAAATATTGATCCATCCATGATTGTTTTTTGAGGTGGAAAATTTTGCTTATTCGATTCTACTTCTAAAAGTTCACACTAAATTTTCCAACTACTAGTTCTATTTTGTAAAGTATTTTGAAAAATTTTACAATCCCTATCCATTCAGAATTGTTTTCAGGTGGAGAATTTTTTAAAGTTCTTATAAGAGAGAACATTTACGCACATCATTTTGCACATGTTCTTTTAATAAACAAAGCTTTGCCCATTCCCAATTATGCTTTAGATCTATTGATCAACGCTAAACTTCACAGCGCTATAGACAATCGAGAGCTCAAATTACCAACGGCACCTCTTTTTGGCGTGGAAACGTGATATATTATATTCTGTGTTTTGATCGCAGGCAGCACAATAAGTGGCCGAAACTTCACAAAAGATAGAATGGTGTCATGCGTGAATATGGCTCGTATATTTGGGCATCGCATACCCGAATTTTCGAATAATAGCTTCGGGTATCCGGATATTTCAAAACAAAAATTCTTAAGGCCGTTTGTTCCATTTGTTGGTTTGGACAAAAAATTAAATTCAGAAAATATATAAATTCGTAAATACGAAGGAGCGCCCTTTTAAGTCAAAACATATGGACCATTTTAACGGCTGATTGGACAAAAGTAGATTAATGAAATGCATTAATTTAGAATTTTCATAAATACTTCATATAGTATATACATATCATTATCTAAAAATTTAGACCCTTGAGAGATCCCTGATCACGCTCACACAACCGACTACAGTTAAAAATTTTTCTTTTTTTTGCCCATGAAAAACGAAGTTGATATACGGTGATCAAAGGAGATAATATTGTGACTACTATGGAGTATGATGTAATAAGAAACAGTTTCACTAAAATAATCTAAAACACCTAAATAAATATTTGAAGATAACAAAACAAAATTACACGCAACAGGAAATTGTAGCTTTATCTAATAAGAAAATAAAATAAAACCACTCATTCTATGATAGCGAAGGTAAATAAAAAAATTAATTAGTAGGGTAGGGTGTGATCATAGCGGCCACGCCAAGAACTTCCCGTTAAGTTAAATAGGTAACATAAAGATATTTTCTTAAAACTTTAATAAATTGAAATTCTCTTTCTAAGACTTGCAATTAATCGTCATTTTTTCATCTTTTGGTTACACTGGAAAGAAGATTTTCATTGCACCATATATTTAAAAAAAACTAGCGGTGGAGTCTACTTAAAGTCTACTTTGTCAACGTTGCTAAATTTTTTTTGATTTTTCTCAAACAATATCACCATTTTTATGGTTCCGTACTTTGAAAAAGTAAAAACGGTACCCTATTGGTGAGACTTCGGTGTCCGTCCGAATTTCTACATAATCGATTTTCTCAAAAACTATAAGTGCTATCAACTTGAATTTTTTTTACAGTTATACAATGTATTTGTCCACGCCTACTGACCACAAGAAAATTATAAATATTATTTTTTATCAATATTTTATGAACATTGATAAGGAGATAGTAAAACAAAAGTTTGTTTTAAGGCATCGAGTTTGGTTTAAAAAAATCAAAAAAAATCCAAATATTTCTAAAAGACATTTCAATGAATTATCGACTGATTAGTTTTTAAGGGGCTGGGCTGTAGGACTGGGCTGTAGGTTACGCCAAAATATATCGATTGTGACCATTGAAGTTGAAATCGTATCATCCGTTGTGAGAGAGCGTTGGACAAATTTGTGTCCACATACATACATACTGCCAGCTAGAAATAGCCTAAACAGCTTCAGGAGGTCTTGAAACGTAAAGATATTATAAAAATTTCGATTTCAAAAATCGACTCAAAAACAATAACTTTTCATATCGGCAAGTTAATAAACAGTTGACCAGGCAATCTACTCTCGAACCTCTGACCTTTTTGTCAAATTTAGAAAATAACTCAGGTTTTTGATATTCAAGTAAACCCTGATGCTGTTGCAGCTCATTTACATACAAAAGTTTCATCCAGATATCATTCGTTTGCATAAAGAAAATAACACGTCGTTTTTTCACATTTTGTTAAAAATCTCAAAAACTAAGATAGCAATTGTTTATACAAATGTCATTATAAATGTCTGACATGGTGACAAACAATATGGAAGCTTCATGACCTTGATAGCATTATTTATTAATCTCATGATATTTGCAAGAGATGATTTTCAGTTTTTTGGAAACCACTAAAAAACAAATGATTTAATTTCGCTAGACAAGGACTGGACTCTAAGCTACGACAAGATACATCGATTGCGACCATTTTCGTTAAAATCGACCCATCCGTTGTTGAGAAAGCGTTGGGCGAAAATTCTCCACACAGCGATATACACATACATACATACATACACACACACACACACACACATACAGACTGCCAGCTAAAAATAGTCTAAACAGCTTCAGGAGGTCATGAAACGTAAAGACATCAAAAAAATTCCGATATCGAAAATCGACCCAAAAACAATAACTTCCCATATCGGGAAGTTAAAAAGATAGGTTGGGCTCACAAATATGTGTTAAATTTTTAAGATCGTTTAATTATGATTTTGTTGTTCAGGGTCAATTTATTTTCTTGAACTTTGAAGAGACATTGCTATCGTTTCGCCTAGTATGTAAAAGATCACGTTAGGAACAGTTAGTTTAGTGTTAGCGGTGACACAAGTTAGTCATAATATAAGGTGAATAAAATAACAGAAAAAGATTTTTATAAGTGAAGAATTATTGTTTCCATTGTATTGTTTTTCATTGTTTTAATATTCTTATCTAGAAATCGAATCAAATATAATTACCTCGGTCTAAACATTACAATATCACTTTGTATGATTTGCATCACGACATTTTCGTAAAAGGAAATAGATATTTAAGCCACATAACAAATCGGCTTGCTATTCAATTATTATTACATCTACACAAGAATGAGAACAACATTAAAATTGCATATAACTGTTTAACGTCGATGGAGAGCGAAAACAAACATTCGAATAACATGAACGCCAGTGTTAGGCGCAGCCGTATGCGCGTGGTAGCTGGATTTCACTTAATGGTACACCAGAATTGCCATACTATAGCACACTAGGATCATCATATCCAAACTAAAACCGTACCAGCTAAATCACATAACAATTTGCTTCCTTACCAATATACGCTTAGTCGCCACAAAATGCAATCATTGATACGAAAAATGAATCTTCACTCCTACCTACACACACTAGGACTTATACCACACATATAGAGACACACTAGGACTTATACCACCAGAGAAGATAAACAACAAAAACTATACAAAAACCCATAAAAGAGCTACCCGGACGCTATACTCTACCGGCAACAACAATGTTATCAAAATCCCAAACAAGTCTACACATTTAAATGCTTCCAATAATTATTACGAATTTCTGCAGCCTCACAAGCCAAGCGTTATTAATTCCAAACTCGCAAAGAAATGTTTTGTTATGGAATAATTTTTTTATAAATGCTTTCTGGATTTAGTACCATTTCGCTTATGGCTATCTCCTTTAATTAATATTCTTGGGAGTTCGTCTAGTATTTAATGCAACGGTACCTAATTGACCTCTCTCCATTTAAACAAGATAAGTTCACCAAGTGGGGGACTAGAATTTCATTAACTTTCAATGCTGTTAAAATACAGTGTATTCACCAGATCCGATTTTCGTTATTGGCATTGTTTTTTAAATATAGCTAGAAAAAAAATCACTCTCAACAAGGGCTAGGAAGTTCTGTTTAGGAGAAGCCACTATTAACGTTACGTTATATTATTTCGAAATTATCTATAAAAAATCCAAAATATTGAAAACAAAGAAATAAAATGGTATTATTGTTCGAAAATTTTTAATGGACAAACCGGTGGGTCGGATTGACAAAGATAACAGAACACAAAAGCAAAAAATAAAAAAAACGTTCATGAAAAGATTTTTGCATTTCATCCATTAAAATGGAAGCAAACTTAGACTAGCTCATTTCAAAACTTATTTCTACCTAACCGTCGATTCAAAATAATAAATATGTTTTACTAGATTGAAGAACTTACACAGAAATTGGATTTTGTATGTAATTAGCTTGCATATTTTTTATTTAAAAAAACTAATTATGCCCTCAATCTTACATATAGTAATCTTCTTATTTTGACTCATTATGATTACATGAATATTCAGAGCTTTCTTTTCTTCCAGGAGAGTTTTCCCAATTTTTTTTTTTTGATAAAAAATATCGACTCAAAACTTGCAAAATACAAACAAAATCAAAAAAGTCGGACAAATGCGAATAAAATTCGCTGGTTCCATGAATGTTAAAGAACACAATATCAAAAATAAATGACATAAAGTTATGTTGTAAATCTTTATATCGCCAGACTATGGACGCATAACAGAATAAATGTTTAATCGTAAACGTCAATAGTAAATGTCAATCACATCTACATTGATCAAAAATGTTACTTGAGGTTAAATGTTATCCATAGATGTTTATGTTAGCTAAAGAAAGATATAACCAGTCTTTTAATGTTCTAAATTGGGAATATTTGTTCTATAAATCAGCGTCGAAATATAGGGTGGTATACATACAATTAAAATAGCACTTTTTTTTATCAATAACTAAAGGACTGTGCATCGCAGAATTCTAAAAAATGTTGCAATGTTTCTTAAATTAAGTGTTCTTTCAAATGACACCCCACTCGCTTGGGTCAAAAAAAGTTTTTTTTTACCCTCCTTACACCCATTCCCTAAACACACAGAAATATAATTATTTGAGAATTCGCTATAATTTTCGTTCAAAATATAGCAAACTTCCTGTCTCTATGAATTTTTAAATTTTTCTGTCTATCAGTGTCGAAACGTAGGGGGGAGGGGGGTAACGGTCTGGAATTTACACATTTTTAGAATAACTCAAAAACTGTGTACCGCAAAATTCTAAAAATAATTGCAATGTTTCTGAAATTTGGTGTTCTTTCAAATGACACCCTAGTCGCTTGGGTCAAAAAAAGTTTTTTTTACCCCTCTTACACCCATCCCCTAAACACACCGAAATGTAATTATTTGTGGTTTCGCTATAATTTTCGTTCAAAATATAGCAAGTTTCCTGTCTCTATGAATTTTTTCAATTTTTTCTGTCAATCAATGTCGAAACGTAGGGGGGAGAGGGGGTAACGGTCTGGAATTTGCATATTTTTTAGAATAACTCAAAAGCTGTGTACTGCAAAATTCTACAATATTGCAATGTTTTGGAAATTTAGTGCTCTTTCAAATGAATTCAAAAAAGTTTTTTTTTACCCCTCTTACACCCATCCCCTAAACACACAGAAAAATAATTATTTGAGAGTTCGCTATAGTTTTTGTTCAAAATATAGCAAACTTCCTGTCTCTATGAATTTTTTCAATTTTTTCTATCAATCAGTGTCGAAACGTAGGGGGGGGGGGCGGTCTGGAATTTGCACATTTTTTAGAATAACTCAAAAACTTTGTACCGCAAAATTCTACAAAAAATTGCAATGTTTTGAAAATTTAGTGTTCTTTCAAATGATACCCCACTCGCTTGGGTCAAAAAAAGTTTTTTTTTACCCCTTTACACCCATCCCCTAAACACACAGAAATATAATTATTTGAGAGTTCACTATAATTTTCGTTCAAAATTTATCAAATTTCCTGTCTCTATGAATTTTTTCAATCTTTTCTGTCAATCAGTATCGAAACGTAGGGGGGGGGGACGGTCTGGAGTTTGCACAATTTTTAGAATAACTCAAAAGCTGTGTACTGCAAAATTCTACAAATATTGCAATGTTTTGGAAATTTGGTGCTCTTTCAAATGACACCCCACTCGCTTGGGTTAAAAAAAGTTTTTTTTTGCCCCTCTTACACCCACCCCACACAGAAAAATAATTATTTGAGAGTTCGCTATAGTTTTTGTTCAAAATATAGCAATCTTCCTGTTTCTATGAAATTTTTCAATTTTTTCTGTCAATTAGTGTCGAAACGTAGGGGGGAGGAACGGTCTGGAATTTGCACATTTCTTAGAATAACTCAAAAACTGTGTACCGCAAAATTCTAAAAACAATTTCAAAGTTTCTGAAATTTGAAGCTCTTTCAAATGACACCCCACTCGCTAGGGTCAAAAAAGTTTTTTTTCACCCTTCCCTTCCCCAATCCCTTAAAAGCACAAAAATATAATTATTTGAGAGTTCGCTATATTTTTTCGTTCAGAGTTTATCAAATTTCCTGTCTCTGTGAATTTTTTTCAAATTTTTCTGTTAATTAGGCTCGAAATGCAAGGAGGAGACCAACTTTTTGGGTCACTTTATTGATAATAATTCAAAAACTATGCATTACAAAATTCTAAACAAAATGGCAATATTTCTAAAATCAAGTGCTCTTTCAAATGATACCTCACATGACCTGGTTTTAAATGACGTTTTTACCCCTTAACATTCCCACCCCTTTAATAAATATACTTATGAGTATCTGCCACTTTTCTATTTTTCATTAAAAACCTACTCAATTTTCTATCATTCCAAATATATTTCAAGATTTTCGATGAAGTAGGGTCGGAGTTAGTCGGGGCAATAAAACATCCAGAAAACGTCATATTTCAAAATTATACAAAAAACGGTGAGGTGTAAAATTCCAAAATATATTTTTAAATATTGCTGAAATGAAGTCCTTTCATATGATACCCTACTCATCTCGATAAAAAAATATATGTTTTCAAAGGCTTGACATCGTACCTTCTTAAAACAAACGAACACACCTTTTTTATTTTTTAACCCGCCATCTTGTGTGGATAAGTTAGTTTTATAAGCACCTCAAATTTTAAGTTCATCGGAATAATGGTTCACGAGATAATCGAAATAATGTAAAAAACACGATGTACTCTCACCAATAGTGTTCCGTATAAAAAACGGAACCCCAAAAACGCGTCTAGAAATGGTAGATTTAGAATATAATTCCGTTTTGTATGGGAAATTTGCAAATTGAAAAATACTCTTACGTTGCTCAAACAAACGAAAGCTGTATATTAGAATCGAATAAGGATAGGTTGGAGCTAAATTTCTATTATATAAAATCATAAATATACCATATCTAAATTATTTCAATTTTGCTAAATTTTCTACTACTTTCACTTTTGATATCTGTGAACGTTCTTCATAGATATCAAAAATGCTACATCTACATGTTGTTATTTGTAGTTTATAAATTTTTCGAATCATCATTTCAAACAGGATTCTAATTTTAAAAAAAAAATTGAAGATCCTATCATAACTCAGTATCATCTCTTGTGTTGTCTCACCCCATCAGCAACATTCAAATAGTTTTTTTTAAATGAAATATTTTATATTAAAACTTCTCAACTTATCATATCTTTACAATATCATATCCTATACATTTTCGTTTCTTTTAGAAATAGCTTACAGAAAAAAAATTATATATACGTGACATCAAAACCGTTTACGTGATAGCATATAGTTCTTATATACTAGTTCTCATAAACCAGTGTATATTTTGGTATACAAAAAAATTTCAGCCCATCGTTAATAGTCATATTGTTTTTTTTTTCGTATTTGGTTATTTATTTGTAATAAAACTGAAAATTAAATTATAATACATTTATTATAAAATTAGATTTTCTTAATTTATTATTTTTTTTTATTACAGATTAATATGATCAAAACGTTATAAAATGAAGATCTAAATAAAATTTCTCTGTTGAATTTGGTAAGTAATAAAAAAAACTTAATCAAATTAATATTAGGATAAAATAGGTTCGAAACTTCATATTAAATATTACAGAGCCAGTAATCTATTTGGTAAACAAATCACATTCGGAAATAATTTTCTTCATCTGACGATGATATGACATCATGCAAATCCTCTTAATCTATTTTCGTTTGGAAAAAACGATTGTTTTCAGTTATAACAGGTCGTTCAATAAGTCCGTAGGATAAGTAAGAAAAAAACAACATTTTGACAAAACTCGATTTTTTATTCAACATAGTTGCCTTCGAGGGCGATACAACGAGTATAGCGATTTTCCAACTTTTCTATACCACTTTTATAGTACGATTTCTCTTTCTCACTTAAATTTCTTTCCAGCAAGCATTCTCTTGAGATCTGAAAACAGGAAAAAGTCGCTGGGGGCTAAATCTGGAGAATATGGTGGGTGGGTAAGCAATTCAAAGCCCAATTCATTCAATTTTGCCATCGTTTTCATCGATCTGTGACACGGTGCATTATCTTGGTGAAACAACACACTTTTCTTTTGCAAATGTGGCCGTTTTTTTGCGATTTCAGCCTTCAATCGATCCAAAAGTTCACAGTAATACTCGCTGTTGATGGTGGTTCCTTTTTGGAGATAGTCGATGAATATTATTCTGTTCGTATCCCAAAATACAGACGCCATCACCTTACCGGCCGACTGTTGCGTCTTTGCTCGCTTTGGATTCGGTTCGTCGACTGCTGTCCACTCAGCTGACTGTCTTTTGGATTCTGGTGTATAATTGTGAAGCCATGTCTCATCCATTGTCACATATCTACGATAGAATTCCCTTTTATTGCGGTTTAACAGTGCCAAAGACTCCTCCGAAGCATCGATTCGTTGTTGTTTTTGGTCGACTGTGAGCTCACGCGGCACCCAATTTGCACAGAGCTTTCGCATACCCAAATGTTCATGTAAAATGGTAAAAACACTACCATCTGCTACCTTTACAATGTCAGCTATTTCGTGCACCTTCAATTTGCGTTCGTTCATAACGAATTTGTGGATTTTTTTTATGTTTTCTGGAATAACAGCCTTATTTGGGCGTCCACTGCGCTCTGCATCTTTTGTGCTGGTACGACCACATTTAAATTCAGCCATCCACTTCTCTACCATTTGTCTCGATGGAGCAGAGTTTGGATAATGTTTATCAAGCCATTGTTTGGTTTCCACTGTATCTCTTTTCATCAAAAAGCAATGCTTTATTAAAATTCGAAATTCAATTTTTTCCATTTTTTTTCAAAAACAAAAGTTGCTTCACACAAAATGCTATAACTCACGAATAAATAGTCAGATTGCTGTCAAATTTATACACGTATCGTTTGAAGGTTAGTACTAAATCATATGGAAAAAATTCTAGTAACGCCATCTATGTGTCATCCTACGGACTTATTGAATGACCTTTATGTATTTATAGTATTTATGGTTGAGATGGACAAGTTTAAAATAGTAAATTAAGCATACATATTCTACGAAATATTAATGTTCGATTATACCACTCAAGGTTAACGAAAAAGAAAAGTTCTATTTAGTTTCTTGACAGTTACCATATTACAATTTTTTTTTGTATGCAACGTTTATATTTTAAAATGCAATCACCATGGTATCAATAAAGTAATAAATTCATTAAGCACTAGTGTTATATTATTGTGTTATTACACTATTATTACATTATTGATGTTAAGGGAAAGGCGACGAATATTTTTCTTCATATTTATAAACTCTGAAATTTAAATAAACATCAAATATTAGATACAAATCCAAACATATTAGGTAATCGAATAATTTTGAAATCAATAAGCTCGACCTTTTAACCTCTAAGGTTACAAAGTTTTTATTTTTTATGCTGCACAATCTTGCTATTAGACCTAAGTCAATATTTTATTATAAGAAGATTAAAATTGCTTTAATTTATAAATGAAGATGAAAATCGACTAACGAAGTTTTAAAATTAAATAGAAAAAACAATAATAATAACCTTAAGCGAAATACATTTTTTATTTTGTATCTCAAAAATTTATATGAAGATTAACGATTACGAACCAAATAGGTTCATGTATCTCAAATTATCCTTGATTGTGTAGGAGTTTACATTATGTTGTAATTTTGTAGAGTTAACATGTAACCTTCAATATAGTACATTATGATGCTAGGACGTAAAGCTAAAGATTTTGGACGGATGTGGAGTTTGCAAATCGAGGCGCTAGCCGAGATTTGCACCCACATTAAGTCCAAAATAGCTTACGTCCGTGCATCATATACTATTTTTTATTCGCTGCAAGCAAAATATTTTAAGAAAAGTTGTTTATTCTAAATTAAAATTATAAATTTTCATAAATTTTAAAATAAAAATATGTGGAACAAGTAACCTTTGAAAAAATATTTATTATTTTTTCCAAATTCTATGACAACAAATGATAACAACTATTTTAATTGGATAATGAAATTTTGAATTTGCGGGTTGCTTTGATAAAAAATTTATTTTTCATAGAATTTAAACAAATACAAATGCTTTTTACTTTTTTGGACGTAGCTATGAAAACAAAATAAATAGTTGAAAAGTGAAGCTTTAAGGCCGCAAATCACAGTAATAAAGTAACACTTTAATATGTTGCCGAATAAAAAAAAGTTTCTGCATCGTTTTCTATAACAATGCTTCAAGAGATTTGATATTTATATATAAAAAGCAAAAGAAAAAAAAGTCCAAGCGGCACGTATATCCGCTAGAAATAGGTAGATTTCGAGATCAGACAGTTTTGTGTGCCAGTAGAATCTGATGTATCAGATTAGTTTAAACAACACAAACTAATTTCAAACAGATACCGAACAAATTTTAAAAAGAAAATTAGCTACCAACAAGCAAAATTATATCTATCCAATTTTGCAACAAACAAATATCAAATCTACCACAGAACATGTGTGTGACAATTTATGACACAAACCTACTCTATATCATATGTCGTGCAATTACTGCAAAATATCAAAATAGTTTATTTCTAAGAAAAAAAATTAATTTCTTCTATTCAAATCTTTTACTTTTTTGACTGTTATAAGGTTGACATTGACTGTTATAAGGTTTTTGGAAATTGTAGTTGGGGATTGTTGCAAACTTTTTTGTTGAAGCCAGCAAGTCAAAAACCTCTAACTGCAGAGGTTTATATCTATAAGAAACGGATTAAAATGTTTCCACAGATTTTAAATTTATGAAGATTTAAAAAATATTAGTATCCAAACGGCCGTTATAACGGATTAAAAAAACCACTTTATTTTTTAGTATAAAGCCTATAGTTCCTTAACAATGTGTCAGATTTTTCTGATTTACGAACTTGCCCAAGATATTAATAAAACACACATTTTTCAAAAAAGTTTTTTGATCTGGCTCCACAAATGCAACCGTGAGAGCGCCGGTTGATTCAAACGCATTTTGTGTTTTACAAGCTTTTTTGTTGGAGCCGCTCACTCAGAAACCTCCAACTGCAGAGGTCTTGTTTTTTAAAGAAACTGATTAAAAAGGTTTCAAAGATTCTAAATTTATGAAGTTTTTAAAAATATTAGAATCCAAACGGCCATTATAACGGATCTAAGAAACAGAGTTTTTTTCTAGTATAAAGCTTCTATTTTCTTAACCATGTGTTGGATTAGGCTGATTTACGAACTTGTCCAAGATATTAATAAAACGCACATTTTTAAAAAAGATTTTTTGATCTGGCCTTATAAATGCGACCGTGAGAGTGCCGGTTGTTTCAAAAAAAAAATTTTTTTTTGCAAACTTTTTTGTTGGAGCCGCTCACTCAGGAACTTCTAACTGCAGAGGTCTATTTTTAAAACAAATTGATAAAAAAGATTCCAAAGACTCTAAATTTGTTAAATTTTTTAAAATATTAGTATCCAAACGGCCGTTATAACGGTTTTAAAAAATCAATTTTTTCAGAAAAGGCCTCTAGTTCCTTAACCACGTGTCGGATTTTGCTGATTCACGAACTTGTCCAAGATATTTTTAGAACACACAAGTACAGAAAATTTTTTTGATCTACCTCAACAAATGCGACCGTGAGAGTGCCGGTCGTTTTCGTTATATCTCATATCGTTTATATATATATATATATATATATATATATATATATATATATATATATATATATATATATATATATATATATATATATATATATATATATATATATATATATATATATATATATATATATATATTTTATTATAAATATATTGGGAATAGAGCCTATTTAAATACAAATTAATTATTTTAAATTAAAATGTATATTTTACGTTTCGGCAAACATCCTTTGCCATTTTCAAAAAATTTTTACAAATTTTTTTAAAAAACTTACAAACAACATCAACAACATTCGTTGAAGAAAAAATTATATATGAGATATATATAATTACATATATAATTTTTTCTTCAACGAATGTTGTTGATGTTGTTTGTAAGTTTTTTAAAAAAATTTGTAAAAATTTTTTGAAAATGGCAAAGGATGTTTGCCGAAACGTAAAATATACATTTTAATTTAAAATAATTAATTTGTATTTAAATAGGCTCTATTCCCAATATATTTATAATAAAATTAATATAAAAGCTTACAATATACTATTATATATATATATATATATATATATATATATATATATATATATATATATATATATATATATATATATATATATATATATATATATATATATATATATATATATATATATATATATATATATATATATATATATATATATATATATATATATATATATATATATATATATATATATATATATATATATATATATATATATATATATATATATATATATATATAAATTTTTTTTGTTTTTTCGTCTCCGCTTATCATATATAGTCGTTTGGCACAAAAATTTTTCCGAAATTCCGAGATGAAGCCCATTGCAATAGGTAGATTTTTATATGAAATCTACCTAAAAAGGAAGGTTATGAGTAGGCTAGGAAATGTATATAAAAAGGACATAAAGCGACACTAGAAATAATCAAACAAATTTGTGATGCAAAGATTGCCGTCTAGCAAAATGTTTTAATCACGTTACAAGTCAAATCGAATAGACGGATCGAATAAACAAATATCAAATCTACCACAGAATATGTGTGTGACAATTTATGACATAAACCTACGCTATATCATGTGTTCAATTTTCAAAGTCTAATTGAGATAAGCGGTTGTTAATAGCTTCAATTGCATGGTAAAACCTAATCACTTTTCAACAAGCAAAATCTCTACCCGAGCAGATATTTGTCAGGGCTCAAATAAGGTAGCGATCAAGTCTGCTCTAGTCCAGATCAGGCATTGGTAGGGCAGCTAATTTGACCCTAATGAATTCCCTATTAGCTCCTGATTAGGATTGCTGGATCAGATCCTGATTGGAATAATCGGATCAGACCCCGATTGGGATAATCGGATCAGGCCCTGATTGGGATATAGGGACCAGACCCGGATATATATTTATATACATAAATTAATTAAAATAAAATAAAAAAATTTCAATGGAAAAAATTAAAACGTATATCACCTTAATCACTAGTATTATAATCTTTCAACCGAGAAGCGACAACTAAAACAAACATGAAACGATTTTAACTATATATTTATAAAATGGATAATACTCTAGTGAATTTTAACCGAATGAAATTTCAGCCAGGGGTAAAATACGAAGGGGTAGTGAAATCCGAAATTCTACGTCCACGCCGTGCTACCTGGGTAATGCTAACAGAATTAGGTTGGTGTAGTTGAGAGGGGCAGAGTAAATACTGCTTATACTCAATGATTCTGCACCATGGCGAGTCATTGGCGCCACAAAACCAATGCAACTAAAGCGTCTATTCTCCATGTTAGGGGCGGCTTGGAGCGGGCGTCTGTCTTGGATCAAGCGGCTCGCTATATAAACATGTAAAAAGGTTGTTTCTGGTGACCTTAAGATGCAGAACGAACCCATTCACGAAAATTTGGGTTGGGCGAAGGGCTAACACCCCATTTCCGTAAAAAACTACTTGTCATGAATTCTGTACACAGGCCTCGGATTATCTCGAATTCATTATTAGAACGACCTCGGAAACTGTACCCGGACTACGATTTAAAAATGGGAACCTGGAACGTGCTAAGCCTTAGAAGACCAGGAGATCTACTGAAACTTACAAACCAAATCAATAGCTATACACTGGATATAGTGGCGTTACAAGAACTAAGATGGCCAGGGAGTGGAATCCACGAAACAGCCAAGGGATACACTCTCTACTATTGCGGTCATGAAAACGGAGGAGAATTTGGAGTTGGCTTTCTCACACATCGTCGCGTGAATCAACATGTTATCGACTTTCGCCCAATTAATATGCGGATATGCACAATGAGAATCCGCACGCAAAAATTTAATGTAACGATCATCAATGTTCATGCACCTACTGAAGACAAAGCAGATGACATTAAAGACCTGTTCTTTCTAGAACTCGAAGAAGTCATCAATAACATCCCGCGGCACGATATAAAAATCGTGGTAGGTGACTTCAATGCGCAAATTGGTAGAAGTGCAGAACTTAAAACACATGTCGGCCCTAACAGCTTGTATCATGCTAGTAACAATAACGGCTTTCGCACAGCTGAACTGGCTATGATGTATGATCTAGTAATTTCCAGCACTTTCTTTCCTCATAAGAGAATCCACAAAGCAACGTAGAAATCAAATGATGGAAGAACTGAAAATCAAATCGATCACGTCATGATTTCTAAGAGACACTCTACAAGTGTAACTGACGTTCGATCATACAGAGGTGCTGATATGGACACCGATCATATGCTTGTCATCTTTAAGTATAAGTGCAAATTATCATCTACATTTAATAGGCAAGCAAAAAAGACCGTGCGCTGGAATGTCGAAGCATTTAAACACCTGGAAACACTGAATAGATATCAGGAAATTGTAACGCAAAACATAGAAGAGCATGACATCCCATCTGAGATGCCATTAAACATACAAGAAGAATGGCAAACGCTTCAATCAACCATTATATCCGCAGCACAAACTACAATCGGAAAACGACCACCGAAATCACGTAACGAATGGTTTGATGACGAGTGCCGCGAAAGCATTGAGCACAAACAAAAACTGCGAGAAAAATGGTTAACAAGAAACACCCGAAGCTCCCAAACTGATTATCTATGCGCCAGAAAAGCCTCAGCAAAACTCCTACGGAAAAAGAAACGCGAACACATGAAGAGCTGTATCGAAAACATCAACCAACATGCGGCTAATGGAAATTCGAAAGAGTGTTTTGCCAATGCGCGGAATCTGACCAAAGATTTCCATCCAAGATCTACAGCCATCAAAAATGGAAACAACGAGCTTACAACAAGTGAACGTGATGTGCTGGAAGTATGGCGATCCCACTTTCAAGACCTACTGAATAGGACGAACGAAGTTCATCCTATTCGAGCAATTGCTCCGTCAAGTGAGGAGATTTTTGTCCCTTACCCAACAATAGAAGAAGTGGAAGCTGCCATCAAAAAATTAAAAAATGGCAAATCACCAGGTATCGATGGAATCCCTGCAGAACTACTTAAGAATGGAGGAGCAGCTCTGGTCTCACGTATATATGATCTGATTCTTGCAATCTGGGACCAAGAAGAACTACCTGCTGAATGGAAAACAGCTCTCATTGTTCCGCTACATAAAAAAGGTGACCGCCTAAAGTGTGCAAATTATCGTGGAATCGCACTGTTGAACACTGCATATAAAATACTAGCTAATGTCGTACTCGCTCGGCTCATCCCGTTTGCCGAATCTATCATCGGCGACTATCAGTGTGGTTTTCGTCCCAACCGTTCGACCACAGATCAATGTTTTACCTTAAGGATGATTCTGGAAAAATGTTGGGAGTACAACATCAGCATTCACCAGCTCTACGTTGATTTCAAGCAAGCATATGATAGCATCATCCGCGACAACCTCTGGTCTGCACTCATATGCCTTGGTATTCCAGAGAAACTTGTTTCTCTGTGCAAACTCACAACATCGGGATCAAATTGTAGAATAGTAATCGAAGGGTCAGTTTCTGACTCTTTTGATATAACATCCGGTGTTCGACAAGGTGATGCACTCGCACCCGTACTATTTAATTTGGCGCTTGAGCACGCGATAAGAAAAAGCCGCATTGAGACACAAAACTGTATATTTAACAAATCTAGTCAAATTCTTGGCTATGCAGATGATATTGTGCTTCTCGGACGTAGAACAAGCGATATCAAGGATAGTCTCTCTCAGCTTGAAAGAAATGCTAAACGACTTGGATTATGCATTAACACCGGCAAGACTAAACTTTTAACAACATCCAGGAATATACCTCCCGGCAATCTGAATACTGGCGACTATGAAGTGGAACGTGTAGAAAACTTCAAATACCTCGGGTCTGTAATAACATCGTCAAATGACATGCAGGCAGATATTAAAGCTCGTGTCTCAGCCGCATACAGAGTTTTCTACGCATACTCAAAACTTTTGCGATCTAAACATCTTTCGCAGTCGTGCAAACTCACACTTTACAAAGCATTAATTCGACCTGTGCTTACCTTTGGAAGCGAAAGCTGGACACTGACTTCCTCCGATTGTAGAATTTTATCAACATTCGAGAGGAAAGTCATACGAACAATTTATGGTCCATGTAAAGTTGCTGAAAATCAGTATAGAATCCGAATGAATCATGAAATCAGACAGCTTCTTGGAGGCTGCGATGTAATCGGATTCATTAAATCTAACCGGATTAGATGGTTTGGTCATGTAGAAAGGGCACCATTAGATAGAATGATAAAAAAAGCGTCCCAACAACAACCAGCTGGTGTTCGTCGAAGAGGAAGACCTAGACAACGCTGGCGTGATGACATCATCCAAGACCTTCGTGATATAGGATGTCGAAACTGGGGTCAACTGGTCATGGAACGAGACGATTGGAAGCTGATTGCACAGACGGCAAAATCCCTCCATGGGATGTAAACGCCAGAGAGAGAGAGGTAAAATACGAAAAAGCAAATTAGGGCGTGATAAATTCAAATAGGGTAATCAAAATTTGAAATTTAATTAAATAAAAAAAGGCGGAAAATAGCAAATATATAACACGCTCGCCGAGGGTTCTGTGCATATAATATTGTAAGAGAATAGTTCTTCTCAAAAAACAATTTTTGAAATAAATCAAAAACGTTGTCTTCGCATATTACAAAAAAAAATTAGTTATAGCAATATCTCCTTTAACTGTGAGTTTTTTCAATATTTTTCTTTAGTAATGTTCTAGGTTAAAGGGAGGACAAGAAAAAAGTCCAAGCGGCACGTATATCCGCTAGAAATAGGTAGATTTCGACAGATCAGACAGTTTTGTGTGCCAGTAGAATCTGATGTATCAGATTAGTTTAAACAACACAAACTAATTTCAAACAGATATTGAACAAATTTTAAAAAGAAAATTAGCTACATATAAGCAAAACTATATCTATCCAATTTTGCAACAAACAAATATCAAATCTATCACAGAATATGTGTGTGACAATTTATGACATAAACCTACGCTATATCATATGTCGTCTAATTACTGCAAAATATCAAAATATTTTATTTCTATTCAAACCTTTTTATTTTTTTCTCATTGACTGTTATAAGGTTTTTGGAAATTGTAGTTATGGAGTGTTGCAAACTTTTTTGTTGAAGCCAACAAGTCAAAAACCTCGAACTGCAGAGGTTTATATTTATAAGAAACGGATTAAAATGTTTCCACAGATTCTAAATTTATGAAGTTTTTAAAAATATTAGTATCCAAACGGCCGTTATAACGGATTAAAAAAGGAATTTTTTTCTAGTATAAAGCCTCTAGTTATTTAACCATGTGTCAGATTTTTCTGATTTACGAACTTGTCGAAGATATTAATAAAACACACATGTTTACGGAAGGTTTTTTGATCTGGCTCTACAAATGCGACCGTGAGAGTGCCGGTTGATTCAAACGCATTTTGTGTTTAACAATCTTTTTTGTTGGAGCCGCTCACTCAGAAATCTCCAACTGCAGAGGTCTTTTTTTTTTAAAGAAACTGATTAAAAAGGTTTCAAAGATTCTAAATTTATGAAGTTTTTAAAAATATTAGAATCTAAACGGCCGTTATAACGGATCTAAAAAACAGAGTTTTTTCTAGTATAAAACCTCTAGTTTCTTAACCATGTGTCGGATTTGGCTGATTTACGAACTTGTCCAAGATATTAATAAAACGCACGTTTTTAGAAAAGGTTTTTTGATCTGGCCATACAAATGCGACCATGAGAGGGCCAGTTGTTTCAGAAAAAAAATTTTTTTGCAAACTTTTTTGTTGGAGCCGCTCACTCAGGAACTTCTAACTGCAGAGGACTATTTTTAAAACAAATTGATAAAAAAGATTTCAAAGATTCGAAATTTGTTAACTTTTTTAAAATAATAGTATCCAAACGGCCGTTATAACGGTTTTAAGAAATCAATTTTTTGAAAAAAGGCTCTAATTCCTTAACCACATGTCGGATTTCGCTGATTCACGAACTCGTCTGAGATATTAATAGAACACACATGTACAGTTTTTTTGATCTACCTCAACAAATGCGACCGGGAGAGTGCCGGTCGTTTTCGTTATATCTCATATCGTTTATATATATATATATATATATATATATATATATATATATATATATATATATATATATATATATATATATATATATATATATATATATATATATATATATATATATATATATATATATATATATATATATATATATATATTTTTTTTTTTTTTTTCGTTTTTTCGTCTTCGCTTATCATTTATAGTCGTTTGGCACAAAAATTTTCCCGAAATTCCGAGATGAAGCCCATTGCAGTAGGTAGATTTTTATATGAAATCTACCTAAAAGTTGCACATTTGTTGTCGATACTATCTAATGCCAACCTGTCAACGTAATATGTAAACTCAGTAGCCCATTGATTTATTCTTAATTATTATTGATCGCAGTAAGCTGTTGTTAAAATATTATTTTTCTTCTATGGTTTCGTTTTGTAATTCAATATATACAGAGAGTTGGTTATTGTTAAGCGAAGTGATGTGAATCATTAATTGTAATTATTATATACAAATTATTAAATATTCTATTCGTTATTATTCTTTATTAATTCACCATAACTACAATTTCAGAAATCAAAAATAGTATATTCTTCAACGATGCCGAAAACAACATATTTTGAAGCGAAAGGACAGTTTATCAGCCGAGGCGATAGCCGAGGTTGGTAATGGTCACGATATTCAAAATATGATTTTTGGCGAGTAGAAGACTGTACTTTTTCTACTACTTTTTTAAAAATTATTATTAATTATTAAACATTTTCATTTATAATTACATACAATTCAAATTTTAAAACATACAAACATCCAAACAAAATCTTCAAATTTATATTTATATTTCTGCTATTAAAATATAGATGACTCAATATGAATAAATTATATAATTTCTATGTCATAAACAAAACCGTCTTTAGTTACAAGCCAATCAGGCTTTTCGTACAAAAAAATCATCAACTTTATACATACACATATTTTTATTTTATTTACACTACAAAATTCTGTATTTTATTTTATTTGGTCTATAAAGTACCTAAAATCATTAAATAACACATCTTTAAAGGTTTATTGTTTTTTGCATTTCGCATCTAGTAGGCTTATAACTAAAGGCGGTTTTGTAATAAACATAATTAAATTTAAAAATTTTATAATTACATATTCCTAAAATAAAAACAACAGTTTTGATTTAGTTTTTGTATGGGGATGACGTTACGTAGATTCCTGATATATTTTAAAACAACGTAAATTATTTTATGGAAATATATATTTTTATTTCGTTTTTCTTAAATAAATTGGTGAAATAATTTCTTTTTAAAATATCTTAACAACAATTGTTTGTTACCATACTAGTTAAAAAGAATATATGAATATTATATAGTTAACTATTATTATTTTTACATTTTTAATGTAAATTGCCCTTAAATAATTCTAAAATTAATTAACGTCATTTTCCCAAGAGAGATAAATTAACACTAATAAAATTATTTCATTCAATCAATTGATTCTCTTAACGGGTGTTCTAGGATGGTTTATTTTATAAAATTAGAAAATTCGTCACTAGGTACGGAAGTGATTTGTATAGGTTTTTTTATCACTGGTGACGAAATAGTATATTTTCTTACAAGAGATGAAAATGCTGTTTTTTCGTGAGTGAATATTTGTTCACGAGACGCGTTAGCGTCGAGTGAAGCAAGTTTACGAACGAAAAACATTTTCATCTCGAGTAGGAAATGCTATTTTTTCTACGATAGTAAATAAATATTATAGTAATTGTAAATTTCGAGATGCAAATATTGCAACATAACCTAACAAATACTAATAGCGAAAACAAACAAAATTTATAACATTTTTTGGCGTGTAAATTTGGTTTTCATTATTTGCATTGGATTGTTAGCAGGGTGCTATTGTTTATAATTTGCAAACGTATATTTTATACACTACTAATAGAATTTATAAATATCATCCCTTTGAAATCAATTTTTTTAAATAATAAGCACATTTTAATTATTATTTTATATTATATACACTTTTTAACACTAAACAAATACTTTACAAAATTGTTTTTGACTACCCTTTCAATTTTGTGAATGACGTTTGGTTGTTTAAAATAGTAAACAACATTCCCCTAGAAAACTTAATTTGCAATTAAGCAGAAAACAATTTTTTTTTAAAACCAAATACTAATATATTTATTAAAATCTTATCCTAAAGTTTTTTTTTTGTAAATTTGTTATAAATATTCTCACCTGCGTAATAGAATTCAATTAAAAAAATTTTGTGTTTTTAAATGACACAAAAAATATATTTATTTTAAAACAGTTCTTGTGCTCGCCAAATCGGCGCTACAAATGAATGAATGAAACTTGTTTAAACAGTTTGACAAGTTTGTATGAAAATGATTTAACGGAGAAACATTTATTTAATACACACTTTTTACGCATTGCAAAAGTTACAAAATTTGAAGCTTTTGCTTGATTTAAGAATGCAAGTGAATTAATATTGAATTCTTTTCGACTCTCTCTCTCTCTCTGGCGTTTACATCCCATGGAGGGATTTTGCCGTCTGTGCAATCAGCTTCCAATCGTCTCGTTCCATGACCAGTTGACCCCAGTTTCGACAACCTATATCACGAAGGTCTTGGATGATGTCATCACGCCAGCGTTGTCTAGGTCTTCCTCTTAGACGAACACCAGCTGGTTGTTGTTGGGACGCTTTTTTAATCATTCGATCTAATGGTGCCCTTTCTACATGACCAAACCATCTAATCCGGTTAGATTTAATGAATCCGATTACATCGCAGCCTCCAAGAAGCTGTCTGATTTCATGATTCATTCGGATTCTATACTGATTTTCAGCAACTTTACATGGACCATAAATTGTTCGTATGACTTTCCTCTCGAATGTTGATAAAATTCTACAATCGGAGGAAGTCAGTGTCCAGCTTTCGCTTCCAAAGGTAAGCACAGGTCGAATTAATGCTTTGTAAAGTGTGAGTTTGCACGACTGCGAAAGATGTTTAGATCGCAAAAGTTTTGAGTATGCGTAGAAAACTCTGTATGCGGCTGAGACACGAGCTTTAATATCTGCCTGCATGTCATTTGACGATGTTATTACAGACCCGAGGTATTTAAAGTTTTCCACACGTTCCACTTCATAGTCGCCAGTATTCAGATTGCCGGGAGGTTTATTCCTGGATCTTGTTAATAGTTTAGTCTTGCCGGTGTTAATGCATAATCCAAGTCGTTTAGCATTTCTTTCAAGCCGAGAGAGACTATCCTTGATATCGCTTGTTCTACGTCCGAGAAGCACAATATCATCTGCATAGCCAAGAATTTGACTAGATTTGTTAAATATACAGTTTTGTGTCTCAATGCGGCTTTTTCTTATCGCGTACTCAAGCGCCAAATTAAATAGTACGGGTGCGAGTGCATCGCCTTGTCGAACACCTGATGTTATATCAAAAGAGTCAGAAACTGACCCTTCGATTACTATTCTACAGTTTGATCCCGATGTTGTGAGTTTGCACAGAGAAACAAGTTTCTCTGGAATACCAAGGCATATGAGTGCAGACCAGAGGTTGTCGCGGATGATGCTATCATATGCTTGCTTGAAATCAACGTAGAGCTGGTGAATGCTGATGTTGTACTCCCAACATTTTTCCAGAATCATCCTTAAGGTAAAACATTGATCTGTGGTTGAACGGTTGGGACGAAAACCACACTGATAGTCGCCGATGATAGATTCGGCAAACGGGATGAGCCGAGCGAGTACGACATTAGCTAGTATTTTATATGCAGTGTTCAACAGTGCGATTCCACGATAATTTGCACACTTTAGGCGGTCACCTTTTTTATGTAGCGGAACAATGAGAGCTGTTTTCCATTCAGCAGGTAGTTCTTCTTGGTCCCAGATTGCAAGAATCAGATCATATATACGTGAGACCAGAGCTGCTCCTCCATTTTTAAGTAGTTCTGCAGGGATTCCATCGATACCTGGTGATTTGCCATTTTTTAATTTTTTGATGGCAGCTTCCACTTCTTCTATTGTTGGGTAAGGGACAAAAATTTCCTCACTTGACGGAGCAATTGCTCGAATAGGATGAACTTCGTTCGTCCTATTCAGTAGGTCTTGAAAGTGGGATCGCCATACTTCCAGCACATCACGTTCACTTGTTGTAAGCTCGTTGTTTCCATTTTTGATGGCTGTAGATCTTGGGTGGAAATCTTTGGTCAGATTCCGCGCATTGGCAAAACACTCTTTCGAATTTCCATTAGCCGCATGTTGGTTGATGTTTTCGATACAGCTCTTCATGTGTTCGCGTTTCTTTTTCCGTAGGAGTTTTGCTGAGGCTTTTCTGGCGCATAGATAATCAGTTTGGGAGCTTCGGGTATTTCTTGTTAACCATTTTTCTCGCAGTTTTTGTTTGTGGTCAATGCTTTCGCGGCACTCGTCATCAAACCATTCGTTACGTGATTTCGGTGGTCGTTTTCCGATTGTAGTTTGTGCTGCGGATATGATGGTTGATTGAAGCGTTTGCCATTCTTCTTGTATGTTTAATGGCATCTCAGATGGGATGTCATGCTCTTCTATGTTTTGCGTTACAATTTCCTGATATCTATTCAGTGTTTCCAGGTGTTTAAATGCTTCGACATTCCAGCGCACGGTCTTTTTTGCTTGCCTATTAAATGTAGATGATAATTTGCACGTATACTTAAAGATGACAAGCATATGATCGGTGTCCATATCAGCACCTCTGTATGATCGAACGTCAGTTACACTTGTAGAGTGTCTCTTAGAAATCATGACGTGATCGATTTGATTTTCAGTTCTTCCATCATTTGATTTCCACGTTGCTTTGTGGATTCTCTTATGAGGAAAGAAAGTGCTAGATATTACTAGA
Organism: Diogma glabrata; assembly: GCA_963693315.1. Taxonomy (NCBI): domain Eukaryota; kingdom Metazoa; phylum Arthropoda; class Insecta; order Diptera; family Cylindrotomidae; genus Diogma; species Diogma glabrata. The sequence continues at coordinate 17,704,101 of OY856188.1, read as the reverse complement.
TCATACATCATAGCCAGTTCAGCTGTGCGAAAGCCGTTATTGTTACTAGCATGATGCAAGCTGTTAGGGCCGACATGTGTTTTAAGTTCTGCACTTCTACCAATTTGCGCATTGAAGTCACCTACCACGATTTTTATATCGTGCCGCGGGATGTTATTGATGACTTCTTCGAGTTCTAGGAAGAACAGGTCTTTAATGTCATCTGCTTTGTCTTCAGTAGGTGCATGAACATTGATGATCGTTACATTAAATTTTTGCGTGCGGATTCTCAGAGGCGTAGCTAGGGGGGGGCGGGGGGGCGGGGGGGCGGTCCGCCCCGGGTGTCACCCGTTTTGGGGTGACACCCGAACGTAAAAAACTTAAACAAACCATCACAATGTTTTCAACGATAAATCACTTCGAAACCGTTTTGGGGTGACACCCGAACGTAAACAACTTAAACAAACCATCACAATGTTTTCAATGATAAATCACTTCGAAACCGTTTTGGGGTGATACCCGAACGTAAGAAACTTAAACAAACCATCACAATGTTTTCAACGATAAATCACTTCGAAACCGTTTTGGGGTGACACCCGAACGTAAGAAACTTAAACAAACCATCACAATGTTTTCAACGATAAATCACTTCGAAACCGTTTTGGGGTGACACCCGAACGTAAAAAACTTAAACAAACCATCACAATGTTTTCAACGATAAATCACTTCGAAACCGTTTTAGGGTGACACCCGAACGTAAACAACTTAAACAAACCATCACAATGTTTTCAATGATAAATCACTTCGAAACCGTTTTGGGGTGACACCCGAACGTAAAAAACATAAACAAACCATCACAATGTTTTCAACGATAAATCACTTCGAAACCGTTTTGAGGTGACACCCAAACGTAAACAACTTAAACAAACCATCACAATGTTTTCAATGATAAATCACTTCGAAACCGTTTTGGGGTGACACCCGAACGTAAAAAACTTAAACAAACCATCACAATGTTTTCAACGATAAATCACTTCGAAACCGTTTTGGGGTGACACCCGAACGTAAAAAACTTAAGCAAACCATCACAATATTTTCAACGATAAATCACTTCGAAACCGTTTTGGGGTGACACCCGAACGTAAAAAACTTAAACAAACCATCACATGTTTTCAACGATAAATCACTTAGAAACCATTTTAACCAGGTTATCCATATAATTTTAATTTATAAATTGTGATAACTTATAAATGTGTCCTATAAATGTGTTATTGGTTCAAAAAGAATCTATTCTACTTTTTAAAATTTTTGAGTTATTACGTGAAATAAAATTTTAACAATATTAATCGAATCAACATGTTGAGCATTGAATCCCATCACCACAATTACTCAATAGCTTTGAATATTCCTATAGATACCATACTGACCGTTTTTTACGATATATTATTTAGTATGCAAGCATGATTATTTAATGACCAGGTCTGAAAACACATATGCTGAATAATGTATAGGAAAAGTGGTTTACGTCGATAATGTGGCACCCTTTGTCGATAGGGTGGCACCCTTGAGTTACAATGTCTCTATTCCAAAATTATTTCTAAAATATCCGCTTAACCTTACTACCTAATATATGTTTTACATTTCAAACAAATTAATTGCAAACACCAAAGGAAACTAACAAACAATCAAATTACCGTGTTTGTAAATGATCTCAAAATAATTTTTCTTCCTTTATCTTGAAACTCAAAGAATAAATTGAAATAGATCGTTTTTCAATGGACACAAAAATAATTACTGTAGAATAAAATGGCAGTTATGCAATTACTGCAGTTTTGCAAATTTTTGTAGGTTGATACATACTCATACTGTTTGTTTTCAGTTTTATATATTTATATATTTGAATTAAATGAAAGTTTATCATTTAAAATTACATTTTGTTGGGTTTTAAATCCCTTGGAAATTTCAAACTCATCAAGTGATTCTTTTAAAGATCCTTGGCTACATAAATGTAAAGCCTTCAATTTTTTTTTAAAAGTGGTGTAGCTATTGTTATTAACTATGTAAATGGTTTGCAAAAATAAACTTTAAATTTTGTTTATTTTTCTTCTTAGGCAGGTATTCCTTAAATCAGTCTGTAAAACATTTTCCGGTTTTCCCGATGTAAAATTTTTCACAAAAATCACATTCAATTTTGTAAATTATTGAGCATGATTCTAATTGGATATTTAATTTTGGTTTCAATTCTTTATATAAAATATCTTTTAGGATTTCATACTTATATTTTTTTAAATAGTTCCTTATAATATTAGGCTATTATTTGTATATTCCATTTTATCAAATATTATTTAATATAAGTTGTTACAAGGAAATTTAAATAAATTAATTTTCTTGGCGGTGTATTTAGTCGTTAACACAGTGTACTTAATATGAACTATGTACCTATTATGTATCCTACAAATATATATAGAATTAATGCTTTGCTGATACCTATACTATAATTAAAAATATTTTTTTAGATTTCGTTTAGCAAATATCCCAAAAAATAAATATGCCACGAGGAGTTCATACTTTTTAAAGAAAAAGTTGGTTCCAGCAGAGAAAGATGAAATCTATAAATATGTTACAAAACCCGATGATATCCAAGGTTCATCAAAAGAAACTGATTATCACGTTGATGCAACGAATGTTTCAGAGAATATTGGCTCATCTTCGGAAAGTAACAGCAACAATACAGAATTAATAATGATAACCTATGATGACGAATTAGAATGGAATAATGAAAATGACAGTGATAATGCCGCTAATGCTTCTACTATCGAAGACAGTATTTGCATGGGTGAATCACTTCAGGACTTAAGAGATGTATCACATTGGAATATACTCGTCTCTGGTAATGTTCGCATTGAAATCATTAAAAAAGAAAGTTAACATTTTCAAAATAGAGAAGGGTCGGATCTTTCTAAAGAATGGTTTTATAAAATGATAAATAATGGTGAAAAAATTCTACGGCCATGGATTGTTTATTCTCCTGTAAATAATAACTTGCGTCGTGTATTGCTTCTGTTGTCGTGTATTTGCTGTCTCCAATAATAATAATACAAAATCAACATTTACTACTGGATATCAGAAGCGGTGGAAACTAAATCCCAAAGTGGCCGAGCATGAAACTTCAAATGAACATCTAAAGAATTTAGAAAAGTGGAAAACTTTGGAAATGAGGTTAAAATTTCATAAAACGATAGGAGACTAAGCATTACAACCAATAGATAATGAAAAACAGAAGTGGAAACACCTTTTATCCAGATTATTGGATATAACTTTGTTTTTATCTAAACAAAACCCAGCATTTCGTGGACATGATGAAGGACAAAGTTCTTCAAATAAAGGAAATTCCTTAGAACTAACCAAACTATTGTCAAAGTATGATGTAGTGTTAAAAGAACAAATTTTGAATTTGGAGCATGGTAAATCACCAAAAGTATCATATTTGTCACCAGATATACAAAATGAGTTCATAAATATTTTAGCGATCCACGTAAAGTTTAAGCTTGTCAACGAAATTAAATCGGTTAAATATTTTGGAATTATGTTTGATGGCACACCACCTGACATTTCACATATTGATCAAATGTCAGAATTGATTCGTTATGTGAAAATTGATGGTAGTAAAGTGGAAATCAAGGAAGTATTCCTTGGATTTTTTCCTTTACGTGGAAAAAACCCGCTGATTTAAGCGATGAAATTCTTACACTGAAAAAAAAAATTGAAGTAATGATAACCTCATCTCGAAGATGGCAGTTTATTATTCATGCAAAGAAAAGATATTTACAAACAATTTCACCGTGATTGGGACAACTATTCAGTACTCAGTAATATTTTCCTGATAACAGAATGAGGTGTAATTAAAATATAAAGTGCTATCCAATATAACAGTAGTTGAATAAAGTTAATAACTTTTTCCATGAAAACATATTTCTTTGGCCTTATATCATGAATTTTTCATTTTAAAATTTAAGTATTTGAGATTAATTGAACTATATTTTATTTTCACATAAATATTTCATGTGATTGTCTCAACTGCATCGGCTTATCATTGTACGGTTGTTGAATCAATCTCGTATTTCGATTCGCCATATCTGCCGCACGGTGAGGTTGAGACAACTGCATTTCGATTGGAAATAGGACATGTTTTTTTCAGTGTAAAATCTTGAAAATGATGGTATAGATGTTATGAATTGTCGCTCCCAAAGGTTATGATAATGCAGCTGTTATGAGTAGTATACATGGAGAAGTGCAAGCTATTATTAAAGCAAAAAATAACAAAGCAATTTTTGTGGGCTGCAAAGATCATTCAATTAATTTATACGGCCAACACTCGTCAGTGCAAGCCATTTTTACATGTTTTTCTGCTTCGACTAGCCGCTGGGAAGTACTTGCTAAACACAACAAAGCAACTGTTAAAATACTCTTAACAGCGCATTGGAGTGCTCATTATGCTGCAGTAAAAGTATTGGCCGAAAACTTTGATGGGATTGTGGCTGAAATTGAGAAGTTAAGTGATCAACAAGAAAATGTAGACACTAGAGGCGCTGCACAGAACCTTATCAATGCAGCATGTGATTTTTCGTTTCTTTGCTATCTTTTGTTTTAGAATGATATTCTAAGAGAAATAATATCTGTGCTCAGATTGGATTGCAAAGCACGGGCTTGAATATTGATCAATTAGCTACAAAAATAGAGTGAATTCATAACGAAGTCTCATTGTAGAAGAGGCAATAGATCTTGCTGCGAAAAAATCGGAGGACTATGACATTCCAATGGAAAGCCAAATTCGTCATAAAAACGAACGGGTGGTGAGTTTGCACCTGATGTTGGACTGACACTGAGAGCTCAACTTAAAAAGGACATGTTGGAATGTCTTGACCGATTCAGTGTTGAACTCCGAACTAGACTGAAGTCAGTTCAAGATTTAGCTTCATTGTTCGAGGTTCTGCAGACAAACACTTAGCTTTTGGCGAACAGTGAAGAGTTAAAATTATCGGTATTAAAATTTGCTGGTTTTTATGATGCGGTATTGGCAACAGAACTCCTCATAGAGATACAAAGGGTGAGGAGGCATTTAAAAGCGGCCAATGTTACAGTTTCTAACTGGGTGTACCTAGACTTTTTGAAATTCATCGTAGAGTGGGATTTTTTAGAATTTCTTCCGAATCTTACGGTCGCACTAAAGTTATTTATGACTATTTGCGTATTAGTGGCTTCGTGTGAGAGGAGTTTCAGCAAATTAAAATTATTTAAAAATTACTTGCGGGTTTATAATAATAATGCTCATTTGTATTAATTAAAAAAAATTATAAATTACGTTTATCGGCTTTTTATTATTATTGACAGTTTTTATTTTTGGGGTGACACCACAATATCCGCCCCGGGTGCCACCCATGCTAGCTACGCCACTGCGGATTCTCATTGTGCATATCCGCATATTAATTGGGCGAAAGTCGATAACATGTTGATTCACGCGACGATGTGTGAGAAAGCCAACTCCAAATTCTCCTCCGTTTTCATGACCGCAATAGTAGAGAGTGTATCCTTTGGCTGTTTCGTGGATTCCACTCCCTGGCCATCTTAGTTCTTGTAACGCCACTATATCCAGTGTATAGCTATTGATTTGGTTTGTAAGTTTCAGTAGATCTCCTGGTCTTCTAAGGCTTAGCACGTTCCAGGTTCCCATTTTTAAATCGTAGTCCGGGTACAGTTTCCGAGGTCGTTCTAATAGTGAATCCGAGATAATCCGAGGCCTGTGTACAGAATTCATGACAAGTAGTTTTTTACGGAAATGGGGTGTTAGCCCTTCGCCCAACCCAAATTTTCGTGAATGGGTTCGTTCTGCATCTTAAGGTCACCAGAAACAACCTTTTTACATGTTTATATAGCGAACCGCTTGATCCAAGACAGACGCCCGCTACAAACCGCCCCTAACATGGAGAACAGACGCTTGCTACACGTTTATATAGCGAGCCGCTTGATCCAAGACAGACGCCCGCTCCAAGCCGCCCCTAACATGGAGAACAGACGCTTGAGTTGCATTGGTTTTGTGGCGCCAATGACTCGCCATGGTGCAGAATCATTGAGTATAAGCAGTATTTACTCTGCCCCTCTCAACTACACCAACCTAATTCTGTTAGCATTACCCAGGTAGCACGGCGTGGACGTAGAATTTCGGATTTCACTACCCAATTCTTTTCGACTGTACCGAACAAATTCTGACACCGAATTATCGAAAATTGTACAATCGAAAACAATTCACTATAACTTGGCTAGATTTCAATGCATTGTGTTACTAGTAAAAATATAATCGAATCTCATAAGAAGATTTTGCACTGTTGACATTTTGTTGGGTTTTATCAATATATCATGGAAGTTTTGATTTGTTTTGTTAGAACCATAATTTATAATTACTAGATGTAAAAGTTTGAAAAGAATCATATAATAAACTACAAATTACATTAAACTAATAAAATTTTATTTATTATTTTGGTTAATATTAAAAGTACAATTATTAAAGTTAATCGTTGTCGGGTTTTTTTTTGGATTAATGATCTCCGTTGTATTTGTTAATACTATAGTTTCGATAATAGAAGCTATTATAGGTGGATTTGATGATGTGCTTTCATAGCTGTTGATTTTATCATTTGTAGTTTTAACTGTAATGCCACTATTTGAAGAATTTTCCAGAGATGCGAAAATTTTGTTTCCTCTCTTTATTTTATTATTTAACGAGTCTTCAATATATTGTTCTGCCACTGTGTTGGATTTCCATCCACCATGTTGTTTAATATCTGTCATATTAGCTCCGGTGTCGGCAAGAAGAGTAGTGGACGATCTTCTAAACGAATGACCCGTATACAATTCAGGGTTAGGCAAATTGAGAAATTGTGCAATCTGTTTTGGGACATTTCCAAATTTATTGATTCCTATTACTTGTTTCGTGCATCTGCCGTTTTGGTAATTTAAAAAGAACCGCGAAGTTATATTGTTAATTCCTGGTGGGCGTAGGTTAATATATTTTTTGCAAATGTTGTAGTAATTACCAACAACTGTAAAGGATCGTGGTGTGTAGGTTTTAGTGTTAGGGATAGTCACCAAAAATGTTTTTCCCAAATCTTGGATATTATTTATATCTATATCCTGCAATTCTTGAGACCGGCAAGCACCGGCTATTCCGAAAACTAACGCTACCTATAACAAATACAATGCATTTACATATACTGCAGTATATTAAATAAAATAGGAAAATTGATTACTTTGTTAAACAAATGTTTATCATCTGGTGCATCATTGATATATCTTTGAATTTCTTGTGTTGTTAATATTTTCGACTTTTTACTATGAAAGCCGGTCGATGTTCGCTTTAAAAAAGCTTTAAGTTTAGCGTATTTTGATATATCCACATTATGTTTAATATTAATCGTGTTGCGTAGCATGGAATACATACTCCAAACAGTGGATGGTTTTAGATCATTTGATATTTTGCCCATATAAGCCAGAAGAACGTTCTGCGAAAATGAAGTTACATTATTATCACATCTCCAACGCATAAACCTGTTATACACAAATTCATACCTTTTTCGTGATTTATCCGGTAAAACCTTATCGGATATTGCATTTGCGGCATCAATAATGTTTGGTGGTGTGCATTCTATTATTATTTCATCATCGGACATCATAATTGGATTTGATATCTATCTAAATTTTTTTTATTAAAAAATAATTAAATTAAATTGTATTACTTATTTATTAATTGCTAAAACTTACTTCTGTAAACTAGTTTTATTGTTAATTGAATATGTATTAACTTGTTTTAAAAATAAATTTTTAAACGATTACCGTACAATTTTTAATTCAAATGAAAAAATTACATAAGACGTTTCATTTATTTTTTGAATTGTAGTATTTGTGTCCATCACTTCGGCGCTACAAGTAAAAGAAAATTACCCCTTGTTCACAATGCAGAAAATATTATAATCTCTATACAATTGTTTCGAATAAATTTCATGGGATTTCATATAATAATTTAAAAAATTATCTTTGTAATTACGTATTACTTATATTGCAATTAAACATTTTTTATTGGTTTATTAAGTATTGATAACCATAGTAACATGTTATTTTCGTGTTGTTTTGACTATATTCACATGTTTTTTTATGAGTAGTGAGTTTTATATTTCGCCTAATATACAGTTATAAAGATTCTTTCAATGAATTAAAATTGTCTACTTGTAGTAAAACCTTTAATTTTATAGTCAATTTTTAAAAATATTGTGGATGTGTTGTTTAAAATCGTTTGTAAATTTATGAAATTTCTTTTTTATCCTCCATCTGTCGGCGAACACCAGAAGTATGCAGTTAATGGCAGATATTGTACACTGTCATTCTCATTTTATATTAAACTATTTTCACACTAGTTAAAAAATTTGTCATTTTCATAGCGAATATGCTGCTCATGAAAATCCATTTTCCATATGCTATCGTAGAAAAAAGAAATTTTCGATGCAATAAACAAACATCGAAAGTAGATTTTTTAAGTTGGGTAGTAGAAAAAAATTTTTTTTGCTAATCGACTAACTACATTTTATAAAAATGGAAAGGAGCTCACAAAACGATTTATTGCGATTCTAAACAAGTTTAAAAAAAAAATTGCTGTCAATAAATAAAAAAAAATAATTTTTTTGATTTGTTGATAAACAAATTTTATTTTCAAGCTTGCTTAGAATCACAATAAATCGGTTTTTGCGCTTCCTCTCAATTTTTCTAAAATATAGTTACACGTAAATACTTTGGAGTCGTCGAAATTCTTAATGTGATCGAAAAGTTCTGGCTTTTTTTTTTTAAACAAAACAATGTACAAATGAATTATAAAATTTTCATTTATTATTTAAAAAAAAACAATCTTTGTTTCAAAATGGAGAATTTTGAAAAAAAAAAATTGAAATTGTTTAAATTTAAATGGAAAAAAATTTAAAAGAATTTCTAATTCAAGAATGTGCTACAAGGAATTTAGATATATATGTAGATGATACGCGAGTAGAACTAATTTCTCCGATTTTAATTATTGAAGGTGACAAAACAAAAGGCCTATAAATCTTGATGGTACTAATATTATATCTGACGTAAATGGTGAAGAAAAATTTTACAAAACTGATCAAATGATTCGATGAATTTCTTCAAAGAGATTGTTTAAACTTATGTGAATCGGAATTATTAGATCAAATGCAGAGAATTTTTGATACTCGTCCAAATTTATTGGAGTCAAGAAGGCAGTTTGAGCAGGGATCGTGGAATTCATTTGAAAAATTTAGTGAATATTATTATAATAAAATTATTTTATCGGGTTGTCTTCAAATTAGTGATGAAGAATTGATTTATTTTATTATTGATGGTCTTGGTAATGCTGATTTAATTAATCAAGCAAGAATGCAACGATTTAAAACAACATATGAATTATTAAACTTTTAATTGTTAATGAACTACTTAAAGTGTTAATCTAATAAAATTTTTTGATTAAAAGACTTCTTATACACTTTAATAATATTTTATTTTTCTTTATATATTTTCTGTCTCTAAGAGACCTTCTTCAGAGACGGTAAAACGCACGCACGTTTCACGGTAAGACAATTTTTATTCGCAACAAAAACCACAAACCAGTAAAATAGATCCCGTATCTTATAATTATGTTAAACTAGTAAATCAACAAAAAGGAAATTGTGATGATAAAATTAGAGAAACTTTATTAGCTGAAAATATAAATAACGATATATACTGTCCTTGTAGTGTTTTTGTAATGTTGAAGGATCAAGAAACAAAAAACAAAACAAACATAAATAACAATGTTCGTAGCCTTATCGAAATTAGACAAAATACTATAGTAAGAAATGCAAAATCTCAAAATTATAAAAAGCAATATGTAGATAAAAAACGTAAACAAGCAACTTTATATGATGCCAATGACCTAGTTATGATAAAATATTATGTTAGTACTCCCGGCATTTCGAAAAAGTTATTACCTTAAACTAATGAATCGTACAAAATTGTGAAAGTGTTAGGAAATAATCGTTATGTGATCCAAGATATAGGTGAATACCAAGCTACTCAAATTCTTTAGGAAGGTATAATAGAAGCCTGCAACATGCGACCTTACCAAACAACAAAAGTTTATTCACTTCGTAATAGAAATAAAATATAAAATGATAAGTTTGAGTAACTTAAACACAATTTGCTTACAAGCTAATTAAGTTATAATTTTAGAGGATGCTGTGACTTGTAAATCTTGTTAGTAATACGGTTCATAATTATTCCAATCACGCCAATTATTCCAATTATTCTAATTATTCCAATTATTCCATTTATTCTAATTATTCCAATTATTCCATTTATTCCAATTATACTTATTATTCCAATTATTCCAATAATGCCAATTAAACCAATTATTCCAATTATCCTAATTATTTCAATTATTCTAATTATTTCAATTACTCTAATTATTCTAATTATCCCAAATAATTCAAATTATGCCAATTATTCCAATTATTCCAAATATTGCAATTATTCCAATTATTTCAATTATGCTAATTATGGAAATTATTCCAAATATTGCAATTATTCCAATTATTTAAATTATTATTATTATGCCATTTATTTCAATTACTCCAATTATATCAATTATTCCAATTATGCCAATTATTCCAATTATGCCAATTATTCTAAGTATTCCTATTGTGCCAATTATTCCAATTATTCTAATTATGCCAATTATTTTATTTAATCAAATTGTGCTAATTATTCCAATTATTGCATTTATTCCAATTGTTGCTATTATTCAATTTATGCAAATTAACACAATTATTTCAATTATTCATATTATTCTTCTTAAATTATTCATATTTGTATTTTATTTATTATTATATATTTTCCAGTTTATATTATTCATATTATATTATTATTCCTATTAATTTATTCAGATATAAATTATTCCTATTAATTCTATTATTCCTATTGAGTTATGCTTGTTATTCTTACAATTATTGTTCCTTGTGTATTAGTATCCTATTCAGTACTTGAAATTAATATCATCTTACACAATTATTTTAAATAAAATAATATTAGTCTCCGATTGCTTTAAAACTGGAAAGTTATAAATAAATGTATTTTTTTAGTAATTGTTATTTAAATTTTATTAATCAAACCGTTTAAAACTATATTGCAGTAAATGTTTGAAATTTGTTTTATGAATTTATTTTATCTATATATAAATACGTAAGCATTATTTTTGTGGTACAATTTCAAAATATTTGCCCCAACAAAAGTGTGACAGTATGTATATCGTTGGAAAGGTCTTGAGTAGTAGATGTGCCGAAAAATATTTTTTTTTGAATTTTCTCGATATTTTGAGAAAAAAGGGGAAAAATGTCATAGAAGTATTTTTTGAGTTTCTTGTTTGGCTATTTTGTTTTTTTTAAGTTATTTGTTTCACAATTCAAAATCAATTATATCAATTAATCAAACTCTGAAATAATAATAATGTGTTGTAGCTATTTTGTTAGGAGGTCTGTTTACAATTTCCATTTAAAATGGCCAAATTTCGGCCACTGGGCGATTCCTAGTTATAAATTAATAGAAAATTAGTATATTATAATTATATAAAAACCAATTTGTTGAAATTTATTAATCTTTTTGTAACTATATTATATTATTCAAAATAATAATTTTATAAACTAAGCTGTGAACTATAATTGATTTGAAATAAAAATTAAGTAATATTTAATCGGGACGATTAAAATGTCAGGACGGCCGAGTTGTAGTCGATACTATCTAATGCCAACCTGTTAACGTAATATGTAAACTCAGTAGCTCATTGATTTATTCTTAATTATTATTGATCGCAGTAAGCTGTTGTTAAAATATTATTGTTGTTCTAAGGTTTTGTTTTGTAGTTCAATATATACAGAGAGTTGGTTAAGCGAAATGATGTGAATCATTAATTGTAATTATTAAATATAAATTATTAAATATAAAAATATTATGTGTTATTATTCTTCATTAATTCACCGTAATTATTAAAATAACCAACTACGCACATTTTTGAAAATAAGTCGCAAACTGTGCTTAAGAAAAATTGTTTTGTACTAGAAAAAAATTCACCTTTCATATGACCCTAATCGTCAAGATCAAAAATAACTTTTTTAGTATTAGCTCCGAAAAATGATTACTTTTAGAACTGTTTAGAGTCCGCAAAATTATATTTTAGCGGCCTAGTATTTAAAGTCGTTATGACAACACTTCAGCGGATTCAAAATTTGTTTTCATTTTATATTATTAATATTACTTCGGTCTGAAAGACCTAAGTATTACATTCATGAGCTCAAAGTGAAATTCTTACCCCCACTTTTTTTGGCATTTCTCGACGTTTTAGGACCTACTGATTCTAAAAATGCAAAAAAAAAATGTATGTCTGTCTGCCGGCCGTCCGTCCGTCATTACCTACGCTGCAGGGAAAACCGCTGGAGGGATTTCAAAATTTTTTTTTCTAAAAATAGGTATTCACAAGGGACAGGTCCGAAAGGACGCTGTGTTCGATAACTGTACCGGAAGTGTGTCAAAAAAATCATTATGTGTGTCAAAAATAGCAAATTTTCATATTTTTGGCTTAAAAACGTTCATTTTAAGTGATTACGAGTAGGAACATTAAATTTGGAGAAACCTTGATGGTCGGGATTGATATGTGAGATCAAAAACTAGATTATTGGATTATAAGTTTGTCAAAAAAATGTTGTCAAGTGTGTCAAAAGAAAGATTTTTATTTATTTTTTTACCCAATTTTTTGGAAAAAAAATAAAATTAATTGTTTGTTTGAAATTAAATTTTATTATTATTATTTAGAATTATGGCATTATAAGTTTGTCAAAAAAATGTTGTCAAGTGTGTCAAAAGATTTTTATTTAGTTTTTTACCGAATTTTTTGGAAAAGAAATAAAATTGTTTCTTTGAAATGAAATTTTATTATTATTATAGAGATTTATGGCATTATAAGTTTGTCAAAAAATGTTGTCAAGTGTGTCAAAAGAAAGGTTTTTATTTATTTTCTACCCAATTTTTTTAGAAAAAAATAAAATTAATAGTTTGTATGACATGATATTTTATTATTATTATAGAGAATTATGGCATTATAAGTTTGTCAAAAAATAATGTCAAGTGTGTCAAAAAATGATTTCATTTATTTTTTTAGCCAATTTTTTGGAAAAAGAAAATGATGCTGTTTTTATGACGTAAATGTAATTTAAAATGAAATTGGACATGGAAATTTTTGAATTTGTTATAGTTTTTGAAATATTCTTGGAATTTTGAAAAAGTTTGTATTATTGATTTTGTAATAATTTTTGCAATTTTTTTAGAATTTCGGCAAAAGTTTTAATTTTTGACTTTGTAAGAATTTTTGGAATATTTTTAGAATTTTGAAAAAATTTTTATTTTTGATATTATTATAATTTTTGGAATTTTCAAAAAATTTTCAATATATGATTTTGTAATAATTTTTGCAATATTTTTAGAATTTTAAAAAAAGTTTGAATTTTTAAGAATTTTTGAAATATTATTGAAATTTAGAAAAAATTTAAATATTTGATTTTATTCTAATTTTTGGAATTTTGAAAAAGTTTGATTTTATTTAATATAACAATAGTTTTGGAATTTTGATTATAATCTTCCGGCAACGTATTTATGTTTCGTGTTACTTTTGTAATAAATTTTTAAACAGAGATAAAAAATACTTGTGCTTTAAGAAAGAGTTATGTTTGATATACATCGCTGCTCAAAACTAAAAACCATGTCCTCTTAAAAGTTTTTTGCCGAAAACTATGTCAAAATCCCTTACCCAGACCGAAGTCTTGATACTTTTCAATTTATAATCACAATTGCTTTGATAAGTTTTGTTCAAAAATCAAATTTTTAGGTACGCAAGAATACAAATTAAGCAATAAATTAGAAAAAAAAATCCTAAGAGCTAATACTAAAAAACGTTGTATGCAACACGTACGCAAATGGCTTTAGCAGACTCATCTTCATATTACGGAAACATTACGATTCGTCTGCTAAAACCATATTTTGCGTACTTGCTACATAAACTACTATTTTTCAAAATGTGCACTCCCAATCCCCTTTCAAATAACATTTCAACTGATGAGCCTATATAGTTTTCATTCATTCTTTACAATATTTCCTATAACCTTGAATTTTTTCAATTCTTTAATTTTGTAATGTTTATAGTTAAGGGAAAAAGTGTGAGGAAAAAAATTTCACATTTTTGAAAATAAGTCGAAAACTAAGCTTTTGAAAATTAAAAAAAAAATTGTTTTGGATTAGAAAAAAAATTTCCTTTGATATGACACCCCACTTGTTAAGGTCAAAAATAATTTTTTTTCCGAAATTTTAACTCTCAACCCGCTTCAAATAACATTTTAGTTGATAAGACGACCGCTATAGTTTGTGCTCAATCTTTACAACATTTCCTATAACCATGAATTATTTTCAATTTTTTTCTTTTGTAATGTTCGAAGTTAAAGGGAGTGGAGGGGGCAAGAAAACAATCTCACGTTTTTTGTAATAACTCAAAAGCTAAGCAGTTGATAATTTATTGATCTGTTTTTAAATATTTCAATCTTTTTCGATTTTTCTAAATCAAACTCGATACCTAAAAAAAGTTTGTCTTACTATCTCCTTATCTATGTCTATAAAATAAAGATAGATAAAACAAATATTTACAAACAAATATTTGCAATTTTTGCAATTTTATAACTGTAGAAAATTTCAAGTTGATAGCACTTATGGTTTGTGAGAGATTCGATTACGTATAAATTCAAACGAACACCAAAGTCTCACCAAAAGGGTACCGTTTTTACTTTTTCAAGGTACGACACCGTAAATATGTTGTTAAATATGTTAAATTTTTTGTAACGTAAGCGGTGAATAAACCTCCCCTTCAGTTGCATCATACTTGGCACTAACTTGGATGTTAACAAGGCGACGTCTGAATAGTTGGAACAGTATTACTAGAACTGCACAGGAAGCTTTAAAATTGCCATTCACTGAAAATCTTACGTGCAGCATTTTCGATGCTTTGATGAGGTATACGAAAAATACTGCAGAAATGCAAAATTATTATTTTTTCTTTACCCAAACACCCCTTACATGGTGTTCCAACACAAAATCGTATTTGAGGTTTGCAAATTTTCACCCGAAATCGAGATTTTTGTGCGTTGCCAGCTTTCACAATGTTTCAACGCTATCTATAACAAAAATTGATCGCGCATTGATTTTATAGTTTATAGAATAAAAAAAATTTCAAAATAAAATATAAGCAACTAAAAGCCGTCCTTTTACTATGTTTTAAAAAAAACATTCAATATACATACAAACATTTTTCTGCCCTAATTTTTAAACATCACATCGTTAAAAAAAAACAAAACATAAAAAACGCATGGTTTATGGTTACGGTTTCCGTTGAATATTTTCAGAATAAAGATTTAGATCCAATTTTCTATTGTTTGCATTATAAAAAGGAAAATTTATCAAACTTTTGGCAAATTGTCACGTCCAGAATTAGTTTGCAGTATCATTTTATATAAAATAAACACCATATACAAAAGACATTTTTACAGAAAAAAAAATATCATATTCATTTGAATTAGAATATAACTGTTACAATGTGTAAAAGATGATTGTTTGCATAATACTTCTGTCGCCTTATTTTTCTGGCATAGCATTCAAAAAATATTTAATATTTACAAATGGTTGATACGGAAAAATATAGCGTGGGTTTTTTATTATATGGTTTGTGTCAAAATGTTAGTTTAATGTCAAAACACTAAATACACTACACTATCTTTCGCTAAAATAAAAATGTTAATATAAATTTTTTTTAAAAAATCGTACGTTCTACTTGCTGTCTTCATTTTCATCATGGAACATTATGTTTCGTATCAGTAATAAACTGAATTTTCCAATCCAATTTTTTTTTTTAAACGAAAAACTTTAAATTCCAACTAAAAAACTGACCCAAAAATTTACTAATTGTCAATGTGAACTAAATAAAATTTATCAGTCAAATGATTTTTTTTCGTGTGTCATAAAATTTAAATTCCCATCTTCTGAGATCATCGTTGGATACAATAAAATTTTCAGTTCAGTTAACTAGAATAAATTTTCTGAATTTTTAAATTAAATTTAATTTATCCTAAATCCATTGGATTTTACTTAGTCGGAACAACTCAAAATCTTTTCAAATTGTGGTTGTTTTTATAAACGGTTTAATGGTATTCGTTTGAGTCGGTGACATCTTAATGCTAAATAAAAGAATTTGGGAAATCCAGTAAAATTCATGTTGTTACTATGACTTTTTTATCGGTTCTACATGGGTTAATTTAACATAGGATAAACATTTACAAGCATTTTAATGTTAAGCAAAAAATTTAAAGAAATTTCAAATTTGGGTTTTTGTTAAGAAAAAAAATTGATGAAAATTTTTTTGTCGAATAATTTAATAATTTTTTGAATAATTTAAAAGAAAATAATTTAGCGAAGTTTCTTGATTTTTGGAGTATAAAAATATGATAAAAAATTTTAATTTACCATTTTGATGATACTTTGTTCACATACAAAATTTAATCAGTTTATCTAATTTTCTAATTCGACACCAAAATTTATTTTGTTAACTCAAGGATATAGCGTGATTTTCATATAACTGTGAAAAAAAATCGAATTGTTCAAGTCCTTAGCTTCATACAACGTGTGATTCCTTCACCAATCGACTCAATGCCCTTATTCGATTGAAATGTGATTAAATACAATAATCACCCGTTTTTCATTAAATTTAAATTATTTTTAACATTTTCTGTAAATGTTTAACAAAAATATTCAATAATGTTCAAATTATTTGTCACCACCACAATTTCCGCGAGCTGATATTTTCTAAACCAACTATTAATATTAGCCCAGAAAACCTGTTCTTTTCAATAGCTACAATTTGTTTGTGAAAATATGATAATTAATCTGCAACTACCTCAGATTTTGTGAGTGACTTATTATTTAGAAGTGATGGACGCTGAAGTCACTAAAAAAATTTCTCAGAAAAAGTACTTCTAATAATTACTTATGTGCAAAAAAACGACATTTAATCTGCTACAACCTGATAGTTTCCAATGTTTTTATTTGTTGAAATTCCTTTAAAAAATACAATTCTGTCTCCATACAAAAATATTGCCTATTACATGTTTCAGTTTGTCGACCTCCTGGTCTCACAGAAAAGTTTTTTGATACGATACCCGTGCACTGAGCCCGTCGTTCCTTTGGCTCCGGATTAAAGAAACATATTTTTAGAAACAAACATTTTCGGCCAGATGGATAATTTTTATTTTTTTGTGGTTAAACAAAACTATTCTATGGAGTATCAACAGCATACATCTGTTATGCATAGAAAAAAAACAAAGGTCTTGAGCAAACAAGTTTATTGGAACAAGTTGTGGAACACACATACTACCCATAAAATATCTTCAGCCGGGTAAATAAAAATTTCAAATATAAATATGACAAAAAAGCTGTTCTCCTTGCGATTAATATTTTTTTATTGCTTTTTATAAGGTTTATAAATTTGTAAAAGTTTTAACCATAGTTGATCAATTTACTTATGAGATTTTTTGCTGTATCCAAAACTAAGATATCAACACATAAAGCAATGCCTGTATAAGTACGATGGCAGTCAAATTTTTAATGGTCGTTCATTACTTTTACGGCTCATTGTAGTCGTGGTGAACCTGGTGGTTTGATTTGGTTTTAAGTGTTTGTATTCTTCGAGACCCAACTCTGCATATACGACAATGAGATATTTTAGGTGGCAGAGTGCACGGACAAGGATGACACTAAAATATAGAGAGTGACTATCCGTTTTCCGTTTATGGCTATCTTTATGGCTATTTTTTTTGACCAAATGCTCTATCCATTCTTTACCTCTCTATTTCTCTACTTTTAAGAGTGTGAGAGGCGCTCAAATTGCTAACGTTCTAACAAGGTAGTCTGGTTCTTTTAAACGTACGAGTAAAATTTTATTTTGTTTTTCTGTTTAATTCTATTTTGAACAAATAATTTTTTATTGCTGGGTGGGGAGCATTAACCTAATTAGGTTCAGCCTCTTCTCTTCGGAATTTCCACCAAAATGCCTAGCCTGAAATACATTTCAGTTACGGGAGGTCAAGAGAAAGTTTATTGAGAACTTAGTTGCTAGTAGCTAATCTCACAGTGAGCTGTTTAATGAACGAATGAACAAACAAACAGTTAATGCTTTAACTGAACACTTACCAATTATTGAATTTATAAAATTGTCTTATTTGAATATTGTTTACTACAAAGAATTTCTTAAATATGTAAGTAGAAATTGATCCTTTTTATCGAAAGTTCTAACATT
Organism: Diogma glabrata; assembly: GCA_963693315.1. NCBI lineage: Eukaryota > Metazoa > Arthropoda > Insecta > Diptera > Cylindrotomidae > Diogma > Diogma glabrata. The sequence goes on along the minus strand of OY856188.1, from coordinate 17,685,614 downwards.
TATATCACCGTAATAAAATAACATTATTTTGGCGCCCATTTGGATTATTAAATAAAAATGCAAAGTGTTGCTGAAATGCAGTTCGGATAAAGAATCTTATCCGAACTTATTCTTATCAGATTTGATCTAGATAGCTGAAATGTTTGTAGGTTCAATGCTAAAACATGAGACTATGGACGCGAAAAAAATTAAAAAACACCCTAATGTGAACCTTATTGTTTGAACAAGATTGTACTACAACATCGGGGGCTAAATAGTGGCAAAGCGACTTGAAAATGCAACTTGCAGGACCCAGGTTTGATTCCCGATCCGGTCCATATATTTTTCATTTGAGGTTTAATTACCATCAACATTCCAGTATTCTAAATAAACAAAAGTTAGCCTATAATATAAAATTAATATAGCGAAAACGGACTCGAGGGCAGCTTACACAACTATATGAAATATCACGGATTTTATATGGAATAAAAACATAAAAATTTGACGAAACGACTATTTAGTCATAACCTGATATGTAGACTGCTAAGTCGTTTATGCCATTCTCATATTCAAAGACTGAAGGCCTTTTTGAAAAAGCCAACAGCCTTGAATTGTCTACTTTGTAGAAATTGTCTATCTTTACATAGTTTGATCCTAAGGTACCGATTCGAAAGGCTTGATAGAGCCAAACATTTTCCTACAATGTGAGGTACTGTTTCATCCTCTTCAAGACAAAAACGACATGTTGGATCCTTTTCTATAACTCGAAGTCGTACCATATGTTTATTCACATGATGGTGACCTGTTAGTAGTCCCACCATTAGCCTGCAGCCTGACCGGCTCAGATTTAACAGAAGGTCGGTAGTTTGCTGGCTCAACTCTGGAGTGGACTTCTTGGACACCTTATACCTTTCTAAGTCCCTACATTAGGAGTTACTAGATCGAAAAAGAACCTGTTCGACTAGTGATCTTATCCTACCTTTATATATACCGATAGCTGGTTCTGGGCCTTTGAGCCTCCCTGTGGTGCTCTTTGCTAAACCGTTAGCTTTTTCGTTCCCAAAACTCTCACTATGCCCTGGTGTCCATATCATTGATATGCTGTTCTTGAGTTCGAAGTAATTCAAGAAACTAGAACATTCTTGCACTATTTTTGACTTAATAGTATATGTTTCTCAGACCTTTTAGGGCAGCCGGCTATCAATGAAAATATTAATGACTTTTCCAATCCTCTTAAGCTCTATCGCTCGCCTCGATGCTGTATTTATGGTGAATACCTCTGCCTGGAAGACTGCAGTATTCGTCAAATAGAAATTGCTAACCAAGATCCCCAATTCTGAAGTAGACCGCAGCTCCTACATCATTTCCAGTAAAAGATCCATTTTTGTAGATATCCAACGTGGTGGTCGCATTGTCCAATAGCAAATTAGTTGCTGAGCTGTCATCTATCGTTGGAATTGCAACTCTATACTGCTTTGGAAAGGCAGTTAGAGGTACTGTGTAATCAGCCGGCATGGGCAAAACTGTCAAATGTTCTCCCAGATCCCACCATAGCGTTTGATGATTTTCCTATAGCCACAGGTGATTTCCAGGAGTTTGAACATTTTGTTGTCTAAGAGCCTTCATTCTTACAATAAAAGAAGTCCTGCAGACTCGTTGTAGCCGTTGTTCTAAAATCACTAAAGAAACACAAGCGAGCAAGCTTCTGTACCGCCTCCAGTTTTTTTATCGCATTCCCAACATAAGATCTCAACAGCCATGCCAGCGACATTGCTGACAATGGATTTGACAACTATTTTAAACAACTACACTCTCAAGTTCTTTATTATAGTTACTTCGGTCTGAAAGACCTTAGTATTACATTCATGAGCCAAAAGTGAAATTTTTACCCCAACTTTTTTGGCATTTCTCGACGTTTTAGGACCTACTTCTTCTAAAAAAACAAAATAAAATGAATGTCTGTCTGCCGGCCGTCATTACCTACGAAATCTTGAAAACCGATGGAGGGATTTCAAAAACTTTTTTTTTCTAAAAATAGGCATAATCAAGGGACAGGTCCGAAAGGACGCTGTGTTCGATAACTGTACCGGAAGTGTGTCAAAAATAGCAAATTTTTATATTTTTGGCCTACAAAACGTTCATTTTAAGTGATTACGAGTAGGAACATTGAATTTGGAGAAACCTTGATGGTAGGGATTGGTATGTGAGATCAGAAACTAAATAATTGCATTATAAGTTTGTCAAAAAAATGTTGTCAAGTGTGTCAAAAGAAAGATTTTTATTTTTTTTACCCAATTTTTTGGAAAAAAATAAAATTAATTATTTATATGACATGAAATTTTATTATTGAGAATTATGACGTTATAAGTTTGTCAAAAAAATAATGTCAAGTGTGTCAAAAAAATGGTTTCATTTATTTTTTAGTCAATTTTTTGGGAAAAAAATGTTGCTGTTCTTATGACGTAAATGTAATTGGAAAATTGGACATAGAAAATTTTGAATTTTTTATATTTTTGAAATATTTTTGGAATTTGTGATTTTGTAATAATTTTAGAATTTCCTAAAAAGTTTTAATTTTTGTTTTTGTTATAATTTTTGCAATATTTTTAGAATTTTGAAAAAAAAAAAGAATTATGTTTAAAATTTTAGAATTTTGAAAAAATGTTTCAATTTTGTTATAATTTTTGGAATATTTTTAGAATTTTGAAAAATCTAAAATTTTTGATTTTATTATAATTTATAATTTTTGAAATTTTGAAAAAAGTTTTAATTTTTGCAATATTTTTTACAATATCTTTAGAATTTCGGGAAAAGTTTTAATTTTTGATTTTGTTGCAATATTTTTAAAATGTTGAAAAAAAAATAGAATTTATATATATTTTTAGAATTTTGAAAAAAGTTTCCATATTTGATTTTGTAAGAATTTGTTGGAATATTTTTAGAATTTTGAGAAATTCAAAATATTTGATTTTATTATAATTTTTGGAATTTTGAAAAAAGTTTCAATTTTTGATATTGTTATAATTTTTGCAATATTTTTAGAATTTTGGAAAAGGTTTGAATTTTTAAGAATTTTTGGAATATGATTGGAATTTGGAAAAAGTTTAAATATTTGATTTTATTCTAATATGTGGAATATTTTTGGAATTTTGAAAAAGTTACAATTTTTGATTTTGTTATAATTTTTGCAATATTTTTAGAATTTTTAAAAAGGTTTTAATCTTTGATTTTGTAATAATTTTTGGAATATTTTTAGAATTTGGAAAAAAATTTGAATTATTGATTTTATTTAATTTTTTACAATATTTTTTGATTTTGTAATAACTTTAGCAATATTTTTAGAATTTTGAAAAAAATTTGAATTTTTGATTTTGTTATACTTTTTGCAATATTTTTAGAATTTTGGAATAAACAGAATTTTTGAATTTTATATATTTCTTAGAATTTTGAAAATTTATGGTTTCAATTTTTGATTTTGTAATAATTTTTGAAATATTTTTACAATTTTGTTTGAAAAAAGTTTGAATTTTTGATTTTATTTAATTTTTACCTGATATATTTTTCCGACAAGTTAGTTTTGTTTTGTAATACATATCTAAACAGAGATAAAAAATACATGCACTTTAACAAAAAGTTATGTTTGATATGCATCGCTGTCCAAAACTAAAAACCATGTCCTCATAGAAGTTTTTATTCGAAAACTATATCAAAATAATTAACCCAGACCGAAGTCTTGGTATCTCAGAGAGCTGTGAAATTTCAGCCCCTTTATATTTTATATTTTATAATAGCAATAGAATTTCACAAAATTTTATTTTAAGTTTTTCAAATGTTCTTATTAAGTTGTTTTGTTGACAATTCAACTCACTAAATAAAGTTTCAATAAGGTCCAATAAAAACGCTCCATTTACTATTTTTTTAGCAAATCAAAACGATTTGTTTCGATTATTTTTTTCTGGTAGGAAGGAACAGCGAATATTTTCGAATATTTTCCGCCTACTTAAAATATTAATTTAAAACAAAAATTCACAAACAAAATTATGTGAAAATGCAATTTGCAAATAGTAAAAATGTCCGTTTTCATTCATAAATGATTGCATGTTTATGTTTATTTGTCAAAAATAAATTACAAATTTATAACATTTATGCGACTACTAAGATGAAATAATATTTTACTATGTATGATTATGTTGTATGAAATAATGTTACTATTTCTGTTCCTTAAATTGTCTGCTAAATACAACACGTCATCAAATTATTAGTCGATTATTTTTCAACAGTACCACTCATGCCATTTGAGGTTAAAAATTTGAGGTTAAACCTCAAATGACATTCGTAATAATGATTATGAAAACTAATCGACTATTATTTGACGACTCGTGATATTATATATGAATATTTTATTTGAACATTTAATTTGAAACAATTTATAGTTACTAGGAAGGCCCGGCGTGCTTCGCTACGCCTATAAATAAAGTTTTTGCGTAGACATTTTGTTGACGTAGAAGCAATGATTTCAAAAAGTGGTAATGAGAAATGCTAGCATATAATTTTTAATTTTTCTTTTTAAATATATGAATGAAAAATAATCAGAACTCTAGCTGATCAGTTCGGATATATGAAAAATTAGCGATCAAATAAGTTTTCAAGTAAGCTTATTTTATCTCTAACTTATTTGATCGCTAATTTTTCATATATCCGAACTGATCAGCTAGAGTTCTGATTATTTTTCATTCATATATTTAAAAAGAAAAATTAAAAATTATATGCTAGCATTTCTCGTTACCACTTTTTGAAATCATTGCTTCTACGTCAACAAAATGTTTACGCAAAAACTTTATTTATAAGCGTAGCGAAGCACGCCGGGCCTTCCTAGTTAATTTTAAAGCATGAATAGAACACATTGAAATTTCATCTATAATAATGATTGATGCATTATTAATATATGTGCCATGTACACTGTTTGGAGTTATATTTGGCATTGAATTCTCTAATAATGGAATTGGTAATTTGAAAACATTATGCAAAGTTCGCCCCCCAATCAAAAGAGTTGATGCAATACCACTGAAGGCAGTTACAATACACGAAAGATTTAGTGAATTAAATTTATGAATGATTGCCGTTTGAACAAAAGTTTTGCCACAACCTGCATGAGCTGTCAAGAAAAAAAGCTAAAGCATTCGGAGGAACATTCAAACCACAGATAAATGCAAATAATTGACGAAACTGTTTTGGTGATTGAATTTCTGAAGCTTCAAGTAAACATTCACGCTATTCATTATCATTTGTTGCAATACCTCGAGCTTCACATGCTGCAACAAAAGTAGGGTAGGGTACACCTTCATACATACGTAGATCAAAAAAAGATTTTGGACCACGAACATGCAACAGAAGTAAACGCATATGAAACAATTCTATATCTTTTGAAGTAACCATATATAATCGAGCAACAACTTTATCAGCCCCACGTTGTCTTCTTTTCCACGATTTACTTTGGTCATACCAAACATAATTAATTCTGTATACAAAAACTCATTAGCTAAATTATCAATGGAATTCAAATGGAAAAATGCTAACAATTTTGTTCTTGATACATTTGCGACTGTGCCAGCCACATTACCATTCCTGATATAAACATTTTGTCTATTAGGCAAATGACAATCAAGTCGAATAATTGTATGAGATTGAAAATGCATTGGAAATTCAAATATGCGCCAAGCAGCTTCAGTCGAACCAACATACCGTCCATTCAAAAAATCTTGAATTTCATTTCCCACAATCGCATCATCATTATTCACTGCATTCTCTCCATTCACTCTCAATTCAACATTGGCAGAATCATACTCTTTATGTACATACTTGTAAACATATTTCACACTTTTAACAGTCGTACATATTTCCACGTTAATATGACAATTGAATTTTGCAAGAAGATAAATATTATACGGAACAACATATCTATTATCAAGAGATGCACCACGTACATCAACACTCATACCATTATCACGTCGACGGTACAAAGGATAACCATTCACATATTCTTTAATATTTTCAGAAAAAGGTTTTGGAAAATTATTACTACATTTACCACTCTCATACAAACAGAATTGGGATTTAGAGCACCACATGGTTCATGCATCATATGACGTTTCACATATTCATGTAATTTAGGAAAAAGAATGGGATCAGGGATTTCAGTACATACAAATTTATTAATCATTTCATTTCCATCAATTCTATCTTCATCTGACAAATTTAACAAAATTCATCATTTTTAAAAATAGCAACCACATCAGTTTGAACAGCATCATTAAAACGACGAATATCACATTCTCTGTTAACTTTTATAACCATTGACACATCAGCAGTAACATTCTCAGGTCTTTCACAAAATTCATGCATTGATTTAAAAGAACGAACAAAAGGATTCACACGATCTAACTCAAAACCTATCTTACGCATAAGAAAAAATTCGAAATGAAATTTAAAACATAGAAAAACAATATGTACGTTTATTCACATTCAAAGAAATAAATATACTAACAGCTGAGAAAAAATTAAATATAAAAAAGAATAACAAAATAAAGTTTTAAGTTTCGTTTTTGTTGTTCGTTGTTCGATAGCAAATATATTTTTATATGTATGTAAACTTATAATGCATATGTATAGAAAAAGTTTTCCGTATATAATAACTTTTTTATTTATGATCCGATTTGTTTGAATCCGGATCCCAATATAGGTTACACTAATATCAGTTAGCTGTGAAAATTTGAATTGAATCCATCTGCGAATAAAAAAGCCTTATGCTCCACAAAGTTTTAATCTAGCGTATTAATATATAAGAAGATATGTATTTCGAGAAGATCCATCCTTAGGATACATTTCCTCTTCTTTTAGATGGCGATGAATGTAATGACCCGTTATCATACATTTATTTTAATTAACATTATTAAAAACATCTTTATACACAATTTTACAACGTCTCAACGAAATAATGAAGGGTGAATAAACTTATAGTCCCTGGGCCCACATATTTTGTACTTCATGAATCACCTGTCCTTGACGAGCCCGAAAACTTTTGTACAGCGATTTTCCTCAAATCGGCCGCTTTTTCTTTCGGCAAGCTCCGAAAAATACCGATTGCTCGCGATCTTGTAAATTTGTTACTAAATTTTTTTTTTCAGCTGTGGGGGTTGGAAATTTGTTTTAGAACAAGAGGGTAAGCTTGTCCGACCAAAATGTGTCTGCTGTTGTCGAGTCTGACAACTGATATTTTGATGTGTTTGGGTTGTCGGACTAGACAATAGCAGACACATTTTTGTCGGACAAGGTTACCCTAAATTTTCAACCCCCCCCCCCCTTTTGTTTTAAAAATTTACAAGATCCCGGGCAATCGGCATTTTTCGGAGTTTGCCGAACGAAAAAGCGGACGAATCGAGAAAAATGGCAGAACAAAAGTTTTGAGACTCGTCAAGGACAGGCGCCTCACGAAGTATAAAATATATGGTAATCATCACATGAGATCGGCGTGGGCCCAGGAACTATTATACGTTTAGTGCAGTTTATTTAATATTTCGAAATAGAAATATTAATTAAATAGCAACATTACGATTGTTCAAAAGTGCTGTACAATGAAAATGTAAATGAACGATGGGTTTTTCACATTTGATTGTTTTGGTTGGATTTGGATTGGATTTTAAAAGCAATAATTAATAACGGTTCATTACGCTACCTCCCAAAACTAACAAATGAAAAACATATTTTAAAATTTGAAAAAGATTGTTGTAAAAGTTTTTGTGTAAAAAAGTACGGCAGAGAGTACAGGAGAGTCTTTGGAGTAAGTTGATATTCTAATAATTGATGAAAGGTAAAATTGAAATAAAAATAATTACAAATAAAATAAAATGAAATTTAAAAGTGAAAACGATTGAAACAAGTGAAAACGAAAACTTATCATACTGTGTTTTACTTAAGAAAAGATTCCGGTCTAAATTTGTTTATGGACTCCTATGGTAGTTAGGTAACCCCAGCCATGTAGACCTTTTTTGACCATGTACACTGTCAGTCCCCATTTGCCTCCAAAAGTTCACCAACACTGCCACAGAACTCGAGTTGCGTTTACGCACTTAGTCTCAACATGAAAAACCTAATTGAGCAGCTTGTCGAGAATAATAGCAACATACTTCATACTATCTTAGAATGTAATGTGTTATTACCGATTGAAGGAAAAGTGAAGATGTTTAGTTTCCTTCTGTTGGTAAACGCACCGAGCTGCGTCTTACAAGCATTGATCGAAAGACCTTTCTTTCGATACCAACTGTTGGTTATGTCCTGGGGCTCTGCATTTCCCTGCATGGATATCCTATGTTGTCTCCTTTCATAAGAATACTAACACTATCGTCATAGCTATATATGTTTAGCCTTTTATCATTTAATTCAATTGGTAGATTAGCATCATGTCCCACAGCAGGGGTATTAGAACACTCCCTTGGGGACATCCACGCTTCACACCTACTTGGATTGTTTTGTCCTTAGTGTGAATAAACAGAAATCGATCTTCCTGCGCACTTTAAATCCATCTTAGGAGTGTTTTTTTCACACCATACCTTTCCACTCCGCTAAGGAGTTACTCAAAAGTGACTTTATCAAAAGCCCCTTTTATGTCAAGAAAAGCGCCGTGATAATCTCTTATCCCGTCTTTTCAATATCGGAGACATGTATTTTCTGTACAAGAACTACCAACCTTTAGGAACCTATATATGTCCAAAGCCTTTTCTTTGGCTCGTTTTATTTGAAAACTATTTCTGACAGAGCAATGCGAATTCCAGTTGGGCAAATACAACACAGCTATGGACAATTTGACTTGAACGACTATTTGTTTCACTTGTATAATGATAAGTTATTTATTTTTTTAATTCATGTGTCCACGCAAAAAAAATTTATTTGTAATAAATTGCCAACAAAAATGTTTATTGTTTTGTTTTTCTTTAAATAAATAAATAATCTAAACGTCTTGTTATTTTTATTTAGTCAATTTTTTTTCTGCGCTTCATGATTTAATTTAAGAAACTCAATGATAATTTACAAACGCTGTTACCGTGGTTAGCATACAAATTTGTTTAATTTTCGTTAAGAAATTGAAAAGCGTATACATATATTTTTCTAAGTATATAGAAATTTAATTAATTTTATGTTGTATATTTTGTAGTTGAGTTATGGGTTTTTTCTGTTGGAACCATTCTCATATTTCTTTTTCTAATTATCTAAATTCATATCTGGAAGCAACTCATTAATAAGATTCACATTTAAACTGCATATCGTTTTCTTAAATTTAAATTTGAGTAAATTCACAAAACCTAGTTAAAAGAATACATTCCAACCCAGGGGTGTAAAGAATTAATTTCCAAATAGCTAGGCAGTACAAATGATTCGATATCGATACTTATGGATATCGATACTTATGGATATATGGAATAACGGTATCGGAAAAATAAATTATCGATATATCAAGATCGATACACATCAACATATCCAGATATATATATATATATATATATATATATATATATGTATATATATATATAAATATATATATATATATATATATATATATATATATATATATATATATATATATATATATATATATATATATATATATATATATATATATATATATATATATATATATATATATATATATATATATATATATATATATATATATATATATATATATATATATATATATATATATATATATATATATATATATATATATATATATATATATATATATATATATATATATATATATATATATATATATATATATATATATATATATATATATATATATATATATATATATATATATATATATTTATATATATATATATATATATATATATATATATATATATATATATATATATATATATATATATAAATCACGTGTCACGATGTTTGTCCGCGATAAACTCCGCAACAACGTAACCAATCTTAATGAAATTTTGTACAATGTGTGTATGATGGTCCAGCTTGAGAGATAGGATAGTTATTATCTTGATTGAATGCCTAAATTTTTTTTAATTACAAATTAAATGTTAAATATGGATGGTTCATATGCCAACTTTCAGATGGCACCGTAATTCAATTTATTCAATTGATAGTAAGCTTCAACATCTGGATAAGGCCTTTATTAGACTATCAAATATGTTTTAGTAAAGAAAGATTTGTTTTATTTGATAATAAACGAAAAGCATATTATGCTTAGTCAGATACTTTACCAAAGATTATTGATAATTTTGTGTAAGTTATATATTAATTATAGAAGTGTTAGAAAATATCGAAACCTGTAAAAAAATTATTGTATTGGTTTTTATAAAGATTGAATAAAAATAAGAGTAAAAATTAAAGAAAACAATAATTTAAATTTATTTTTTAAATTTTTCATTGATCTTCAATACTAATTTACAAAAATCAATCAATCTTTACAGCATTGAATAAATCTAAGGAAGAGTAACTAGACATCTTGAGTGAAGCTTCTAATTTTTAGTATTGGTGAAGTTTGATAGTGTTTGCATTCTAGCTGAGTGGTACTGTTAACAATTTGCATATTCATATTTTCAAAACAAATAAAAGAAATAATAAATGTTACATATAAATTTAAAGGCCTTATAAAATTACATTTATGTAGGGTAATAAAATATAAAATTAAACTAAAAAACAACAGCTTTTGTAAGCAAATACTTTATGCTTTTGTTAAAAAATCATTCTAAGCCCTTTTTATGCGTAGTATTAGTAAAAAGTCCGAGCGGCAGGTATATCCGCTAGAAATAGGTAGATTTCGGGATCAGACAGTTATGTGTGCCATTAGAATCGGATTTATCAGATTACTTTATAAAAAATACTAATTAAAAACAGAAGCATTAAACTAACTTTAAAAATAAACATTATTTTATACAGTTTTTGGGCTCTAGGAACTTAACCTGTACCCCGATATGGACAATTGTCAAACATATTTAGGAGACTGTTTGCCGCAACATACCCAGAAAATATTTTTAGCGTAAGTGAAAAAATGCGACCGTGAATATGCCGCTAAATGCCGTTGTACTTCACACAGTTTATTGCAGATAGCTAAAGAACCTTTTATTGCAGATGTCTGGCTTTTTAAAAAATGATAGAAATATGTTCAAATAATTAATATTTATAAATTTTGTTTACATATTTTGCCCCAAACGGCCGTTATAACGCTTTGTTTTTGACAGTTTTAAGGCTCTAGACTCTTAACCTGTACCCGGATATGGCCAGTTGTCGAACTTATCCAAGAAATTGTTTGCCGCAACACACTCAGAAAAAAGTTTTGGTCTAGGTCGAAAAACGCGACCGTGAGAGTGCCGCTAAATTCCGTTATACCTCATATCGTTATATATATATATATATAATATATATATATATATATATATATATATATATATATATATATATATATATATATATATATATATATATATATATATATAATTTTTTTTTTTTTGTTTTTCCGTCTCCGCTTTACATATATAGTCGTTTGGCATCAAAATTTTTCCGAAATTCCGAGATGACGGTCATTGCAATAGGTAGATTTTTATATGAAATCTACCTAAAATATTCTAATCATGGATATGAAATTCGATGATCAAATTTCAGTGTATTTAAGATTATTTGTACATATTTTAATGCAACTTCAATTTTATGAACAAACTACTGCACAAATACTAATAACTGTTTTGTAAAACATTAATTTAAACTTTAATTTTTATAAATTTTGTTTAATTTGAATATCTTAAAGTAGAATTTCGGATAAAAGCTATCATTTTATTTTAAAATACAAAACGAAATATGTCAAATGTCATGGATGAAGAACGCAGAGACATACAAATTACATACTTCAAAATATATTCGTGTAGCCACACGTAATTATTCTTCCTTATATATTTATTCAATGCTTTAAACTCTCCAATTTCATGTCAAATTTTTTTTATTGACCAATATATTTGATAGTGTGATATACGCCTCATAAATTTGGGTTAGCCAATAGATGGTGCCGTATTTGTATTTAAAACGTTTTTTTAATGTCAAAGTTTTGAAAAATCACTAAACTTGCTTTGTCCAATTGTCGTGTGTGGTTAGTAAATAAATTAAATAAATTTGAATTTATGTTGCCTTTGGCGATATTAATTGCGTTTATGTTCTTATGAATGTAAAGGGATTCAAAAGCATTCAATTTATTGCTGTCGTGCACCTCTTCTTTAACCTCATATTATCTATTGAAAAATTTAAATAATCATTTTATTTTCCAAAACATGTTTTGCTATAGGGGTTTTATTTGGTTGGTCTGTTTTAATGTATACAGAATTTGCCTTAAAGCGTTTCTTCAAAACCCTACTCGTCTGCCCGTATAATATTTTTAGAGTAATCACCACAAGATAGTTCATAAACAACGAATTTACAATCGATTAAATCGATTTAAAGACGAACGAATACTATACAGAGAAGCATAAAATCAAACATGGATGGCAATCATGATGAACAAAGTAATTAAAAATGGTGGGACTTAGCTGGCAACACGTATGCAATAGTATTTTTCAAACGGTAACAATTCATTAATGAATTCATTAACGAATTAATTAGATACTTCCGCAGGAAGATTTGTAAAATTTAAAATTTTTGATCTACGGCTGTGACAACCCCGCGTACTTAGATCCCTGCAATTTGCATATGAGTTAGCTTGAGATATCGTATACCACTGGCAATATCAGTGAGATATCACTAGCCAAAGTGATATCTTAGGGGTTTCGGCGGATGAACTTTTTTCAATCAACGATAGCACCCTTAGTCTTAGTTATAGTATTAATATTCTTTGATAATGATGATGACTCGCTATTGTTTTTTTTTAAAGTAAAATGTGTTGGGTTGTACGAATTACAATGTGTGCAACAACAAAAAATAACAACCTTTGAAGAATAAGGTCCCACAACAACATGCTTTCTAAGGTGTTGATGGACGCAAATTTGTTATTTTTTTACATTTTTTTAAAGAATGAACTTTTTCGCTTGCTCGAAGAAATGAGCTTCCATGTAATTATTATATATGTCGGGTTTAATCCTTGAGCAAAACCATGTTTTTCATGATCTTAGTATATGCTTCTAGCACTATAAGGATAATTGGTAACCCAATTTAGCTTTGTTCTTACAAATTTGACAAAAAAAAGTATTTTATTTTTATTTCCTCCATTTTATCATGAAATATTGCCCTATGTCGTTTATTATTATGTGAAAGGATTTATTATTTAGTTTTCCATTCTTTAAAAAGAATATAAAAAACCAAAAGATAAGAAACTTGCGTTCATCATATTAAAAAATAAGATGTTGTGGAACCTAGGTCTTAAAAGGTTTTATGTGTTGTTGTGACACATACTGTTATTCCGACTACACAACACATTTTATTAAAAAAATATGTCAAATATTTTGAAATAGCACAAAGTTTTTTAAAATTTTCGGTAAAAAAGATGACGAACAATGTCATTGAAGCTACAATTTTGAATGGAAAATTCAAAGGGGAAGATGTACTGTTCCCACGCATTTCAATGATCCCAACAGATATGGCATTTTAATTCAAACGTTTAGTTTTCAGTGCGACTCGCTTTTGCAATCACCATCAACAAAGCACAAGGACAATTGCTGTAAGGATGTGGACTAGGTAGATTTGGAGAATCCGTACTTCTAACATCTGGACAACTGTATGTGGCCATCTAACGTCGGAATACCTTCTGATTTATTCGTGTACGCATTTAGACGGCAAAACACAAAATATAATTTTGTGCCCACAATCACACGAATAAAGAAATAGAATTGAAACGACATTTTGAAATTTTTTCCTTATTAAAATAAATAATTGTTGCAATAAAAATGATACAATGTAAATTGAATATTAGGTACGTTTAGTGTAACTGAAGCAACTGTAAAAACAACATCAATTGTATTACATTTTTCGTTGTTTCAAATGCTTCAGTCAAATCGAACCCGACTGTTATCAAACGAGTTTTCTTGAATTTCCTTTCTTATGAGATACCGACAATATGCGACGGGTATAATGTTAAATAAATAAAAGTTTTACACTATTTGGTGTAAAATAAATAAAGTTTTGAGAGATTTTTAGAGTGATTAAGCTTAAAGTAATTATTTTAATTCACATGAATTTTGCAATTTTAAAGCATTTTTTATTTTCTCTCAGAAAAACTTCTTTAAAACAGTTTTTGTGTGTTTCGTGTTGGGAACGAATACAATTTACAATTGTATAATCACAGATGGAGAATTCAATTTAAATAAAAATTTGAGATAATGAAGTTTCAATTTAGAAATTATCTGAACATGAAAATTAAAATATGTTTCATTTGTTGTTTCATCCACTGTGGCTGAGTCTGTAAGATGGCTTTGAACTATGATGTCTCTGATCAGTGTGAGTTCAATCCCGACAATAATTACTTATTATCGGGAATAATACTTTTAATAATTACTTTAGGCAATAATTACTCACAAAATCGCCCAAAAATTAATATTCCAGTATAGAAAATCATTTCTCATTACTACTCTTTGAAATAATTGCTACTACGTCAACAAAATGTATACACACAAACTTTATTTAAAGGCGTAGGCACGCCGGGTCCCGCTAGTATATATATATATATATATATATATATATATATATATATATATAGATACTTAATAATATATCGATACAAATCGATATATTGGTTCTTATCGATACATCGATACTTATCGGCTTGTCGATAAGTTTTTTAGTATCGCCCAGGCTTAGTAGTCGTATTTTTAGTTTGATTTTGATTAAAATTTGATTTACTAATATTGATAGAAATAGATAGATTTCAATTTGATCCAGCTAGATCAAAACTATTTAAGATTTTTCACCTCGATATCGATCGGTATATCCTCGGACAAAAGTCCTCGAACGACAATTATTGACGTCACTAGATACGCACCACAATCAAACACCATTGGATGAGTCGTTAAGAAAAAACATAATTTATTACATTTGGACTTAAAAAATTCATCAAATTCAAATTCCATCACAACAATTTTCATTCCAAACTTTAAATAAATAATTTATTTACCCAAGCACAGTAATAAAATATAAATTAATTATAATCTGAATTAATGTTCACATAGCAATAATAATAATATTAAATATTTCAAAGAAATAAATTATCATAATAATAGTAATAAAATGCAAAAGCAAAACATTATTTTTTTTGTTTTATGTTAGGAAAGCTACAGAAAAATTATTTGAAATGTTATCGTTATAAAATTAATTAAAAACAAAATAAACAATCTATTAAGATTAATATGTATTTAAATTTAATGATTATTGCAAACAAAGAAAAATATGCGAAATTTATTCTATATAAATATATGTCATCACGCTTCGGTGATTATGTGGTTTGGGTGGTAGTGCTTTTTGTCTAAATTTTATTGTTATGTAACAACCGACAGTAATCCAATGTTAACTGTAATCATTTCTCCTAAATACTAAAAGTTATATTGGTACATATACATATTTTTAGTTGACATGTTACAGACTGTTCTGTTGACTTATAAATTGGTTGTTATACTTTTTAAAATGAGATTACTGTTAAATTAAAGAAAAAGTTAAACACTGTATTCAATTCCGACGGTATAATCTTTACAATAGAGTATTAGGTGATATGTTCTTAAAAATAATTCTCTCTTATAAACTGATTATGTATCTCATGATTTTAAAAAAACTTAGTATATTAAAAATCACTTTGTATAACTAATACTTAATGATTGGTGGGTTAGTTCCTTGACTATTTAAATAGAATTAAAATAATATAAAAATTCAGAGAATCAGTCGTAACAGAATATTACTCCGGTAGAAAATATTACTGAGCCATGGGTTTGCTGTTTATATACTTCGTCTAGATTTGATGAGAAATGATAAACATTTTTTAAAATTGAAATTCTGAAATTATAGTAAATTTTTTTATTGCATAACATTTGTATGGAATGTAAAGGGTTTTTCACAATCGTCGCCATGGAGTTTCATCCATTGGCTTAAATGTTTGACTGTTTTATGATCATGATACCCATAACATTGAGTCCTGTTAGAGTACAGCTCATTATCATACAAATAAAGAAAAACAATGGAAATAAACAAATGTAATCTATATCTATGAAATCTATGAAATTTTGAAATCTATGAAATCTATGAAATCTATGAAATCGATTAAATCTATGAAATCTACGAAATCTATGAAATGTATGAAATCTATGAAATATATTAAACCTAAGCAATCTATGAAATCTATGAACTATATGAAAATCTATAAAATCTATGAAATATATGAAATCTATGAAATTTATAAAATCTGTGAAATCTATAAATCTATATATAAAATCTATGAAATCTACGAAATCTATGAAATCTATAAAATCAATGGAATCTATGAAATCTATGATATCGCCCTTTGAAATCTATGAGATTTGTGAAATCTATCAAATCAATGTTATCTATGACATCAATGCAATCTATGAAGCTATGTAATCTATGAAATCTATAAAATTTATGAAAACTATGAAATCTACAAAATTTATGAAATTTATGATATCTATGAAATCAAATAAATCTTTGAAATCTATAAAATCTTTGAAATCTATAAAACCTGTGAAGCTTGCCATCCAAAGAGAAATGGGTAGCAGGTGACATGTTGAACGAGTTCATCGGTTTTCAAATTCTGATTTCTATCCTGCGGTAACTCTGAGATAACAGATATGGTGAATATTGAAATGATAAGCCATCTCTTTAAGTGATGTTGACAGTAACGGGCTACTCTCTATGTAGAAAACCCTATGTTTTGGGATGACTGTCCATTAAGTTGCCAATATCTCTTACAGATATTACGTTGTACTTTAACTAGTCTGTGATCTCTTTGAAAACAGTTCAGCCTGAAAATAATTATAGTTTTTCGCCAATCTAGGTCAGTTGTTAAAGGGCTAGCCTTGTTTGTAACTCAAGAATGCCGGGTTTGATCCGCGATCCTTCGTTAGACCTGGTCGTTAATTGATCATCTTGAATGTATGGTAAAAGGAAACGGTCAAGATGATATATGGAGAATATTCTAAGCGATTGAGTCAAACGCCAAACATATTGATTCGATTAATAAAAAAACAGTGATCATACTGGTTTATTTCTTTGAAAAAATTCCACAACAAAATTTTCCACTTAGCTTGTATTCATAAGTATGTAGGTTGACAGCATTTGTATACTCAAGTGGTCCACTTACTCAGTGGCAGTACTCTCTGGAAGTAATAGCAGTTGTGATACTACCCAAAGCAGTCGATAGATAAAAGTAATAAAAGTAATTGTGCTGTAATGTGCTCCTTAAAACCCCTCTGATATACAAAGATAAGGGGTGACAATAGGCTGATCAAATCAATAGTTTGTTGGAGAGGGTACAACAAATAAAGGATCGGGATCCTTTATTTGTTATTTTGGGATACCCTGGTAGCACACGAATCGTACAACCTCTATTCCAGTGATGGCAAATAAGTAGCACGCGTGCCAGACTTGGCAAGTTTGAAAATATTGCTGGCACGAACGACCTTCGATTATGCCCAAACATTTATCTAAATTTCACCAGCAATTTTTTTTTTAAATGAAAATCATGAAATAAAAAATTTCAACTTGGTTAAATATTGATGATTCTGAAATCCAAATAATAAAATTTCAGTACAAGTATGTCAGTAACTAGTTGGTTTGTCTAGTCGCCTTACCTTGATAAGAAATGATAAACTTTTAGAAAGTTGAAATTTTCATATTACTTGAAGACTAAAAAATGGGCGCTTGATGTAACATTTTTGGCTTGGGTATTCCAAAATTCACAGGGTGGTTGCAAAAATTTTCAGGTTGCAGAAGTTGCAAAAATTTGTCTAACTGGTCACTTTTGGTGTCTGGAACACAAGTCCATCCTGGCAGAGAACTCAGGACCTGACGGAATATATAACACAACCCAATGCCCACCCAGCCTCCTCTGACAAAAAAGTGGTTACTCTCCGCTCTGCTCTTCAAAGACTATATAAATGGAAGAGGTTTGATTTGTGTGAATTATTCCATGTTTCCAAGATATATGATAATCGACACTCTAACAAAAATATGCTTCTAATACTAATCGAAAAAAGGGAACGGAGATTTGAATAGCACATCTCATTACAACACCTTTTTAAGTAAAACACGACGAAATAAAGGTGGCACCGTGGCTTAGAGGGAAGCGAAGACCTAGGCTTAAACGATAGGTTAAACGTTGTTCAATTCAGGACAAGTTTCACCTCTACTTGCTTGTTGGATTTAGATAATGGTAACCAAACTAAACTAAGTTAGAATTTGGGATATCTTCTAAGAACTTATAAGGATTTTGGACTTTTAATAAACCAAACTATTGATTAGCTAACAGAGAAAATAATGTAGCAGTATATAAATCAAAATACAAAAAGATTTACATTAATTTATTTCTTGAATGTTGTCTTCTTCCCAAAGCCAGTCAGGTGGAACAAATGTTGATTGTAGGCTGGAATTCATTTTACTAAACGTAATTTTATTAAAAGCATCAAGAAATGATAAAACCAAACTAGATCTGTCAATTTGAAATATATCACTCGTAGTTTTATCGATTTACACGCCAATAATTATCTGTATTTCAAAGCTCAGCAATATCATAAACTTTTTTAAGCCGCTTGTTGATTGACATCAAATTCATGAATATTTGCATTTAGCATGTAACGGCTTGGAATGAAGCGTCACCGTAACCGTTGAGTATAAAAAGCGTGTTGAACGGTTTCGTTATTATTTCACCTGAATAACTATTTTCACGTTTTTGTATTTGAACTTGTGATTTTTTAGACTCGTTTTTAGGGTTCCGTTTTTTATACGGAACACTATTGGTGAGAATACAACGTGTTTTTTCACATTATTTCGATTATCTCGTGAACCATTAATCCGATGAACTTAAAATTTGAGGTGCTTATAAAACTAACTTATCCACACAAGATGGCGGGTTAAAAAATAAATAAAGTTGTGTTCGTTTGTTTTAAGGAGGTACGATGTAAAGCCTTTGAAAACATACATTTTTTTAGCCAGACGAGTAGGGTATCATATGAAAGGGCTTCATTTAAGCATTTTTTAAAAATATATTTTGGAATTTTACACCTCACCATTTTTTGTATAATTTTGAAAAATGACGTTTTCGGGATGTTTTACTGCCCCGATTAACTCCGACCCTACTTCATCGAAAATCTTGAAATATATTTGGAATGATAGAAAAATGAGTAGGTTTTTAATGAAAAATATAGAAAAGTGGCAGACACTCATAACTATATTTATTAAAGGGGTGGGAATGTTAAGGGGTGAAAACATCATTTAAAACCAGGTCATGTGGGGTGTCATTTGAAAGAGCACTTGATTTTAGAAATATTGCCATTTTTTTTAGAATTTTGCAATGCATAGTTTTTGAATTATTATCAGTAAAGTGACACAAAAAGTTGGTCCCCCCCTTGCATTTCGAGCCTAATTAACAGAAAAATTTGAAAAAATTCACAGAGACAGGAAATTTGATAAACTCTGAACGAAAAATATATCGAACTCTCAAATAATTATATTTTTGTGCTTTTAAGGGATTGGGGTGGGGAAGGGTGAAAAAAAATTTTTTTGACCCAAGCGAGTGGGGGGTGTCATTTGAAAGAGAACCGAATTTCAAAAACTTTGCAATTTTTTTTAGAATTTTGCGGTACACAGCTTTTGAGTTATTCTAAAAAATGTGCAAATTCCAGACCGTTCCCCCCCTACGTTTCGATACTGATTGACAGATAAAATTGAAAAAATTCATAGAGGCAGGAAACTTGCTATATTTTGAACGAAAATTATAGCGAACTCTCAAATAATTATATTTCTGTGTGTTTAGGGGATGGGTGTAAAGGGGGTAAAAAAAAACTTTTTTTGACCCAAGCGAGTGGGGTGTCATTTAAAAGAACACTGAATTTCACAGTTATTGAATTATTCGGTACACAGTTTTTGAATTATTCTAAAAAGTGTGCAAATTCCAGACCGTTCGCCCCCCCCCCCCCTACGTTTCGACACTGATAGACAGAAAAAATTGAAAAAATTCATAGAGACAGGAAATTTGCTATATTTTGAACGAAAATTATAGCGAACTCTCAAATAATTATATTTCTGTGTGTTTAGGGGATGGGTGTAAGGAGGGAAAAAAAAAATTTTTTTTTAGCCAAGCGAGTGGGGTATCATTTGAAAGAGCCCTAAATTTCCAAAACATTGCAATTTTTTTTAGAATTTTTCGGTACACAGCTTTTGAGTTATTCTAAAAAATGTGCAAATTCCAGACCGTTCGCCCCCCCTACGTTTCGACACAGATAGACAGAAAAAATTGAAAAAATTCATAGAGACAGGAAATGTGCTATATTTTGAACGAAAATTAAAGCGAACTCTCAAATAATTATATTTCTGTGTGTTTAGGGGATGGGTGTGGGGAGAGTAAAAAACCTTTTTTGGAACCAAACGACTGGGGTGTCATTTGAAATAACACTTAATCTAAGAAACATTGCAACATTTTTTAGAATTCTGCGATGTACAGTTTTTTAGTTATTGATAAAAAAAAGTGCTATTTTAAGTGTATGTATACCACCGTATATTTCGACGCTGATTTATAGAACAAATATTCCCTATGTAGACCATTAAAATACTGCTTAAATCTTTCTTTAGCTAACATCAACAGCTATGGATAAGATTTAACCTCAAGTAACGTTTTTGATCAATGCAGATGTGATTGACATTTACGATTGACGTTTACGATTAAACATTTATTCTGTTATGCGTCCACAATCTGGCGATATAAAGACTTTACAACATAACTTTATGTCATTTATTTTTGATATTGTGTTCTTTTACATTCACGGAACCCTTGGCGAGCGAATTTTATTCGCACTTGTCCGGCTTTTGTCATTTTCATTTTATTTACTAAATGATTTATCAAATAATTTTCGGTTGTAATACCACGAGTCATTGAAATTTTTTCGAAAATTTTTTGATTTTACGAATTAAATTATTTAGCAACACTGCGAATCAAAGCGCACAATAAACCACGAGTCCGAAGGACGAGTGGTTTAAGTAATGGTTTGATTGAGCAGTGTTGCTTAAAAATAATTTAATGAGTAAAATTGAAAAATTTTAGACAAAAATTTCAATGAAGAGTGGTATTTAATGAGATAATTTTTTTTAAATTATAATTTTATTTAAACGATAATAATTATTAGTTTCTAAATAAAGTTTTTTCTACAAATTATTCAGCTTATAAAAAATTATGTAAAATTGCAAATAATAAAAATGTCCGTTTTCATTCATAAATGATTGCTTGTTTATGTTTATTTGTCAAACATAAATTACAAATTTATAGCATTTATACGCCTACTAAGATAAAATTATATTTCATTTTGTTAGAAGAAAAAATGACAACAAAGAATTTTCATAACGACAAAGCAAAATTATCGACGACAAGAAGAATTGCCGACAGTAAAAACAAAGCCTACTGTTTAAATACCATAGTTTGTATGAATGAAAAATAAAATATCTGACAGCAAAAAAAATTATCACTAAAACTCATTACATCAAAAATAAACAAATAAAAAAACTTTGATAAATAATTTAATTTTTTTATAATAAAAATTTACATTTTTCTTTCGTAATTAAATTTACACAATTATATTTTTGTTTTATTTTTAATTCATTACTAAATCTTTGATTTAAATTTATGTACTGATCTTTGATTCAAACAATTTGATCTCTTATATACACATATTATAGGTTTCCTGTTTCCCTCTCCATTATTGTAACACGCAATTTTCACTAATACAAACAACAATTCTACTTTTTACAAATTTATTTATGCACTGGGGTCAACTGGTCATGGAACGAGATGATTGGAAGCTTATTGCACAGACGGCAAAATCCCTTCATGGGATGTAAATGCCAGAGAGAGAGAAATTTATGCAAAACATGTATTATTAATTGATTAATTGAGTGACGGAATTAAACCTTCAACAAAAAAAATGTTCACAGTAGTACAAACAAATGTCCCTACGCCTATTACAATTAAAGAGAATAAATTAACAAATTATTAGCGAATTTCTTTGAATATGAATACTATTATTTTAGAGTGAAAATTGAAAATAGTCCGTCGTTAAAAACTGCTCCTAAACCCCTTCCTAGTAGTGTCCAGTAGTTCTTCAACACCATACATTTGGAGGCCAACGTGAAACCCGAAACCATGACTCGGAAATGTAGAGATTTAGAGACTCATTATCTACCGGTGAACTAGTCGACCACTGGAAAGAAATTCAGAGTAAGCACTCTATATCTTGGGTATCACGCATTTTAAAAACCTTAATTAATAATAAAGTCATAATTGAGAACCTTGCAACGAAAGAGGGTCAGATCCAAATTTTAGTTGTTGCTCTTTTTTCACCTAAAATATGAACACTAATCAATTCTATTGTTTGATGCACAAATCTTTGCATGTTTAAAAATTTGCCTTTTGCTGCAAGGTCTTCAATTTGTCGTTTTTGCGACGCTTAAGATACAATTTTCTTCAACCGGTTGGAATGCCTCTTTTACCCGCTTCGAATTTCAAATTCCTCTTCAAGTAATAACATTTTCATCTGTTACTCTCTGATAAAACTTATGTCAATATTACGGTTCAACTTATTTTAAGGTATATGATATCTCACGAATATAATACTTTTCGTTTAATAATATGTAGAAAACTCTAATCGTTTAACTTTAAACAAATTTAGTTTAAAGATATGGGAACGATTGGATTATAGGATTAAATTACAGAAATTCAAAATGTTTTAAATTTTGATTATTTTATTTATAAAAAAAGAAAAAAATACTAAACATTGAGTTTATCAACGCATACATAACAATTTATAGTGGCTGGACTGGCACCGTTTGAAATTCATATGTCATAGTTCGTAAAGCTGTAAAACAGTGCTTAAGTTGCATAGAAAAAAATAAAATGCTAAATAGAAATATTTACATATGTGGAGAGGCGCAATCTTCACAGTATTTTTTACGAAATTTGTTTGGAACGTGAAAAGTGCGATTCTGAGGTTGCTAAAGGTCAGAACCACCACCACAAGCAATCCTGGCGCCCTCAGGATATGTGCGCCTTGACTTAGTTCTGACCAAACTCAGTTTGTGGGTTCGGTAAATTTTATCC
Organism: Diogma glabrata; assembly: GCA_963693315.1. Taxonomy (NCBI): domain Eukaryota; kingdom Metazoa; phylum Arthropoda; class Insecta; order Diptera; family Cylindrotomidae; genus Diogma; species Diogma glabrata. The sequence continues at coordinate 17,662,270 of OY856188.1, read as the reverse complement.
TCAGCTCTCTCAAGTGCTGAAATTCACGTGAAAAGTTTCAAATCGGGACGAACACAAAGGTGCAAAGAAAAAGCGACTCTGATGACCCGAAAAAAACTATTGAAGGGAAAAGGACAAGACCACCAATACATCCACTATGATTATTTTAAATTTTCAATAATAAAAATTTCACGTACCCTATGATTCACCCTGATCCTATTCTTCATACTGGGGTAAATCTATCTCCTTATATTTCAATAATTAAATGTAATTCCAGCATAAAGTACGTTTGCACATTTTAGCTCTTTTTTTCCTTTTAACTACATCAGTCTCACTTTTTCCTTGCAATACTAACCCAACAAAAGAATATTAATCCGTCGGAAAAAATAATTTTTTTTTATTTAATTATAATACAAATTTTAACAAAACTTCAATTGTTCTAAATTTTTTTTAAAACAAATTTTACTATAAATTATTCCATTTTTATAATATTTTTACTTTGAACTAATTCGACTACAAATTGCACTACTAATTACGAATAAGTTTATATTAAGCGATTGATATTCACATACTGTCTGACATCACACACTTTTACAATTATATATAAGAAATTAATTAACGAAATAAAACACAACACAAAAAACGAAACGCAAGAACCATTGAACTTATCGTTCTATTATGGATAGAACGAACAATAAGAGGTTACATCACCAGCATCTGATCGGTAAAATTATATTTCAACGTAGATACTAGAAACTAATTTAGATATTTTCTCTCAGCAACCGCTCCTACATGGAGCATCTACGCCAAAAAGAATCAATATTCACTTGCGACCCTGATCCACTACCCAAGACATCTATGGATGACATGAAATTTTTAAGCTAATTTTAACGAAATTCGACATACTATAAGTGAAATCACCCTTTATTAGATCAAACTTTAAATTTTTACACTAGGTATCGGTCTGGAATTTTTCAAAGACTGTAACGTCTAATTAAAGATTGGACAAAAATTACAAATAGAATAATGTTTCGAAATTTCACTAATAATTTTCATTATTTTTTTTTTCTTTTTAGATGAAATCGTCAACACATCAACCAATAAAGAATCCAGACTTTCTCGAATTTTATTTTTCTAATTCTAATTTCTATAAGTTCTCAATGTTATTAAAAAAATGTCATTCAAAAAATATTTTACCAAAAATAATAAAAAAATATTCAAAAAAATAAAAGTTAAAAATAAAATATAAAAAAATTATATATCAGTAAAAAAAACAATTAGAAAAAAAAATGATCGAAATAATAATTAATGACACAATATTTAATAATAATTATTACATAAGTAATAATAATAACAATAATTATGATAATGAATTAACAATATTACAAGAAAACAAATTCAATTCAAGTACATTTAATTCAAATTTATATAATATAAAAAATAATTACTCGAATGAACCGTTCGCTTTTGAGTGTAAAGTTCAATATGATTCAGAGTCAGAACAGAATATTTTTGAGTTTTGGATTAGTGGAGTGTTTTTAAATTTAATTGGAATTTTAGGTATATTAGGGAATATATTATCGATGATAATATTGTCACGTCCGCAAATGCGATCAAGTATAAATTATTTATTAATGGGTTTAGCAAAATGTGATATTATGTTAATATTGACCTCAATATTATTATTTGGTATACCCACAATATTTCCCTATACGGGTTACCTATTTTATTATTATTATTTTATTTATCCAAATATATCACCTGTTTGTTATACGATCGCAATGTCAGCGCAGACTGCCAGCGTTTATTTAACATTGACGGTGACGTTAGAACGATTTGTTGCGGTTTGCCATCCATTGAAAGTAAGAGCGCTATGTACATATGGCCGAGCTAAGGTTTATTTTATTGTTATTATTATTTTTAGCTTAGTTTATAATATACCAAGATACTGGGAAGTAACTGTAGCAAAACAAAACGATCCTGAATATGGTGTAATATACTGTGTTTTTGTATCAGAGCTTAGATCCAATAAAACTTATATAAAGGTTTACATTCAATGGTTATATCTAGTCTTTATATACTTTATTCCCTTTATAAGTTTAGCGGTTTTAAATATCATAATCTATAACCAAATCCGTAAGGCAAATAGAGAAAGACAGCGATTAAGTAGAATGGAAAAGCGTGAGATAGGCCTAGCTACAATGCTGCTATGTGTTGTTTTTGTATTTTTCTTATGTAATGTATTAGCTTTAGTCATAAACATATTAGAAGCATCATATGGAATAATAAATGATTACTTTGTAAAAATTTCTAATCTTCTAGTTACAATTAATTCGTCTGTAAATTTTATAATTTATGTTATTTTTGGTGAAAAATTTAAACGTATTTTTTTATTACTATTTTGTCAAAATCGAGGACGTGAATCACCGGATAATTTAATGCATGACGATAGCTCATATTCGAATGGTGATGGTACAAATCGGAGCTCGGGTCGATTTCAAAGAATTGGAACGATACGATGTAGTGCAAGCTCAACATCAACTAAAAATAATAGTACTTCAATAAATAATAACAACAGTAGTGTAAGAAGTAATAGAACAACAATTCGAATAAGAGCACCTTCACCTGGACCATGTGTATATTATCCTGTAAGAGAAACGATACAAAGGAGTGTAACGCCAAATACATTAATAAATGGAGCTCATAGTAATAATAATATTAACACAAGTAGTGATGTGGAATGGACTGATCAAGAACATATTAATTCAAATGGTATTATTACAAAAACGTCAGGATTTTGAAATTAAAGCTTTAACACAAGTTTTTGTTGATATATTTGTTTTGTTTAAAATATAAAGAATAAATATAAATATATATTTTATTTTGAAATTAATTTTATATTTAAGTATACATGTTTTGAATTGTTTAAATAAATGCTATTAAATGAAATTTAATTGAAAGTTCAGTTTTTTGCGTTTTTTTTAATCCTACAGAAAATCAAACGAAAAGAAACTGAGTAGAAAATAAAATGCATGGAGATCAATCAAAATGGTTGTAATTTTGACAATCGCCATTTTGAAAAATATTGTTAACCATTTTACTTCTCGCCAAATTCAAACCAAATTTTTATAAAACTGAACAAGTCGCCATTCGATTACACTATTGTTATATTTTTGAGTCACACTCTCTCTCTCTCTCTCTCTCTCTCTCTCAAACAGATGGAAAATCAAATCAAGACGCCAATGATGTGAACCCGACCATTTCTGATTTTCTTGAAGCTTCGGTAATCGTTATTATAATAAAAAAATATTAACACATGGTTTTTATATTTTTCTACTAGTTTTGAAACAGGGTGGCTCAAAATTTGTTAAGAAATTTAGAAACAAGGGAAGTTTAAAGTTAAATTGTGCTCGAACGGGTTAACCGATTTTAATAAAACATTTTTTGTTTGAAATGTTTTTAGTAAGGCTTTAAAAACTATTACAAATCTACAACATTTATATTTTTATAATTTTTATATGATTATTTTTAATAAATAATGAATCTGTAAAATGAAAATAAAACAAAAAAGGGTACGTTTTGAAATCACCATATGTGGAAAATTAATAAAAAAATCGTATAAAAATATAATTTTTTTTATCAGTGTAATATTTTTATAAAGTCTTACTAAGGACCTTTCAAACAAAATTTTTTTTATTAAAATCGGTTAACCTGTTCGAACACAATTTAACTTTAAACTTTCCTTGATTCTAAATTTCCTTAAAAAAATTCGAGCCACCCTGTATCGAAACTAATAAAAAATTATCAAAATAAAAATCATATATTAATTTTTTATGACACTAACGATTACCGATGTTTCTAGAAAATCGGAAATGGTCGAGTTGTAATTTTTTATTTTATCGTCATCTTGATTCGATTTTCCTTCAACAGTATGAGTCATAATTTGTATTTACCGAAAATTGCTCCTGCTTTTTTGTGTTAGTAGTAATTAGAACCATGTAAAACGCCTTTAAAATTTATGTGTGACGTAAAATCATAAAGGCTTCGTTCATCGTTCAATAGAAAATAGTTGCAATAAAAATGGTAAGTAAAATACAGTTATTGACCTGTAACTAAACCGGTAGCAACTACGAGATTTTAATCATACTGAGATTAAAATTTTAATATTTATAATAGGGAGATGAAATTGAATCCTAGAAGAAACATCGGTGGTTAGATTATGCACCCGCTCTTTTCGACTCGAACTCAGCGAAATTTGGTTGAGGGATCGTTTGGCAACCAAGTAGTGCTCGAAGGAGCACTTTTAAAAAAATTTAAAAACGGAAAAACTAGGTAAGTAACCTTTCTAGGTAGGTAAACTATTATTTTTTGCATACTACTAAAATTATAAGATAATAACTTTTTGTTTTCACATGTTTATGATAGCAAAACTCTATTTTAATATTTTTTTTTAAGATTTAAAGAATGAATAATTTGAAATAAATCCTGAATCCGCTAGTGAACCACTAACAGGAAGCGAACGAAGTGACTGCGTGCCAATCAAGGTTGTATTCCGAAAAGCTTCAGTCATGTGGATTCGAGTTATAATATTCCCTCTTTTTCTATTACAAATGAACAGAATTGCACGCACTCCTCATTCCGTTGAAATCCACTTAACCTTAAACCTATTATCCGCCGCCTTTTTAATCATATAATGAATAAAAGAGCAACACAGTAAGTGAAGAACAAAAAAACTGCTGTTGGCAATCGCCGAATATGTTATCAATATAATATCAAATATAATAACTCATGTCATCATTCGTTGAATTTTTATCAATATAATATCAAATATTCTAACGGATGCAGTAACTGATGTCGGCATTCGTTTAAATTTGTTAGCAGTAACACAATTGATGTTGAAATTTGTTAAAGAAAAATGAATAACTTACGTGCTTGATACCCAAACTTATCAATTGACCAAATCCAAAACCTTAGACCTAAAAATTGTTTTAAACTAAAAAACAATGAATCACTAACCAGCCACAAAGGAAACATCGTTTTTTTCCTTTTCTATTTAATTAATTTATTTACCATGTTATTTATTTATATTTATTTCACATCACAGAATTCAAGGAAAGTGCATTTATTACTAACCTGTTCCCTTTTTTCTTAAAACACGACAGAAGAAAGTGGATTTAACCAAACAACAACAACCAGCCACGTGACACGTCACAAATACTTTTAATAAATAAACGTTTTTCTATTCCTTCAATACAAATTGAATTTCGGAATGTAACAACAAAACAAATTATTAATTGTAATAATGTTCAACCAAAGAACAAAACGATATAATTCCTACACTATGGCGTACGTATCACAAAACACAAATTTTTGCTAACTTTAAACATAATCACAAAAGATGCTATATTTGTTTTATTAACACACAAAAACTAAAAAATATCTAGCAAAAAACACTGATTAATAACAAAAGTTGTGACGAGTTTATTTTTTTAAATCTACTCACCAACTCAGTTTCTCAAACACATGTCCAAGTAAATATATCAATAAATTTCATGAGTCAACAACACCCAAACGGAGATAGCAAATAATACTCTGGACCGGGTGAAGAGAAAAAAGTAAGCACAGAAAAACACGATCAGTTGTGAGTCTAAGATAAATGGCTTTAAACACGCTGGTTCATGAATAGGATAGTGTTTCAACAAATGAATTTTTATAGGTGTGAACAGCTTTATAGCAAATTAAAAAATAAATCCTATCACATTATGAAATATTACATTGGCCAATATTTCATGATAATATAGAGGCAATAAAAATAAATAAAGAGAAAAGGAGTGAATTTTAAATAAAAATTACTAGTGGCATACTCTTCAATATTGTGACGCTCTCCTCTTCTCAATCATTTAAGCCCATATTTTTAGAATAATATGAAGGATAATTTTTTCGAGCAAGCAAAAGCGTGTCATCGTCAAATAATACACCATAACTAAAATTAAAGGTGCTATGCCATTAACTGCATAGATTGCATACTCTGAACCCCTAAGATAACATCTAAGCTAGTGATATTTTATATATACTTATATCACCGCTATTGTCAGAGTATCTGATATCTTACGTTAACTTGTATGCCGATAGTAAGGACTGGAGGACTGACGTGGGGTTGTCACATCAGTAGTTAAAAATTAAAATAAATAAAACTGATTTATGTGTATAATCTGCCCTAGTTTCACTAGAGCAGAGGCTTAGCGTCATCAATAGTTTTAAAGCTTTGTTCGACAGTTTTTTTGAATTTTGCCTGAGTTTGTCCAGGTTTTTGTTCCACCAGATCGCTTGTGTGCACCAAAATTCCTCGACACCAATTGATCGTAATGTTAAATTTGAATGCTGACTTAAGAGCAAGTAGACAAACTCTACCTCATACTGATTATGAAAAACTCGATGACATGTTGAGTCACGCAACAATATCTGAGAAACCCAAATTCTTCTCCATTGTAACTGTATCCTTTATCGCTTCATAATCCAAACTAACAGCCTGTCTATATAAAACATATTTTATTAAATAGATTATGGTTCATTTCTAAGCCGTCGTTAATATATTAATATTGTTTTGTTTATCTGCGCATCTCCAACAATTCGCAGTTCATTTCGCATGTATGATTACCATAATCGTTAAAGTTAAATTAGAATCATAGATACTATACACAAACATCACAAAGAATTAATTACTTATAAAAATATACCATTAAACCCAAAATATATCATCAGAACAAAATTATTAAAATCAAAAAAAAATTATATATTTCGCCATAAATATTACATAATTTTATCTTCTCATGGAATAAATTAATGGTGACCTAAAAAGTTTTAGTTTCGGTTTTAAATGCGATCAGTTAATAGCCATAGCATAAGGAATAAAATGTAAATCTTGCAACGATTATTAAAATATCTCTTTAAGGACCTGATGGTTAATCTTTTATTGAACAATAAACAGTCAACTTATCAAATTCTCTACATAAAACCCAAAAAAAAATTGTAATAACTCAAAATTAAATCGCCTAAATAAACTGTATTCATTTATTTGTCTGTTGTTATCCTTATAAAATATAATAATTCTAACGTTTTATTATACTTTTGGATCGGGTCATTTATAGTAAAATATTAAAGCAAAAGCAAATTTATGTTGATATAAGTCAAAATTTTGTTCAAGCTGTGGTAAGCTTGCTCAATTAATGTTTATTATTCAACTTTTAATACAAACAAACACTATGTGGTGAAAGTTATTAATTTTCAACAAAATATTGCTTTCATTTTTGCAGTATAGGAAAATGAATACCAAAAAAGCTTTTAAAATTTCGGAAAATAACTATTATATAGCTTTCAATTACATCATTTATTAAAGAGGAGAAGAAATATATTTACCATATAATAAAAATCACGAATAACGCTATAAAAACAAATTAAAGCTAAAAAAAATTATTTAGACGTTTTTTTTTATTTCATTTAATATTAGATTTTTTGCATCAAAAAATAAAAATGAAAAAGAAAACAAATAAATTTAACACACTTTAACGAAAACTAAGAATAATATAAGAAACAAAACATATTCCTAAATTAAATTCAAAAATCACATTTGTATTTCATTAGTTTTATTTATCATATTTTTCTACGCCATTTTTAATAATAAAACTAAGGAGACGGAAACAATCAATACAAATCAGTACCATTATACAAAATTCTTTCTGCTGGAAAGCCATTTATACTAATTATATCACTTCACCCATATTTGTTTAAAATATTATTAAAAGTGTAGGAAGATTTGCCAAAGAAAACTAATCTGATGAGTGAATTATATTTACAAAAAAAATATTTTTCGTGTGTATATAAATTTTTTTTTTGTTTTGTTTTTATTTTATTCTTCTTAGTCATTGAGAAAAATAATGGTTTAAAAATCACGGCTTATCAAACTTGTATCTTGTATTATATTGTATTAAATTTGAAATTGGAGAAAAAAAAATAAGTAATAATAATGAGTAAAGAAAAACAGAGGAAGAATATTTATTGGAAATATGTTTTTTAGCCTTTGCCATATATAGAATCAATTTATTATTCGCAATTTTAAATTGTGTAAAGTAATGAAATCTATCGTGAAAAAAAAAATCTTACATACCCCAAATTTTATTTTTTCTTTTGTTTTGGACCATCCTCTATCTAAATAGCCAAAAAAAATTTGGTGTACGTCTGTGTGTGCGTGGGTGGGTGGGTGGGTGGTTGAGTTTTCTGCATAGGATTTTGATGAAACTTTAGCAAATGATACAGGTTCACTTGAAAATAGAAGATCTGGATTCATTTTAAATTTGGACAAAATGGCGGGGGGTCTCCCGAATACCTCTAAGGTCTTGAAATCTTGAATAACTTCTGATCCCGAGCTATGATCTTATTGAAACTTAGTATATAAGGTTTTAGTACTGTTTCCAATATTTCTGCATACCAACTTCCGGTTTGTCACTTCCGGTTAAAAAGTTTTTTTTCAGGGATAAACTCCCTACTGTAGCCTACAATTACCGATCGATTTTCATGAAACGTTGCGGAAAGCTTTTAAATAACATGACAAAGATTTTATCAGCTTTTGGAGCACAGTGGATAAAGGGTTGGGGGGTCCACCATACAACAGGTGGTTTTTTCCACAAATTTTTTATGTTTGTTGGGAGCATAAAACATTCATTCGTGAATGAATTTTGATTACACTTTGGAAAAAAACGCAAACATGTATGACAAAGAACTGATTAGTTTTTGAGCGATAGTGAACAAAGTGGTGGGGGGTCCCTGGAGCACCTGTTTTTTTGAAAGCTCTATAACTTCTGTACCTGATAAGCGAATTGGATGAAACTTGGTACATGAGTATGTAGTACGGTTTACAATAGTTCTGCATCCCAACTTCCGGTTTTTCACTTCCGGTAAAAAAATTTTTTTGTACTTTTTTGAAGTTTTTTCAGTGTCTTTATGCACACTACAGCCTACAATAATGAGGTAATTATGATGAAACTTATGGAATAGGGTTCCAGTTAGTGTGAAAAGATAATTATCATGTTTTGGGACACATTAATAAAAGTGGTGGGGGGTCTACCATAAAAATGCTGACTTTTCACACTTTGTTTTTAAAGTTTGTTGGGAGCATACAGACTTCGTTCATTAATCAATTCTAATGACACTTTGGAAAAAGATGGAGACTTAAGTAACAAAGAGCTGATCAGTTTTTGGATAATATTGGAATAAGTGGTGGGGGTCCTCCCGAGCACCTGTTTAATGTGTCACACTTTTTTCAATGTTTGTTGGGAGCACACAGCATTCGTTCGTCAACGAATTTTGATGACACTTTGGAAAAAACCGCAAACATGTATGGCAAAGAACTGATTAGTTTTTGAGCGATAGTGAACAAAGTGGTGGGGGTTCCCTGGAGCACCTGTTTTTTAGAAAGCTCAATAACATCTGTACCTGATAATCGAATTGGATGAAACTTGGTACATGAGTATGTAGTACGGTTTAAAATAGTTCTGCATCCCAACTTCCGGTTTTTCACTTCCGGTAAAAAAAACTTTTTGTACTTTTTTGATGTTTTTTCAGTGTCTTTATGCACACTACAGCCTACAATAATGAAGTGATTATGATGAAATATGGAAAAGGATACAATTAGTGTGAGAAGATAATTATCATCTTTTGGGACACATTGATCAAGGTGGCGGGGGGTCTACCATACTGACTTTTCACACTTTGTTTTTTAAATAATTATTAAATTTTTTGATTTAATAAAAATGTTTTATTTTTCTAACAACTTTTTATAAAATATAAAAATCAGACCGGTTTCAGATATATATATCTATCATCAGTGAAATATTTTATATTTATGACAATATTATTTGAAAATTTGTTTGTTTCTAAAAATATGCATACTAAATTAAACGTAAAAAATTTTTTTTAAAATAAAAATTGAAAAGATTAAAATTGTAAAATATGATAAGAACAAAAACAATAAAGAAAAATATTAATTTATAATTAAATTGTACAAAATATTAGAACAAAATGATAGTTGTTCATGTAAAATTAAAAATAATGACTTCTTAGTAGCTTTATATATTTCAAACTCTTCCATTGAATCCATGAGAGGACCTTTGTTACAAAAATGTAAAACTTCAAAATTATTTTCAAAACTTGTATATGAATGATTTTCATCGACTACACCTTTTCCAATTGTAATTCAGAAACCGTCAATTGTAGTTCAGATTAGTCAATTGTAATTCAGATTAGTCAATTGTTATTCAGAAAGCGTCAATTTTAATTGAGAAAACCACAATTAAAATTCAGAAAGCGTCAATTGTAATTCAAATTAGTCAATTGTAATTCAGATTTGTCAATTGTAGTTCAGAAAGCGTCAATTTTAATTCAGAAAACGCCAATTGTAATTCAGAAAGGGTCAATTGTAATACAGGTTGGTCAATTGTAATTCAGAAAACGTTAATTGCAATTCAGAAATAAAACACATTTTATAAACTTTATATTTTATTTTAGTATAGCGAAAAATTGAGATGAATTTCCAAGTATATACATAGTATGTCTTAGTATTTTTTTAAATAAATTATCGACCGACCACCATGTCATTCATTAACAAGGCGCTAGCTTTGGGAACTGTACAGCGTTGCATAGCACGAGCGCGATCACCCCCGGTTATGGTGTTCGTTGCATGATCTATGTATAATATCTTCCAAGTAGTAGATCAATATTTGTTACATTACGCCAGGACCTACAACGTTTGGAACACGAATGTTGCTTTTGGCATACGATTTTCCTTTAGACCAAATATTCTCAATGGGATTTAGCATCGGAGAATATGGTTCTAACCGCAAAAGAGAAGCTGGCGTACCATCGATCACTCTTTTGGATGACCAGGTGCGTTGTCCACAACAATCACAAAATCTTTCAGTTGATTTCCCACATCTTGCCACTTTTGCATTAAAACAACTACCGAATCGTTTGCTAACTGGGCAGCAAATGATCCCTTTCTGCGTTCCATGTATACGGTTCCTGTAGTTGAAATTGCTCCAATTAAATGAGTGTTATGACCTCTTGATGCTGGAATATGTTGTACTGTTCATTTCCCAAATCTTGCACGGCCTCACGAAAAAAACAAATTACAATTTGTTTCATCCATCCAAACAACTTGTTTCCCTTGCTGTATGTACTTGTTCAAGGATTGTACGTATTCAGCTCGTTTTGTTTCGTTCGCGTCAGAATTCATTATAATAGGTTTAACGAGTAATTGTGTCGAGCAAATGACAAAAAATTACCATAATGTAACCGACGAAAACATCATCTAATATCTGAAATATAACCACCATTATATCCGTCAAATTATCAAACATAACCAAAACGTAACCGACACAAATACCATCTAATAACTGAAATATTATAACGTAATTGTGCCCGTCAAATTACTAAAATCAACTGAAAAGTAACTGAAATTATAACCATACGAAGGTTGAAATGTAACCGACATGGTTCTCGTTCGGTAACCCTTACCGCCTATTGTCTGACCAAAATACTGTAACAAATCTCTTACGTTACCACTTGTGCCCGATAACAGTTACCGGTAACATTTCGGTCTTTTTACAGTTACAAATAGTGAAATTGTCTGTAGGGTTATGTGCCTATGGTTTGGCAATATAAAAACTCTGCAACACAGCTTTATGTAAATTATTTTTGTCAGTTTGTTCTGCCGTTTCTGAATTAAAATTGACTAATCTGAATTACAATTGACGGTTTCTGACTTACAGTTGACTAATCTGAATCACAATTGACGTTTTCTGAATTACAATTGAGGTTTTCTGAATTAACATTGACGCTTTCTGAATTACAATTGGAAAAGGTGTAGATGTTGAGCAAAAATAGATTTTATATTTTGAATGTTTTTTCGTTTAGGTAAATGTTCTAAAAATCTGGTGATGAATTTTCTCCCTGTTTGGCCAATATAAAATTTATCACAGGAATCACAATTTATTTTATAAATGCCAGTGCATTCTTCTAGTTTAGGTTTTTCTTTGAATTTGAAGTTTTTATATAGACTGTTTATTGTTTTGAAAGAAATTTTAAATTTATATTTTTTAAATTGATTAACTATTATGTTGGGTAGCAAATTAGTGTAATTTATAGAATTATATTTTACATCTGTATTAGTATTCAATCTGCTTATAGAACTATAGTTATTTATTCTTTTTGAATTTCGACTTAATATTTTATCAATAATATTTGGGTTGTATCCGTTATTAATACCAATAAATTTAATTGTGTTTAAGTTTAATTCATTCTGGAAATTTAGATGATTCATTGGAATAGTAAGCAATCTATTTATAAATGAATTAAAAGCTGACATTTTTTGAGAATATGGATGGTGTGAGCTAGAGTTAATTGTAATATCAGTTGTAGTAGGTTTTCTATAAATTTTAAACTCAAAATTGTTATTATTCTTTGATATGGTTAAATCCAAAAAGTTTAACATGTTGTCTTTTTCAATTTCAAGAGTAAATTGTATCTTTTTGTTAATTTTATTCAAATCATTTTTGAAAATTTCAATTTGCCATGAAGTTCCATTATATAATAAAAATATGTCATCAGCGTATCTTGAATATGGAATAATCAAATTTTGATATTTATTTAAATTAGAAAAAATAAATTTATTTTCAAAATAGTTAAGGTATATATTGGCTAATAATCCACTTAATGGTGAACCCATTGCAAGTACTTCTTTTTCACTAAAAAATTGTTTGTTGAAAGTAAAATAATTTTGATCTAAAATAATTTTCATTAATGATATTAGTTCAAGAATTTTGCAATCACTTAAAGTTCCTGTATTCTTCAAGTTATCTTCTAAAATTTTTATGGTATCAAAAACGGGTATATTAGTATACATATTAGAAATATCGTTCATTTTGTATTGTGGTATGAATTTAATTTTGTTAATTTTTTCAATAAAATCTAAATTATTTTTAACTGAATAATCAATATTAAATATAATATTGGAACTAATAATTTTGGTAATAAATTTTGCGATTTTGTATGTGGGTGCCGTAGTATAATTTATCAGTGGTCTTATTGGAATATTTTCTTTATGAAGTTTCGGCAAACCTTTAAATTCAGGTGCTTTTGCATTCATTTGTTTTAGGTTTAGTTTAGTTTTGTAATCAAATAAATTGTTGCACAAATTAATCATGTCATTGATATTCTTTACATATAATATAGTGGGATCTTTATTTAAAACTTTAATGTTATTATTATTAATAAAATCAAAAACTTTATCGATGTAAACCTGATTATTTATTAGTACAACTGTATTACCTTTGTCTGCTTCAGTAAACATTGCATTTTGAATGAATAATTTTTCTCTAATATTTTTGACATCTATCAAATCATTTCTATATATATTGTTTAAATTTTGATTTGGATTTTCAATTATGTTTTTAAATTTTCTATTTAATATAGTTCTTGCTTCATTTTGGATTTCTTGTGTAGGTAACATTTTAATAGCAGTTTCACAATTAATGATTTCAGATTGAAGATGGTTTTTTAAGTTTGTTGGGAGCATACAGACTTCATTCATTAATCAATTTTAATGACACTTTGGAAAAAGATGGAAACTTAAATGACAAGGAACTGCTTAGTTTTTGGACAATATTGGGATAAGTGGTGGGGTCCTCCCGAACACCTGTTTATTGTTTCAATGTTTGTTGGAAGCATACAACATTCGTTCGTTAAGTAATTTTGATTGCAATTTGCAAAAATTAGCAATTTGTATGGCAAGGAACTGATTAGTTTTTTTTAGCGATAAGGAACAAAGTGGTAGGGGGTCCTCCAAGCACCTGTTATTTTGGAAGCTCAATAACTTCTGTACCTGATAATCGAGTTGGATGAAATTTGGTACATACACATTTAGTACGGTTTGCAACAGTTATGCATCCTAACATCCGCTTTGTCACTTCCGATAAAATTTTTTTTACTTTTTCTCGTACAACAGAATTTATGTTTGTTGGGATACTACTGCCTGCTTTAATATTTTTATTATTAGAACTACGAAGTCCATAATATTGGTTAGCTTTTAATTAAAGTATTTTATGGATATTAGCTCATTATACATCCAGAACACTATGTTTCCAGAGCTGTGGTGAAGTCAGCCTATGCATCAGCGTCGCAATATTTTTTAATAACAAGTGTTGTGTTTGTTACATAAATCACATAAATATCAAAAATCAAATTAAACAGTGAAAATCAGGCGAATATCTTCAATCAAGGTTGGAAAGTAGAGCTAGTAGTCAACCATACTAACAAAAAAATATTAGACACAATATTTAGTCAAAAATTCATTGAAAACATTTAACTAATTCTTTAACTAAGCTCATACTTTGTTTCAGTTACACAAAGCTTGTAATCCGTTTTCTTTATTATGTTCCACCACTAGAAATTGCTTTTTTCATATAATATTCCAACAGCGTGATTCTTTAAACGATTATAATATCCGATTTTTTTGTTAGTTCAAATACCATAGCGTTAATCCGCTAGCCGATTAGAGCATTGGGCGCTAATTTGTAACGATGTAAGAACACCAATGTGCAATCGATGTTGTTTGGTAAAAAAATGGACGCCTAATCACAGGTCAAAAAATTAAAGGGAGGACTTTCTATAGAGGTAGATAAAAAATTAAGAAAAAAATTTAAAACTTGAAGCCAAATTCCAGGTTACAGGTTGATGATCTTATTTACAGGTCAATGATCTTAATAGCATTATTCATTCTCGTGATGTTTGCAACAGATTATTTTCAGTTTTTTGAAAACCACTGAAAACAAATGAATTGATGTCGGTGGAAACGGACTGGACTCAAAGTTACACCAAGATTCATCGATTATTACCATTTTTGTTGAAATTGAATCATCCGTTGTTGAGAAAACGTTGGTTCACATACAACGATACACATACATATAGACTGCCAGTTAGAAATTTCCAAAACAGCTTTCGGAGGTCTTCAAGGTTACAAGGCTACCTTCGTGTTCTTAAACAAATTTTCACCCCCCAATTCACCAGTTGAAAAAAAAATCGGGTGGCAAATTATCGAGATAGCGGGCAATCGGCATTTTTCGGATCGTGCCCGAACAAAAAAGCGGTTGAATCCAGGAAAATGGCAGAACAAAAGTTTTCGGACTAGTCAAGTACGTGAGGCGCCACACTGAAAGAAATAATTTGGTATATTCTACAAAACGGATTCAACCAAATTAGTTTTGTAGCGTTGACTAAAATTTAGTACAATTGACCACACAATTTTAACAATTTACAAAGCATTGTCAAATGTTAAAAACGTATAGTTGATCGTACTAAGTTTTAGTTAATGGTACAAAATAAATTTGGTTGAATCCGTTTTGTAGAATACACCAAATTATTTCTTTCAGTGCACGAAGTATAAAATATTTGGTAATTATCAATTGAAATCGGCGTGGGCCCAGACTAGTAAAGATATCATAAAAATTGCGATTTCAAAAATCGACAAAAAAAAATAACTTGCCATATATCGGCGAGTTAAAAATTTAAATATTCTCAACAAAAGCAGAATTTTAGTGAATAAAGTGTAAACCCATAATTGGTAAAAACATAATTGGTCTGATTATAGCTCGTAAACCATAGTCCATCAGTATTATCTATACCTTGCATTATTCTGTGTAACCTAATATCATGGCGAGTCATCTTTGAATCGTATCGTATATATGGGATGCGTTTCAAACGCGTAGAAAAAACGCTTTCATTAATGTAAACGAGAATCTCAAAACATTTCTGAATCGATCCTCCTTAATGTCTAATTAATTTACAATCTCTCGAAATACAACTGTTGATTGGATCAAAAACGAAGAACGAGCTCCCTATAACTTTAATTTACTTTATAAATTTGTCAACCTAAATGGTAAATGGTACTCTTCAACGAGCATATAATAACAAATTCGATCTTTAACACAAAGCGATCACAAAAGATATCAAAATACTCCACATTTTTTTATGCCGTTGATTATCACCATAGGAGCCGGTAAGCAAATTAAAAGTTAATCCAGATGTAACGACGGGTCTATTTTGAGATTTACTCTAAAACAAGAATATTAATAACTAAAGACATCTTCTAATGTTTTGGTATATTATTTCGGTTCCAGTCTGTAAACTAAAGCAATCATAAAAACATTTATGTGTGTAACAGACCTGAATCAACCAATTTTTTTGTTAATTGATTTGTTGCGTCACTCAATGTCAATTAACAATGCATGTTTCTATCTACATAAATAACAAACATTTAAAAATAACTTGCATTTATATTGAGATGATATGGGGAAATTTTAAATTTGTGTGCGATGAAAAAGATAATCAAAAGGAAACAAGAAATGGACAATCTGGCTGTATACAATCGATCAAATATACGATCAAATTTATTAGGTATATTATAATTTAAAAAAATATTGCGACGTTGATGCATAGGCTGACTTCACCACAGCCCTAGAAACATAGTGTTCTGGATATATAAAGAGCCAATTCCATCAAATATTTTAATTAAAAGCTTACCAATGTTATAGACTTCGTAGTTCTAATAATAAAAATATTAAAGCAAGCAGTAGTATGCCAACAAACATAAATCCTGTTGTACGAGAAAAAGTAAAAAAATTTTTACCGGAAGTGACAAACCGGAAGTTGGGATGCAGAACTGTTGTAAACCGTACTAAATGGTTATGTACCAAGTTTCATCCAATTTGATTTTCAGGTACTGAAGTTATTGAGCTTCCAAAATAACAGGTGCTCGGAGGCAGGAGGACCCCCTACCACTTTGTTCACTATCGCTAAAAAAACTTATCAGTTCCTTGCCATACATATTTGCATCTTTTTGCGAAATGTCATCAAAATTACTTAACGAACGAAAGTTGTGGGCTTCCAACAAACATTGAAACAATAAACAGGTGTACGGGAGGACCCCCACCACTTATCCCAATATTGTCCAAAAACTAATCAATTCTTTGTCATTAAAGTCTTCATCTTTTTTCAAAGTGTCATTAAAATTGATTAATGAATGAAGTCTGTATGCTCCCAACAAACTTTAAAAGCAAAGTGTCAAATGTCAGCAGTTGTATGGTAGAACCCCCGCCACTTCGATCAATGTGTCCCAAAAGATGATAATTATCTTCTCACACTAATTGGATCCTTTTTAAAGTTTACAAAAAAAAATATTACCGGAAATGAAAAACCCAAAGTTGGGATGCAGAACTATTGTGAAACGATTTAGTACGTTTCACAATAGTTCTGCTCATGCACCAAGCTTCATCCAATTCGATTAACAGGTACAGCTGTTATTGAGGACTCAAAAAAGAGGTGTATGGGACGACACCCCCCCACCCCTTTGTTCACTACCGCTCAAAAACTAATCAGTTCCTTGCCATACATGTTTGCATCTTTTCCCAAAGTGTCATCAAAATTCGTTCACGAACGAATGCTGTGTGCTCACACCAAACATTGAAAAAAGTGTGACACATTAAACAGGTGCTCGGGAGAACCCCTACCATTTATTCCAATATTGTCCAAAAACTAATCAGATCTTTGTTATTTAAGTCTCCATCTGTTTTCAAAGTGTCATTAAAATAAATAAATGAATGAAGTCTTTATGCTCCCAACAAACTTTAAAAACAATTAAAATGCAATATTTAAAAATATACTTTTTACTGTTTATTTTTAATTTTTTATTTATTTTATTAATAATAATATAATCTTCCTTATAGTAACAATTTGAATTTTATTTTTTATTTTATAGTATATCGATTTCGACTTACGTCATCCTCGGTTCTTAAATTATTATTCAGAATAATAATTTAAGAACTGAGGATGACGTAAGTCGAAATCGATATTCTATAAAATAAAAAATAAAATTCAAATTGTTACTATAAGGAAGATTATATTATTATTGATAAAATAAATAAAAACTTAAAAATAAACAGCAAAATAGTACATTATTTAATTAGGAGCTAAAGTGATACTTTTTATGTTGAGTCTATACTGTTAAAGTTAGCCGAAAGTTTCCAGCCGAAAATCGGTATCACAGATTTCATTTTTATGATCCCAGCCGAAAGCTTCCAGCCGAAAGTCGATAGTGCAGATTAGATTATTTTAGTCAAATAAAACTCCCACTATCAGCCGAAAAATTAAATGATGACAATTGTCTACAGCAATCTCTGGAAAAAATATTGGGTCAAGTTTCATGTAGGAAATCTCGAAAAATTCGATTTTCTACATTTTGTTAAGAAATATTTAGTAAATCGAATTTTCCGAGATTTCCCACATGAAACTTGACCCAATATTTTTCCAAGAGATTGCTATTGACTTTTGTCATCAATTCGATCTATCTCCAGACATAACACTTTAAAGGCAAGGTTTTTACAGGGCTAATACCAAATGTAGAAAATCGAATTTTCCGAGATTTCCCACATGAAACTTGACCCAATATTTTTCCAAGAGATTGCTATTGATTATTGTCATCAATTCGATCTTTTTCCAGACACAACATTTAAAAGGCAAGATTTTTACAGTGCTAATACCAAATGTAGAAAATCGAATTTTCCGAGATTTCCCACATGAAACTTGGCCCAATATTTTTCCAAGAGATAGCTTTAGACCATTGTCATCACTTCGAGCTATCTCCAGACATAACACTTTAAAGGCAAGGTTTTTACAGTGCTAATACAAGAAATAGAAAATCGAATTTTCCGAGATTTCCCACACGAAACTTGACCTAATATTTTTCCAAAAGATATCTATAGTCTACTGTCATCAATTCAATCTTTTTCCAGACATAACACTTTAAAGGTAAGGTTTTTACAGTGCTAATACCAAGTTTAGAAAATCGAATTTTCCGAGATTTCCCACACGAAACTTGACCCAATATTTTTCCAAGAGATTGCTATTGACTATTGTCATCAATTCGATCTATTTCCAGACATAACACTTTAAAGGCAAGAATTTTACAGTGCTAATACAAAATTTAGAAAAGACATTTTCCAAGACATAACTATAAACCATTGTCATCAATTCGATCCATCTCCAGGTATAACACTTTAAAGGAAGGATTTTTACAGTGCGAATAAAAAAATTTCAAAAATCGAATTTCCTGGGATTTTCCACTTGAAGCTTTACCCAAACTTTTTTTCATAGATTACTTTTGACCCTTAAATTTTTGGCTATTTTTTAGTTAGTGTTATCTCTTTCGGATGACATTTTATTAAAAATCTACATTATCGACTTTCGGCTGAAAACTTTCGGCTAACTTTAATAGGGTGTTGAGCCTATAGTTTGACGGCCGACCGCAGGGAGGCCGACAATTATAGACGAAACACAAAAAGTCACTTTAGCTCCGAATTAAATACACTATTTTTTCGGCAAACGTTTAAATTTTTTATAAATATGAAATTAATACATCAAACTTTTTACAAATATGAACTTGTATCGTCCTAATTACTTCCAAAAAAGAGAAAAAAAACATTTAAATTTGTATGGATAAACTT
The DNA here is from genome assembly GCA_963693315.1 of Diogma glabrata. Lineage (NCBI taxonomy): Eukaryota > Metazoa > Arthropoda > Insecta > Diptera > Cylindrotomidae > Diogma > Diogma glabrata. The sequence goes on along the minus strand of OY856188.1, from coordinate 17,642,684 downwards.
TTTTTATCAAAGCAGCCTTTTCAAAATTTCATAATATGAGAATGAACTTAGTTTTTGTTGTCATGGTTATACAAAATGTTTGAAAAAATAACAAACTAACAAATAACAAATGCTACTTTACAGCCTCCGTAATATGAAATAAAAATGGCGTTACTTTTACTGTCGCTAGACGTTATTTTTGCTGTCAGGCTAAAAAGTAAGACTTTAGCTAACTCCCTAGCGGCAGTAAAGTTAAACTTTACTGCCGTTTGCCGAAAAAGTATATTTTTAAATATTGTATTTTAATTCAAAAGTGACAAAGCACACAAACAGTGAATAATATGGAAAATCATAATAACATATATATTTAAAAACAAAGTGTGAGAAGTCAGCATTTGTATGGTAGACCCTCCGCCACTTTGATTAATGTGTCCCAAAAGATGATAACTATCTTCTCACACTAATTGGAACCTATTCCATAAGTTTCATCATAATCACTTAATTATTGTAGGCTGTATTGTGCATAAAGACACCGAAAAAACTTCAAAAAAGTACAAAAAAATTTTTTTTACCGGAAGTGAAAAACCGGAAGTTGGGATGCAGAACTATTGTGAACCGTACTAAATACTCATGTACCAAGTTTCATTCAATTCGTTTATCAGGTACAGATGTCATAGAGTTTTCAAAAAACAGGTGCTCCAGGGACCCCACACCATTTTGTTCGCTATCGCTCAAAAACTAATCATTTTTTTGCCATACATGTTTGCATCTTTTTCCAAAGTGTCATCAAAATTCATTCAGGAATGAATGTTTTATGCTCCCAACAAACATAAAAACTTTGTGGAAAAAACCACCTGTTGTATGGTAGACCCCCAAACCCTTTATCCAATGTACTCCAAAAGCTGATAAAATCTTTCTCATGTTACTTGAAAGCATTTGCCAACGTTTCATGAAAATCGATCGGTTATTGTAGGCTACAGTAGGGATAAACACCTGGAAAAAAACTTTTCAACCGGAAATAACAAACCGGAAGTTGGTATGCAGAAATATTGGAAACTGTACTAAAACCTTATATACTAAGTTTCAGTAAGATCGTTGTCCGGGATTAGAAGTTATTCAAGATTTAAACTTAGAGGTGTTCGGGAGCCCCCCCGCCATTTTGTCCAAATTTGAAATGAATCCAGAACTTCCATTTTCAAGTGAACCTGTATCATTTTCCAAAGTTTCATCAAGATCCTATGCAAAAAGTCCACCCACCCACCCACCCACACACAGACGTACACCAAAATTTTAATTGGCTATATAGATAAAGGATGGTCCAAAACAAAAGAAAAAACAAAATTTGGGGTATGTAAGATTTTTTTTCCCGATAGATTGCATTACTTCACACAATTTAAAATTGTGATCATGAGATCAAGCAAATATAATATCAATAGAGATCATGCAAATATAAAGATATGAATCATCAAGGTAAATACTGATCAATGTAAGCTTGCTTAGAATTTTAATTTATATAATTTTTGTTAGTGTAAATCTTTGGTATGCTAATATTATTTGTTATAAATAAGAGATTTCCCAATCCGGCTTCGCATAGTTCAGTTTCCCATTTCAATAATTTTTTCTATTAAAAATTGAATTCTTTCACACATTCAAATTTCCGATTTCGTCTCTGTATGAATTATTGTTATGAAGTGTTCAAGTATAAGCCCATTTTATCCTACTTGTATTAAGATGTGACCCCTAAGCTTGATTGTAGAATGTAAAGCAACACCGTTGTACAGTTGCCGACATCGTTTTTGTTATAAATACATTATTCTCAACATTGGTGCTAAGATAAAGTCAGATGCATACAGCCTCACACTTATTCTCCTTCGCATCTTGCTCTTATGCCGTTTTATGTAAACAGCCAACAAATGTAACAAATAGTACGATCTTAACAGATTGGATATTTGCACGAATCGTTTAACGAGTAAACCAGAATAAGAATAAATTTTTCTAATTTTATCCGAGCGGTGGAGACGATACTAATGAAGATGTCAAAACTTGATCAAAAACAATATATGGAGCACCCTTTTGAGCACCACTCAAACAACCAAGTTGGAAATAGATTCAGAACTCGAAACATAACAAACATAATCTATTTTGAATTATGAGTATGAAGAATTTCATGAAGCTATTTTTAGATTGTTGAAGATTGGAATATTTTTATCAACATCATTGCTCTCCTGTTTTTAACAGAGTAAGTGCAACAAACATTAAAATTAATAGATTACCTACATAAATTACTCTAGACCAAAACTTTCCTAAAGTATAATAAACTTAATTTTAAACAAACTTTCAGCAATGAATTCAAATTTTATTATTTTATATATTTTTTCTACTCTCAAAGTCTCTTGTTGAACTTTTTTCTAATATAATCTAATAAGAAACAAACTCAGTTTTCAACGTATATAAAAATAATGTTCATCAAATTACATTCTGAAGTAGCTATATGGTAAAAGAATTAAAATTCAAAAACAAAATTTTTCTAGTACGATGAGATCATAATTTTTTCTTTAGGGAATGCCAAAGTACTAATTTTACAGCCACTCGATAAGTCTAAATTTTCTAAATCTAAATTTTTGTGATGGAGGAAAATTAATTATATAGATAAGAAAATCTTCAGAAGAGATGGATATTAAATTAGTACAGTCTGTAAAGGGGGAATCAACATACTATTAATTATAATGAAAACTACATTTTTAAATCGAAAATTTTCTTTTATAACGTGTTATTTATACCCTCAGGATCGATCATTCGTCGGTCATAAAAAGTTGGTGGTCGACCTCCCTTATTTTACTACCCCTTAATATGCCTTTTATCAAAATAAAATATTTTTGTCGATTTATAATTTTTTAAATAATACGATTTTTAGCCTGAAAATAGGTTCCTATACGTTTTTTTGGTCGCTGATTACGAATCCGACGTCAGTTTTTCAAAATAATAACGTGAAAAGCGGAAAATCGAGAAAATTTTACCGAATTTCCAATTTTAGAGTATTATTACGAGTTGCATATCATTTTCAATGTTTTTAAGTACGCTGGCAACGAATTTTCACTCAAAGTAAAAATCTTTAAAAAGTATTGGAAAACTGTGAAAATTATTTGGAAAATTTGGAAAATTATGATTGCAAAACCATGCACTATATCGTTTTAGTGTTTTTTTTGGTCTCTGATCTCAAATTTAATATTTATAATGAAGAAAATTTTCTATTTTCCCGGAAAATGACAAAAAAAATTTTCCGATTAAAAAATTTAAATTTTTTATTTAAAATTTAAATGTTGTATAGATAGAATGTTGTTGTAATTGAATGTAGTTGTATAGAATGTATAAATTTTTAATGCGAGTTTACTGCGCTTCAGTAGGTGCAGGTAATTTTGTCGTGTTTTTTTTGGTCACTGACCTCAAATTTGATATTTATATTGAAGAAAAATTTTCTATTTTCTCCGAAAATAGCAAAAAAAAATTTCTGATGAAATAATTTAAGTACAATTAAATAATACATGTTTTAATTTTTTTGGTGACTTTAATGTCAAATTTGATATTTAAAATAATAAAAAAAATTTATTTAACCGGAAAATTATGAAAAACTCCTGCAAGTAATATTATTTTAGTTTAAGCTGTAAATTAATATTACTTCGGTCTGAAAGACCTAAGTATTACATTCATGAGCTCAAAGTGAAATTCTTACCCCCACTTTTTTTGACATTTCTCGACGTTTTAGGACCTCCTGCCTGATTCTAAAGAAGCAAAAAAAATGAATGTCTGTCTGGCATCATTATGTACGCTGCAGGGAAAACCGCTGGAGGGATTTCAAAAATTTTTTTTTCTAAAAATAGGTATACGAAAGGGACAGGTCTGAGAGGACGCTGTGTTCGATAACTGTACCGGAAGTGTGTCAAAAAAATCATCATGTGTGTCAAAAATAGCAAATTTTCATATTTTTGGCTTAAAAAACGTTCATTTTAAGTGATTACGAGTAGGAACATTAAATTTGGAGATCTTAATGGTGAGGATTGGTATGTGAGATCAAAAGCTTGATTATTGCATTATAAGTTTGTCAAAAAAATGTTGTCAAGTGTGTCAAAAGAAAGATTTTTATTTATTTTTTTACCTAATTTTTTGGAAAAAAAATAAAATTAATTGTTTTTTGGAAATTAATTTTATTGTTATTATTGAGAATTATGGCATTATTAGTTTGTCAAAAAAATGTTGTCAAGTGTGTCAAAAGAAAGATTTTTATTTTTTTTTATCCAATTTTTTGGAAAAAAATAAAATTGTTTGTTTGAAATGAAATTACTTTGGTTTTATTATTGTTATTGAGAATTATGGCATTATAAGTTTGTCAAAAAAATGTTGTCAAGTATGTCAAAAGAAAGATTTTTATTTATTTGTTTACCCAATTTTTCGGACAAAAATAAAATTGTGTGTTTGAAATGAAATTTTATTATTATTATTGAGAATTATGGCACTATAAGTTTGTCAAAAAAATGTTGTCAAGTATGTCAAAAGAAAGATTTTTATTTGGTTTTTTACCCAATTTTTTGGAAAAAAATAATATTGTTTGTTTGAAATGAAATTACTTCGGTTTTATTATTATTATTGAGAATTATGGCATTATAAGTTTGTCAAAAAAATGTTATCAAGTGTGTCAAAAGAAAGATTTTTATTTATTTTTTTACCCAACTTTTTGGAAAAAAATATAATTGTTTGTTTGAAATGAAGTTTTGTATTATTATTGAGAATTATGGCATTTTAAGTTTGTCAAAAAAATGTTGTCAAGTGTGTCAAAAAATGATTTCACTTATTTTTTAGCCAATTTTTTGGAAAAAAAAGTAATAAAAATGCATTATTTAAAAATATACTTTTTACTGTTTACTTTTAAATTTATTTATAATAATAAAACTTCCTTATAGTAACAATTTGATTTTTATTTTTTATTTTAAAGAATATCGATTTCGACTTACGTCATCCTCAGTTCTTAAATTATTATTAACATTTTTTCTCTTAAACTATTACTTATATACTGTTACGTTTTTCCAACCTTACTTCGAATTGGCCTAGCTCACAATTCGATAAACGCAATCCCCAATCTCTTCCTGAGTTCGATCACTGATTAGTAAGCACAAACACCAGGTTTTATTAAGTCTTCAACTCTTTGATTGTTCCACAACAACAGGAAAACAATACAGCAAACAATATTCCTAACTAGAATATTCTTCCAACAGCTTCGAAACTACAACGGTTTATTGTAGAAATTTCCAGTTCACAACGTTCAAAATAATACACAAAGTATTTTTACTCAATAACACAATTATAACTTTATTTACAAAAACTAATTTTAAATATCACTTTTATAATTTTAACTTCACTGTCACACGTTTAAAATAAAACTAATTCAAAACTACAAGAGGTAATTTTCTTATATACCTTCTGCAATACTTCTAGATAATTCGACATCACTTTCCAGAAACCTTGAGAAAATATTAGAATATTCGATTATTTTACGTTATGTTGATTTGATCCATAAAATCGTTTATGTTGACCCTATTTCTAAGAAGAAGACAACAACAACAATATTCATTTCATTAATTTGTTTGTTGTGTTTTGTTGATTTTATTTTCCTGGAAGTGACCGTAATCGTCTAGATTTTTCTGTAATCGTAACAATACTATTTCAACTGCCATTTTTTATTATTATGTCATATATTTTGTTAGTTTTAATGTTGATTTTGTCATTTAAAATGTTGTTATTGTTTTTATGTTTATATATTTCTATTTCTTCCAGTCTATCTAGATTTTGTCCTTTTCTTTTTTTATGTAATATGGTTAAATTTGTGTTGATATTGGTGTATTTGTGTTTTTCTATTTTCAAATATTGGGCATATCTGGATTTTGGATCGCTTCTGTTAATTTATTTGGTGTGCTCGATAAATCTTTTTTTGAAGGACCTCCCCGTCTGGCCTATGTAAAATTTACTGCAGTCATCACAGGTAAGCTTATAAACACCTGTGTCTAAGCTTTGGGTTTTTTTAGTTTTTAGGTAGTTTTCTAATTTATTTTTGTTTTTGTAAGCCGCAATATATCCATATTTTTTTAAAGTTTTTTGCATTATTTTGAATGTTGTTCTATTGTATGTTACGCCTACGTATTTTTTACCTGCTAAGTTTTCTTCATTCTTCAACGTTGTTAGGCTTCGCAAATTTTTCTTTTTTTTATGTTTTCTATTTAATGTGTCAATCATTTCATTTTTATATCCATTTTTTCTGGCTATGTATTTTATATTGTTTAGCTCGTCTTCATAATTTTCAGCGTTCATCGGTATAGTGTTCAATCTATTGATCATGTGGTTGTAGGCAAGTTGGTTTGGTATGGTTTATGTTGGTATGGATGATGTGATTTGATATTTATTGTTTGATCCGTTTGGGTTGGTTTTCGGAATATTTTGAATGTGTGTTTTGAATCTACATTTTTTGATTGATAAATCCAAAAAGTTTATTGTGTTGTTTTCTTCATTTTCTAAGGTGAATTCAATGGAAGGTTCTATGCTGTTTATGTATTGGTGTAATAGATTAAGCTGTCTATTTGTTCCTTTGAATAATAAAATTATATCATCAACGTAGCGATACCAATAAATGATATTTTCTTTGTGTGGATTTGAGTTATTATATATATATTTTGTTTCAAAATCGTGAATAATATGGAAAACCATAATAACACATATAAAAAATGTAGCTGTTTTTATGACGTAAATGTAATTTAAAATGAAATTGGACATGGAAATTTTTGAATTTGTTATAGTTTTTGAAATATTTTTGGAATTTTGAAAAAGTTTGTATTTTTGATTTTGTAATAATTTTTGCAATATTTTTAGAATTTTGGGAAAAGCTTTAATTTTTGATTTTGTGAGAATTTTTGGAATATTTTTAGAATTTTGAAAAATTTTTAATTTTCGATTTTATTATAATTTTAGGAATTTTGAAAAAATTTTCAATTTTTGATTTTGTAATAATTTTTGCAATACTTTTAGAATTTTGGAAAAAGTTTGAATTTTTAAGAATTTTTGGATTATTATTGGAATTTAGAAAAAGTTTAAATATTTGATTTCATTTTAATTTTTGGAATATTTTTGGAATTTTGAAAAAGGTTTCAATTTTTGATTTTGTTATAATTTTTGCAATATTTTTAGAATTTTGAAAAAAATAGAATTTTTGAATTTTATATATAAAGTTTCATTTATGATTTTGTAAGAATTTTTGGAATATTTTTAGAATTTTGAAAAATTTAAAATTTTTGATTTTATAATAATTTTTGGAATTTTGACACGGAAATTTTTGAATTTGTTATAGTTTTTGAAATGTTTTTGGAATTTTGAAAAAGTTTGTATTTTTGATCTTGTAATAATTTCGGGAAAAGTTTTAATTTTTGATTTTGCAATAATTTTCGCAATATTTTTAGAATTTTGGAAAAGTTTGAATTTCTAAGAATTTTTGGAATTTTATAGGAATTTAGAAAAAGTTTAAATATTTGATTTCATTCTAATTTTTGGAATATTTTTGGAATTTTGAAAAAGTTTGATTTTATTTAATTTAACAATATTTTTGGAATTTTGATTATAATTTTCCGGCAACGTATTGATGTTAAATATTCAACCGAGTGATGCACCTCGTGATGAAGAATGTGTCATAACCACCGATGATCAGGGAAATCGTGCAAATGACACAGAAAATGAAAGTGAAACAGAACAACAGCTTGCATCAGAACAACAGTATCCAGTTCTTGAAAATGAATCGGATGATAAAGATTTTAAAAATAATATTGCTTATATTTTAATATAATTTTTGAAGTGAAAACTTCTTTTGGCGGACCACACACAGATTTTTCTGTAGGTAGTAAGTTATGCTGATCCGTCAGCATTTCCATCATTTATCAATTTATCAATCTATCATTTCTTAACGTTTAAAATTGCGTTGTGGATATCGTGCTCAACTGATGTGCTGTAGGTAGTGAGTTAAACTTCTGGTTGTGGTACATATTTTTTTATTGTTTTTTTTTAAATTTTTATTAAATACCATTAAAATGTACTCAATATTGTTACTGTTACTGTTACTGTCTTTTGCAATTTGCATTCGAGTCATCATGCTAAATAAATATTGAATATATATAAAATTGAAAGTATGTCTGTTTGTCCTTTATGCATTAATACATTAATCATCATGAAAATTTATGAAGTTGTTGTGTAAGCTTAATTTTTGCTTTTTATTTAACTATCGTTTTAAACAGTAGTTTGCTTTGATCAATGTTTTTTTTTGAACATAATTTTTTTATGAAATGAAAAATAACGTAAGATAGTATAACCTGAAGGCTGAAACAATTACATTTGTACATCAAAATTGTATGTATTGGAATTTTATCATCTTCACTAAATATATTGTCGGTTTGGAATTGTATGTAATACATGTTTCTAAAATTAGGTGAAGACTTAATACTTGTAACTTGATACTTAATAAAATTGATTACATCGATTTAAAGCTCACAACTACGAGACGAAAATCGCATAAATTCTATACAAAAAAGCATAGCCTATGTATGATTAAACATGGATGGCAATCATGATAAATAAAATAATTAAAAATGGTGGCACTTAGCCGATAGTGATTTGCAAACGGCAACAATGCGCATTAATACCAATGAATTTGCTTAGCTTCCGCAGAAAGATTTGTAAAATTTAAACTTGTTGATCTATGGGTGTGACAACCACGCGTACTTTAGTCCCTGCTATTGGCATATGAGTGCTATTTTGACAATTATTTGGATTACATTGTGAGGTTAGTGTGTGTAGTTAGCGGTTTATCGTTCTGACTTGTTTCTCATTTATACTACTAATACGATCCAAATACTACTAATACAATATCAATTGATTGCGATTACCAATGAAATTTTCACTTCTGCCGTGCGGTCTTAAGCACACTCTCTGTTTTTTTTATATTTATTTATTAAATAAAGTATTATTTTATTTTTTAAAAATAATTTTAAAATTTAAAATTTATTACTTTCAAAAACTTACAATAAAAAAAATTATAAATTTCATATTTTTTTTCTTAATTAAAATTATTCAATATTTATAGCAAAAAATGTGTTTTCAGGGACATTAAAAAAATATATGAAATTTTGTATGCTAAATTATTTTATTAATATTTTTGGAATTTTTGAGGATAAATTTTTATTATAATTTGATAACTCACAATCATCATTGAAAAAAAAGTTAAAAACAATAAAAAAATATTAATTTACAGCTTAAAACCAAATAATATTACTTGCAGGAGTTTTTCACAATTTTCCGACTAAATAAATTTTTTTTATTATTTTAAATATCAAATTTGACATTAAAGTCACCAAAAAATTAAAACATGTATTATTTAATTGTACTTAAATTTTTTAAATTTTTTCATCAGAAATTTTGTTTTGCTTTTTTCCGAGAAAATAGAAAATTTTAATTAAATATAAATATCAAATTTGAGGTCAGTGACCAAAAAAAAAAACACGACAAAATTACCTGCACCTACTGAAGCGCCGTAAACTCGCATTAAAAATGTATACATTCATCTATACAACATTTAAATTTTAAATAAAAAATTTAAATTTTTTAATCGGAAAATTTTTTTTGTCATTTTCCGGGAAAATAGAAAATTTTCTTCATTATAAATATTATAATTATAATTATTAAATTATTATAATTATTAAATATTAAATATTAAATTTGAGATTAAAAAAAAAACACTAAAACGATATATTGCATGGTTTTGCAATCATAATTTTCCAAATTTTCCAAATAATTTTCACAGTTTTCCAATACTTTTTAAAGATTTTTACTTTTTGAGTGAAAATTCGTTGCCAGCGTACTTAAAAACATTGAAAATGATATGCAACTCGTAATAATACTCTAAAATTGGAAATTCGGTAAAATTTTCTCGATTTTCCGCTTTTCACGTTATTATTTTGGAAAACTGACGTCGGATTCGTAATCAGCGACCAAGAAAACGTATAGGAACCTATTTTCAGGCTAAAAATCGTATTATTTAAAAAATTATAAATCGACAAAAATATTTTATTTTGATAAAAGGCATATTAAGGGGTAGTAAAATAAGGGAGGTCGACCACTAACTTTTTATGACCGACGAATGATCCTGAGGGTATAAATAACATGTTATAAAAGAAAATTTTCGATTTAAAAATGTAGTTTTCATTATAATTAATTCTCCCCTTTACAGACTGTACTAAATTAGCAGCAAGAGCTATGAGATAACATACGTGGGTTAGGCATCAGGAAAAATATCTACCCGTTTGGAGAGCAACAAAAAATCTCATTAAGTCTAATATGAAGCGCTAAATTAATTGCTAAAAATAAAATAGAAAATTTTAAAATAAATTCAAAAAAATTAATATAAAACCAACGATGTTAAAAACTCTTTTCCTCTGAGTACGAAATTTTAACCGCAGAGTTATACGAAAAGCTCATTTTCCGTGTTCGTTTACATATAGTATTTCATTTGCTTAAATCACAAACAAGATTAAAAATTTAAAACATTGGATTAAATATTATAAGAAAATTTACCTAAAAATTAGTGCAGAAGATAAAAGAGATAAAAACTAGCAAAATTTCTTTAAATTTTTTTTACTTTGCTTAAGATTTGTCAAACAGTAACAAACAGAATATAAATATCAAATAACAGTAGTAGATTAAAATATAAATCTTATCAAAACGAAAAAGATGATGAAAAACGTGCAGTTTGTTCTGTGATATGAATCTTATTCTATTGTGTACAATTTTGTGTTATTATTTTCTTTTAAAGAAACTCAACTTTGTTTCGTATAGAAGATTTATCTAAAGATTTTAAACGAGAAAGTTTTTCCTCTATTTTAATGTATAAATGGAAATAATGGTGAATAAATAAAGGTAATATAGATACAACAATAAAAAAAGTGGTAACTTTTTATGGTTATGTTCTAGAATTTTTTGTACCATACCTTGATTAAATAACACTATTTCCAGCAAATAAAGTTAGGATTTCTTTATATCACAACAAAGTTTTTTGTTTCTTGGAATTTATATTATTATGGAAATTTTTGGGTATAAAATTTGCAATATTTGTTTAAACTATTTCAGAAATTTCATTTTAAGACGGAAATTGTACAAAACCTCATTCACCTGAATAGATTTTTATTTTTAAAAGGGTTCGAACTATTTTTAAAAATTTGTTGCAACTACGGGATATTGGGTTCTAAGAGTTAAGGCATTTTTATTATTTTAAAGAATAGTAAATCTGAAACAATAAAATTAAATCATATGCTGTGCCGAATAGTTTAAATTGTTTTTTAGGGCAGAAATAATTAAATTATAGTAAAATTTACATTTTCCTACTCCAAACATAAGAGACCTACTTTCGATGTTAATATACTTGCATTAAGGTTAATGTATTTAAATTTAAATGATTTATCTGGTTCGTGTCGCAGAACAGACGTTTGGCATACAATAGTAGATTGTATTACTAGCGCGAATGCCGGGAGTGCGGCTCATAACTCGCGTTTGGAAAACGCATTCGCACTAGTAACACACACTATTTTTTGTAACAAGTGCGTAAAATTTATAAATATTTATTTAATTGTTCATTTAATCATTTTATTTAACATAGTTATAAACAAATTTAAGCTTTTAAATAATTAAAGTGCGCCATCTTTGTTGTAATATTTGTAAATTATTCGATTTCGAAAATATAAACACAAGAATCCAACTAAAACAACACATAGGAATCCAACTAAGCTGTCAAAATAATAAACTTTGAAGACCTAAATAAATTGTTTTTTCTTGCAATTCCAATGATGCAATCTGTTTAAGTTGTTTTTACTATAGGTGCGTTCGATTTGACTGAAACAACTGAAAAAACAACAACAATTGCATTTAATTTTTCAGTTGCTTCAGTTGTTTCAGTCAAATCGAACACGGCTTATATGGTTATTTAAATTATTGTTAAGTTATTTAAATTATTGTTTTGATATTTTAGTGCTATAAAAATATTATATATAGAAAGATATATGGATAGATTTAACTACAAATCTCACATGCAGGCGGCATGCTACCCCGTGCACTAAATATTTCTTAGTCATATTGTAGCGAAAAGTAGTTTTTTCGGCTAACGGCTGTAAAGTTTAACTTTACTGCCGCTGGGGAGTAGCTAAAGTCTTACTTTTTAGCCGGCGGCTGCAAAAGTGACGTCATTTTTACTTTTTCTGCCGGCGGCTGTAAAGTAACTTCCATATTTTTACGGCGGCTGTAAAGTAATTTTCATATTTTTACGGCGGCTGTAAAGTAATTTTCATATTTTTACGGCGGCAGTAAAGTAAAATAAAATGATATTATTAATTTGTTTAAAACAGAATGCATTTCAGTTCATTTTAATGAATAAAAATAAAAAAAAATTAATTTCAGAAAATTTATTACCTAAAGCATATTTTAAAAAAATTTGATGCATTAATTTCATATTTTTAAACAAATTTAAACGTTTGCCGAAAAAATAGTGTATTGAATTCGGAGCTAAAGTGACTTTTTGTGTTTCGTCTATAATTGTCGGCCTCCCTACGGTCGGCCGCCAAACTATAGACTCAACACAAAAAGTACGACTTTAGCTCCTAATTCAATAATATACTATTTTCTTGTATTTTATTCTAGTACAAAATTGAATATTTTGTACGCATGTGTTACAAAAAATATTTTTTTTGTATTTTCAGCCAACAGGCTGGTTTGATGCAGCTTTCCACTGGTCTCTTTCTTGAGCCAGTCCTTTTACTTGAAATAAAGATTGGCATCCTACATCTATTATTAGCTGCATTTCATGAAACCGGGTGATCCGGATCCGCTTAAGTTTTACATGTAAAATGAGATCTTTGTTTTGGATCTCAGTTTGCATGTAAAACTTAAGCGAATCCGGATCACACTGTTTCATGAAATGCAACTACTATTTGATTGAAATACTGGAGTCTAGGCCTTCTTCTGGCATTCGTTCCTTGTATTATACCCTCCAACACCATATTTGTTTTTTTTTTTTTTTTTTTTTTCGATATTTTTTGAATCTATTAAAATTACAAAATTTGTATTAGACTCTAACTTTTTGGCGATTTCTACTCCAAGAAAATAAATTTAATACTAACCCGACTAGAAATTAGATCAGTATAGGGTCCGATCCGGATCAGGATTGCCTGAAGACTGATCAGGGATGAATCAGGCCTCCTGATCCGGACATGATGAAAAATCGTCACGCCATATAAGATCCGTTTAAATGATCCATGCCGGATACATTTCAAAGATCCATTCCGGATCCATTTCAAAGATCCATTCCGGATCCATTTCAAAGATCTATTCCGGATCTATCTTAAAGATCCATGCCGGATCCTTTCAACAGTTTCATGTCTGGTCTGGTCAAGAGATCCATACCAGATCCGTTCAAAGGTTTAGAATTAATTTTGTTCTTAAATATTAATTTGACATTAAATAAATGAAAAAAATGTTACCATTTTTCCTTAATTTTGTTCATAATTTCAAGTACACTTCAAATGCTTATAAATTTAAACACTCAGAAAAAAAAGATAGCTTATTTAACGTAAAGTATATGTAAATTTAACTGAAAATGATGTACGAATTGAGCCTGCGGAGGCATAAGTAAACTAAACAAAATTGACTAAGTAAAATCTACTTAAAAGCATGTAAAACATTTTGCGCTGTTATGCTACTATTATGCTACCATCTTGTCTCACCAAAAAAATGAAAAAATTTAGTTTTTTTGCAATTATTAATCGTTTTTTTATCAATTCAGGGTGGGAGAATTTTATTACACGGCAATGGATTAACAGCGGTTAAGAAGGGCCCTGTAAAGATAAAATGTTATTTATTATTAATATTTATTTTGGACTTAACCCGCATTCGATCCCCAGACCTCTGTGTACAAGGCAGCAGCATTAACCATTCGTCTATCTAAATAATTATTTACATCAATTTATTTATGAATATTATGTTGATGCTTAAGTTTAGGACGTTCGAGGGTTCGATTCGTAGTAATATAATAAATATAATAACTGACCACTATTTATTTTTATTACATTTTTATTATTTTTTTAAAATAACATAAAAATGATTCCTTTTTATTCATAAAAATTCAATTTCACAGCATTTCAATTAATCGATACTGTAGTTATTTTAAAATTATATAGACCTAAACATTTCAAATTTATTCCGACAATAATAATAATGTAACTAAGGTAACACAGAAATAACAATTATATATATGTCAAATTCTTTTTGCCAAAACATTGTTCTGACATTTTTTGCTCTCAGATCAATTTATTATTTGACATTACGTGTTTTATTTGGTCAAAAAAGTGAGTTTTCACCCTAAAAAGATTTTTTTGAATCTAGATTTTTAGCTATAGAGCAAAACATAAAATACAATAAAAAAAAAGAAATACATATATCTCTCAAAATTAGTAAACAAACAAAACGCCACGCCAAAACGTAAGAACATGTGCTGCATAAATTGACAGCTATACATATGTAAATTTTACTATTATTTTAACTAAAATTTACGTTTTATATGACTTTAATACTCGAAGTCATACGTAATTTTCAAACTATGAAAACATAAATTTAAAGATGCCTTAGTAAAAAGTACGTATCATATAAGATAAGCAATTTCCAGCATACTTAAGTTAATCTCTTTGGGTAAATAGTGGATATATACGCGTGTGTATAAGTATTTTTAACACTATTTGCCATGTAAATTTAGCATTTTTCGACGGTTATGTTTTACAAAATTGTTAAGTAAATGTAACGACCATTAGGTAACTTTCAAAATTTACTGTTTCAGTAGTAAATTTATTTTCAAAAATTTTACAATTCCAATTTTGCTTTATTAACGTGGCACAGGATAATATTACTTAAATTATCAATACTTTACACTAGTAAATTTTAGAAAAACGTACGTTATGTTTACAATTTTGGAGTTACTATAGCGCATAAGTAACAAACGCACCGTTTTTTTTTTCTGAGTGCAGTAAGTTTGTTAATTATTTTTATTTTATTTAGTCCAAGTTTTGGCATTATTGATGATTTTTCCAATGGTATCATAAAACTCTTTGTCACATAGGCTCTTATGAAGGTATGGATCCAAGTTTGGATTCGAAAACTAACTTCACCCATACCTGCTTTAGATCACTTGTCATATTTCAAATAGAATAATTTTTGATCAACATAATAAGTATTTCACCAATTACTGCTAACAAAAAACATTTGGAAATTCTTGAGTAAAGAGGAGATGCAAGATAAAAATTTAAATTATATGCTTTAAGGTTAATAAGCAAGATCCCTCACAACTGTAAGTTTGACAATGCTGTTTTCGATTCTACAATAAATTTGTACTTATAAGTACAAAATATTAAACAATTAAATAGATTCAGTCTACAGTTAATTATTACAGTTAAGTATATTATAATTAACTTTTTAAAAAGTTATTAAAAATTCGTGAAGAATGAGAAAATGTTTTGCACAAAAAAATTTTAAGTTAAGTACCCGAGCAGAAATTTGTCAGGGCTCAAGTAAGGCCCTGATCAGGTTTGCCCTAACCTGGATCAGGCATTGGTAGAACAGCCTGATTGGGCCCTGATCATGAGTGTAACGCTTTTGCCCTATCAGGTCCTGATTGGGATTACCGGATCAGACCCTGATTGGGATAATCGGATCAGGCCCTGATTGGGATATCCGGACCAGACCCTGATATATATTTATATACTATATACATAAATTAATCAAATTAAAATAAAAAAATTACAATGGAAAAAATTAAAACATACATACCACCTTAATGACTATTATTATAGTCTTTCAGCCGAGAAGCTATAACTAAAACATACATGAAACGATTTTAACTATATATTTCTAAAATGGATAATACTCTAGTGAATTTTAACCAATTGAAATTTCAGCTAGGGGTCAAATACGAGAAACCTGATCCGGGTCGGATGTATTCAAATAAGGTAAACCCTAAAAGGGTATTCTAAATCAGGCCCTAAACAGGCCCATATCAGCTTGCTCTAATAGAGATTGCCCTTGTAGGACTGACCAGGCCCTGATCACGACCTGACTGTATTCAGGTTTTCCCTAACTAATTTCTGCTCGGGTAAATGTACTATTATGACGTCGATAATATAATCAAAATAATAATTCAGTTATACCATTAATAACGAATTTATTGTTTAATGAGCAATATATTATATACAGAATGGATCAGGTAAAAAACTAAATTTTGTATTATTATCCAGTTCATGACATCGGATATGATGAGTTTTTTCGATCAGAAACTGATCGTATGACTGGATCAACGGATAAAGTACTGCACGCTGATCAGTAACTGATCAGATAGCCGGATCAACGGATAAAGTACTGCACGCTGATCAGTAACTGATCAGATAGCCGGATCAAGGGAAACGGTACTGTACGCTGATCAGGAACTGATCAGATAACCGGATCAAGGGAAACGGTACTGTACGCTGATCAGGAACTGATCAGATGGCCGTATTACGGAAAATCTGATCCGGATCTGATCATAATCCGGGTTCCCTAAACTAATTTCCAGTCGGGAAGTTAACCTATCTTAAATGATAAAAATGATAAAAAATTGTGAATTTCTGTTAAAGGTTTTGCAGCTTTGAATAATTTTATAAATTTTATACAAGAATTATATTTGTAGTAATACAAATAATATATGTTTAGGTGTTAATTACGGTGAATTCAGAAATTGATTATACAAGTGCGATTTTATTTTAATTTTAAATTGCGAGATTCGTTTTTAAATCAGAATTTAAATTGTTGAACAATATTAGTCCACGACAAAGAATGTTATTAAACCCTTGATTTGTTCTGAAGCTTTCAATGAAGAAGTTAGAATTTCCTCTGGATGGGTATGAGTGAATATCATTTACAAGAAATAATTGTTGGTTATTTTTTAGTTTTCCTTGAATAATTTTAAAAATAAGCAAAAGAAGTTCGTAGTCGTTGATGACTGCAATTGGAAGTTTGTCCAAACTGTACAACTGTTTGGTTGGATAAAGTTGAGGAAGCCGATTTATGATTTTGAAGGTTTTGTTTTGTAAGGTTTTTAGTTGCTTTAGTTTTAATATTCCAGCACAGTTCCAGATTGGGTTGAGATATAATATTCTAGGATAAATAAACGCGAAATATATTGACCACAGTACATTTTTATCGACAAAATTTGTTATTCTTTTGATTGCGAACACATACGGTAATACACTTGTTTTAATACCATCAATTTGCGTGTGCCAATTGAGCCTGGAATCTATATGAAGTCCCAAGTATTTAACAGTGTATACACGCTTGATTAAATTGTTTGCAATTTTGATTTCATTTGGAGCCTCTGTTAAATTTTGTTTATCAAAAACTATAAAATTAGATTTATCAAAATTAATTTTCAGCAAATTATCAGTAATAGTATATTGTATAATGAGTGTAGAAAGAACACTATTGTAGTACGAGTGTGAAATTTGCAGCACGAGACGCTAGTCGAGGGCTGCATTCACATGAGTACTGCAATAGTGCTTTCTACACGAGTCATACACGCTATTTTTTCTACAATTGCAAGATTCGATAGTCATATACTATACAAATATTTAATACCATAAACTAATGTAGATTTTAAAATTTTCATTTTTTATACTATATCAAGTATGTCATGATTTATTGTTGTCAAAAATTTTCCCATATCGTTTTTGATTTTGTTTGAATAACGTTCTAAAAATAAATCGGTGAAAATGAATAGTGATTTCGGTGAAAGTGATGAAAAGGTTATCATTGGAACTCCTCCAGACATTGCTGAGGCAGCTAAAGATGTTTGTTTGGAACTTATATCCTGAAAAATCTAAAACTAGATATAGAAAAAAACGAGAAGCTTTCTTGACATGGTGTGAAGAGAAAAAAGCCACGAAAATTACGGAGAATTAGGTTTTCTCCGTTCAATGTATACACTTTCGTATGTACATTGACACTGATCTCTTTGATAAAATTGTATTACCGTCTTTGTTTCTTATTGGTGGTTTCTGGCCACAAATAAAAAATCCAAGCTATAGATCAAAATATAATTTTTTATTTAAATATTTCGGTCCTTATTTGGGACCCTCCTCAGTAATAGTAATAGTTCATAATAAGTTTAAACATAGACTATTTACTGAGGAGGGTCCCAAATAAGGACCGAAATATTTAAATAAAAAATTATATTTTGATCTATAGCTTGGATTTTTTATTTGAGGCCAGAAACCACCAATAAGAAACAAAGACGGTAATACAATTACGGAGAATGTTCTTTTGGCTTATTTTTCAGAAAAATCAAACATTTTCAAGTCATCCACTTTATGGTCAATGTACTCTATGTTAAAGAGTACACTTATTTTAGAAGACAACGTCGATATCTTTAAATATCATAAGTTGATTGCATTGTTGAAAAGAAAATCAGTGGGCTATGTTGCTAAAAAATCTAGAACCTTTTCTAGAGAAGATATAAATAAGTTTGTGAATGAAGCACCAGACAAAGATTTTCTGATGATGAAGGTAATTATTTAATAATTAAATGTATAAAATTAATATTAATATTCAAAAAATTCAAATTTAAAGATTGCTCTTATAATGGGTATCGCTGGAGCATGTCAAAAGGAGGAGCTACTGAAAATGATGTTGGATCATATTGAGGATAAGGAAAATATATTAACTGTACAGGTGCCAGACACCAAAACTCACATCACTCGAACGTTTACTGTTTCTAATGGGGTTGGTGATTGGATCTCAGTTTATCGTAAATACAGAAATCTTCGCACTGCAAACACCACTCATAACAGGTTTTTTGTTAACTATCGGAATGGTAAATGTACTTCGCAAGCTATTGGAATAAATACATTTGGAAAAATTCCACTAAAAATTGCGAGCTACTTAAATCTTCCAAATTTGCATGAATATACAGGGCACTGTTTCAGACGAACATCTGCTACGTTACTCGCAGATGCGGGTGGAGACATTTTAACACTCAAGAGGTATGGCGGATGGAAATCCTCTGCTGTTGCGGAAAGCTATGTCGACAACTTCATTCAAAATAAAATATCTGTGTGTGAGAAAATAACTGGAGCCCCTGCAAGTGACAATATCGCAATGGATAATGAAAATATAGGTCGCGGTAGTAGCCCCATTGTTGGAAGTGCAGCGGAATCAGTTATGGGATTAAATAGAACAATTGTTAAGGCTGCTAAAAATACGACTGAGGGGATATTAGTGCATGTACTTCATGCAACATCACAATAAATATTAATAAATAAATTTCAATTAAAACTATAATTTTTTGTTAATGTTTAATCTATAATTATGAATAATTTGATTTATAATAAAATTCGATTCACTTTAAATATTGCATTGAATGTGTTTTTTGTAGATTTATTTTCTAGTTATTTTTCCAATGTAAACACAACTGTGCAGAAAGTACTTTCTACACGGCAAATCCGTGCAGAAAGTACTTTCTACACGTCATTTGGGAAGATTAATTTTCAATGCCTACTTTTTATCAAATTCATCGTAGAAAATTTGACTTTCACAACAATTGTAGAAAAAATATTTTTCAAGCATTTCTATATCATTTTGAATATTTTCAAAAATTTTCGACAGAGATTTCCCAGAATATATAATTGCAAGGTCGTCCGCATAGAGTTGCATTTGTCCATTTAGTTTTATATTGAAAATGTCATTTATGAAAATATTGAAAAAGAGAGGACCTAGATTTGAGCCTTGTGGCACACCTTTTTTTATCGTCTGTGGATTACTTTTTGAGTCATTAATATAAACAAATTGTCTACGATTATACAGATAGGACCTGAAAAAAGCTAACGAACGTGAATCAAAATTGAGTGCCTTCAGTTTTTCAAGTAATATATGATGATCAACGCTGTCAAATGCCTTTCGAAGGTCAATAAAAACAGCGACAACAAAGTCACCACTATCAATACCTTTTTGAATTAACGAAACAAGCTGGGTTGTAGCTGCTAATGTATTGGAAGCTTTCGTAAATCCAAATTGGTTCTTATGAATTATATTGAGACTCAATAAAAAATGTTGTACCCTTAAGAAAATCAGTTTTTCAAGACTTTTGGCCAAGACAGATAAAACGGATTTCGGACGATAATTAGACGAAATACTTTTATCACCAGATTTGTAGATTGGTAATATCTTAGCGATCTTCAGAATATCTGGGAAAATTCCAGTTGTAAAGAAGTTATTAAAGAATATACATAACATGGGAGTAAGTATGGGTATGAATTTTTTCAGAAATCGAGCAGAAATACCATCGTGACCATTTATGCAGCATTTATGTTCAAATTTTTTACCACTTCATGTACCTCCACATTTGTTGTTGGTTCTAAATTAAATTGCTCTTCAATGTTGTAATTCAGATTACTTTTAAAGTTATTAGTCACTGTAAGATCTTGAGCTACGTCATCACAAACGTTAACGAAATAATGATTGAATTTTTTGCAATTTCATCACTGTTAGTTATTACTTCATCATTATCTCGAAGCATTTGGATTTTCGCTCGATTAGTTTTGCGATTAAAGACTAGTTCATTGACAAAGCCCCAGAACTTCTTCGTGTTTTCTATTGAGTTGGATATGTTTGTGGTGTAATATTGTTTTTTTGAAAAATTTATCATGTTGCCTACCTTATTTCTGTAAATTAGGAATTGCTTCCTTAAGTAAATACTTCTTGGATATTTCTTTGATTTTTTAAAGTAATAGTCCCGTATTTTCATTTGGTTAAAAATTTCTGAATTCATCCAATTGTTTTTAAACTTAGCACTGTTATACTGTTTAATAATTTTTCTATTATTTTCAATTAGATTTGAAATACATTTAACAAATTCTTCAAAAGATATATAATTTTTAATATTTTTAAATTCACTACATTCTACTAATTTATCAAAATCAATAACAGATATAATTTTTTGACATTTTTCACTTACAATTTTTGTATCTACATTTAATAGTAACATTTGATGATCAGATAGGATCGTTTCACCAAGAGATAATGAGAATTTATATTTACATTGATCTGTCATTATATGATCAATTATCGTGTTGACACCTTTTGATTTATTTGTAGCAAACTTTTCACAGATTTTATTTACTATGCAATAACCATTGGAATTCACAGTATTTATATATTTATCAACCTTATCACTAAACTTTAATAAATTTAAATTAAAATCGCCAAGAACAATACAACTTTTATATGAATCCAATAAGTAATCTAATTTAAATAAAAAATTATCAAAATCACCACTAGGACATCGGTATATACCACATATTTTAATTTTGGATAGAACAAGATCGACAACTAAAATATTGTTGTCATCAAAACATTCGTCATGAACAAAATTGCCAATTATGCCGTTTCGAGTTAGAATGGAGACTCCGCCTCCCCTTTTATGTTTTCTTACAGAATGGAATGATGTATATCCGTTAATATTTGTTATAATTTTTTCCTCGTCATAGATCCAGGTTTCTGTTAATACGATAAAATCAATAATATAATTGAAAGATGCAATTAATGCGGATAATGATGTCAATTTGTGACGTATACTATATATGTTAATATAAAGAATATTTAACTGGTTTTTATATTTGACTGATGTAAAATTTATGGTATTTTGATGATGAATATTGACGTCATAGTTGGTGATGAGTTGATCCATTACTTTTTCTTAGTAGAGTTGATACGCTCCGATAGTTTCCTTGTAATTTGGGATTCAGGTTTGGTATTAGATTTGATGTCTTTGTATTTATCTTTAATGATCAAAATGTCACTTGTTGATGTAATTTTATGTATTTTAGATGATTTGTCGGAAGATGCTTTAACAAGTACACAATTATTTTGGAACCACACAAATTTCAATATTTTTTCGTCTTTAAGTTTCCTCGCTTCTTTTATCAGTTCTAAATTTCCAGCGGTAAGATGGTGTGATAAATAAATTTGGCGATCGTCTCCGGGAAGACCCAATTCTTTAGAAAAAATTTGGATGTCTTTAAGTACTTTCAAAATGCTTGTTTTAAATTCAACTGATGAACATTTAAGAAGAACACTTTTGGATCCTTGGTTGTCTTTTTTTAACATGAAAGAAAATCTGATGTTTGGTTCTGCTAAATCGATAACAATTTTTTGAGAGATTTTATTTAAAAGAACAGAGATTTCGTCCTCTGTAAAAGAGAACGGTATATCACTTAGCACTAGATTATTTTGTATTTTTTCTTGCTGTAAAAAGTTTAATTGAATCGATAAATCATTCACTTGTTTTTGAAGAACTTTTTGATTTTTACATAAATGTTTAACCAAACTATTTAATTCTTCATTTTCTGTTAAAAGTTTAGCATGAGATTCGGCTTGTATATCTTGAGATTTTCTGATTTCTTTCAATTCATTTAAAATAACTTTAAACTCTTCAGCCGACATTTTGAAATCACATTTATAATGAAGAACATATAATTATTAACTTTTTATTTGCAGTTTTAACTACAGATATTATAAGTATATATTTATCCACTAAATTCACAACAATTTGTAAAATCACTAGTATTACAATAAATTTAATCAAAATTTTATTTTAATTATCAAATTTAAATTTTATTAGAGTAGAAATACTATGGACTGTTCGTGTTGACGTCGATTAATTGTTGAGTTAAGTTGTCGTAGGATATACCCAACAAATCTGTATCTTCTGTTTTTTAACACTTTACAGATTGTCCTTTCTTCGCTCGCCAGGCCCAGTACTTCATCATTTGTTACCCTGTCTGCCCATTTTAGTTTAAACATACGTCTGAAGCACCATAACTTGAAAGCTTCTATCTTTCTTTTTTTCCTCCACTTCAACTGTCCAAGTTTCACAACCATAAAGAGCCGTGCTCCAGACGTAAAGTTTTAATAGTCTTTTTCTGACTGATAGATCTATCTTCGAAGTAAAGAGGTTTTGTTTATTGAAAAAGGCTTTTCTTCCTTGTGCCAACCTGCTTTTTATATCAGCTTTCCTTTTTCCATCGCTCGTGATTTTACTACCCAAGTAGGTATACTCTTTTGCTTCCTCAACTTGCACTCCAGCGATATTCACATTCAAGCTTTGAGTATTCTCATTCTTTTGGTATTTCATCACTGTTTTCTTTTCTTTATTCATTTGCATGCCATATAATTCCCGTAGCAGGCTATCCATTGTATTTAGCAATTCCCTTAAATCTTGTTCTTGCTCAACAGTTATGACAATGTCATCAGCAAACCTTAGCATTAACACTTTCTCACCGTGAATCTTTATTCCGGATGTAAACTTTTCTTTTATTATATTCATGGCCTCCTCTAAATACAAGTTAAATATCAAAGAAGAATATTGCGACGCTGATGCATAGGCTGACTTCACCACAGCTCTGGAAACATAGTGTTCTGGATATATAATGAGCTAATATCCATAAAATACTTTAATTAAAAGCTAACCAATATTATGGACTTCGTAGTTCTAATAATAAAAATATTAAAGCAGGCAGTAGTATCCCAACAAACATAAATTCTGTTGTACGAGAAAAATTAAAAAAATTTTTATCGGAAGTGAAAAAGCAGAAGTAAGGATGCAGAACTGTTGTAAACCGTACTAAATGTGTATGTACCAAATTTCATCCAACACAATTATCAGGTACAGAAGTTATTGAGCTTCCAAAATAACACGTGCTTGGAGGATCTCCTACCACTTTGTTCACTATCGCTAAAAAAACTAATCAGTTCCTTGCCATACATATTTGCATCTTTTTGCAAAGTGTAATCAAAATTACTTACCGAACGAATGTTGTATGCTTCCAACAAACATTGAAACAATAAACAGGTGTTCGGGAGCACCCCACCGCTTATCCCAATATTGTCCGAAAACTAGTCAATTCTTTGTCAATAAAGTCTTTATCTTTTTTCAAAGTGCCATTAAAATTGATTAATGAATGAAATCTGTATGCTCCCAACAAACTTAACAAACCAAGTGTGAAAAGTCGGCATTTGTATGGTAGATCCCCCGCCACTTTGATCAATATGTCCCAAAAGATGATAATTATCTTTTTACACTAATTGAAACGTTTCCATAAGTTTTATCATAATCACTTCATTATTGTAGGCTGTAGTGTGCATAAACACACTGAAAAAACTTCAAAAAAGTACAAAAAAAATTTTTTTACCGGAAGTGAAAAACCGGAAGTTGGGATGCAGAACTATTGTAAACCGTACTACTGACTCATGTACCAAGTTTCATCCAATTCGCTTATCAGGTGCAGAAGCTATAGATCTTTCAAAAAAACAGGTGCTCCAGGGACTCCCCCACCACTTTGTTCACTATCGCTCAAAAACTAATCAGTTCTTTGCCATACATGTTTGCATTTTTTTCCAAAGTGTCATCAAAATTGGTTCACGAACGAATGCTGTGTGCTCCCAAAAAACATTGAAAAAATGATGACACAGTAAACAGGTGTTCGGGAGACCCCGTACCACTTATCCCAGTACTGTCCAAAAACTAATCAGTTCCTTGTAATTTAAGTTTCCATCTTTTGTTACTTAAGTCTCCATCTTTTTGTAAAGTGTCATTAAAATAAATTAATGAATAAAGTCTGTATGCTCCCAACAAACTTAAAAAACAAAGTGTGAAAAGTCAGCATTTGTATGGTAGACCCCCCCACCACTTTGATCAATGTGTTCCAAAACGTGATAATTATCTTTTCACACTTATTGGAACCCTATTCCATAAGTTTCATCATAATCACTTCATTATTGTAGGCTGTAGTGTGCATAAACATACTGAAAAAACTTCAAAAAAGTACAAAAAATTTTTTTTTACCGGAAGTGAAAAACCGGAAGTTGGGATGTAGAACTATTGTAAGCCGTACTACATGCTCATGTACCAAGTTTCATCCAATTCGCTTATCAGGTACAGAAGTTATAGAGCTTTCAAAAAAACAGGTGCTCCAGGGACCCCCCACCACTTTGTTCACTATCGCTCAAAAACTAATCAGTTCTTTGTCATACATGTTTGCGTCTTTTTCCAAAGTGTCATCAAAATTCATTTACGAACGAATGTTTTATGCTCCCAACAAACTTAAAAACTTTGTGGAAAAAACCACCTGTTGTATGGTGGACCCCCCAACCCTTTATCCAATGTGCTCCAAAAGCTGATAAAATCTTTGTCATGTTATTTAAAAGCTTTTCGCAACGTTTCATGAAAATCGATCGGTAATTGTAGGCTACAGTAGGGATAAACACCTGAAAAAAAAACTTTTTAACCGGAAGTGACAAACCGGAAGTTGGTATGCAAAAATATTGGAAACAGTACTAAAACCTTATATACCAAGTTTCAATAAGATCATAGCCCGGGATCAGAAGTTATTCAAGATTTAAACTTAGAGGTGTTCGGGAGACCCCCCGCCATTTTGTCCAAATTTGAAATGAATCCAGATCTTCCATTTTCAAGTGAACCTGTATCATTTGCCAAAGTTTCATCAAGATCCTATGCAGAAAACTCACCCAGACACCCACCCGAAAACCGTTATTGTTGCTGGTATGATGAAAGCTGTTAGGGCCGATATATGTTTTAAGTTCTGCAATCCTACCAATTTGAACATTGAAGGCACCTACCACGATTTTTATATCGTGCCGTGGGATATTATTAATGACTTCTTCGAGTTCTAGAAAAAACAGGTCTTTAATGTCATCTGCTTTGTCTTCAGTAGGTGCATGTTCATCGATGATCGTTACATTGAATTTTTGCGTCTGGATTCTCAGTGTGCATAACCGCATATTAATTGGGCAGAAGTCGATAACATGCTGATTCACGCGACGGTGTATAAGAAAGCCAACTCCAAATTCTCCTCCGTTTTGATGACCGCAATAATAAAGAGTGTATCCTTTCGCTTTTTCATGGATTCCACTACCTGGCCATCTTAGTTCTTGTAATGCCACTATATCCATTGTGTAACTCTCGACTTGTTGTGTGAGTTTTAGGAGATCTCCTGGTTTTCTAAGGCTTAGCACGTTCCAGGCTCCCATTTTAAAATCGTAGTCCGGGTACAGTTTCCGAGGTCATTCCAATAATGAATTCGAGATATTCCGAGGCCTGTGTACAGAATACATGACAATAATTTTTTTACGGAAATTGTGTGTTAGCCCTTCGCCGAACCCACATTTTCGAGAATGGGTTCGTTCTGCAACTTTAGGTCACCAGAAACAACCTTTTTACACGTTTATATAGCGATTGATCCAATACAGACGCCCACTGCAAGCCGCCCCTAACATGGAGAACAGACGCTTTCTACACATTTATATAGCGAGCCGCCTTATCCAAGACAGACGCCCTCTCCAAGCCGCCCCTAACATGGAAAACAGACGCTTGAGTTGCACTGGTCTTATGGCGCCAATGACTCTGATATTTACTCTGCCCCTCTCAACTACACCAACCTAATTCTGTTAGCGTTACCCAGGTAGCACGGCGTAGGCGTAGAATTTCGGATTTTCGCTACCCAAGCGTTTGCCACTACTTGTTTGTATTTTTCACTAAATTCTACGTCTATCTCCTCTCAATTCTTTTCCCTAAACTTTTCCCTAAATGCTCCTACTATACTGCCTTCTACTTACGGAAACATCCAGGGCCTGAGATCATATGCGTCAAACGCAATAACATTTACAGTCTCATCGGACACAGTGCAAAAAGCACAGCAAAAGCACAGGCCGTTTTGATAGGTCTAACATAAGATGGCGTTTTGACCGCTGAGGCCCATATGGGTGACGCATACATCAATTTTGATGTGCTAACGCTACCGAGAATACTACCTGATCGGTTGTCTAGGGCCGCCAATGTTTGACATAAGCCTTGCAAGAGCAGCCCCAACTTGTTTGGTTTTGTCACCAGAGTACATCAGGTGGTCTTTGAAGTTAAGTCTGTGGTCTAGAACGACTCCAAGATACTTTAGGTGCTGGCCAGATTTTATGATGTGTTCACCAACCTGGATATCGATACTTTTCACCACTTTTCTGCTACTCTTTAGTACGACTACCATTTTTTGAACGACCAACTCTAGTCCTGTATCAGCCATGCTCTACTGTTGTCTGGTTACAGATGCTAGTCCGTGAGGTTCTTGACTACAACAACTATGGCAATGTCATCTGCATAGCTAATAGTCGTTGTCTGTTCCAGCACACGTACTCTGAGAACACCATCGTACATGATGTTTCATACCAGAAGTCCCAGAACCGATCCTTGGGGTACTCCTCCTATTATATTGTACTTCTTAAGACCTCCTTCGGTATCATAGACCAGAGTTCTTCCCGTGAAGTAACTGGCTATTATACGTAACAGGTACGTGCAGATCATCTAGGGCTCTCAGGATTTGGTTCCAGTTGGCAGAGTTAAAAGCATTTGCAACATCCTTTTGATTTTAATGCGATAATTAAAACCAAAACCAGAGGAAGTTCACAAGCGTAGTCTAATCACACCTCATATAGAGTTTGCTGGTTCATAAAATTCTGGTCACATTAGATAACTAGAGCTGCAAGGAGCTTGTGCACATGGATAAAATAATCATTGTGACCGGGTATTAGTTTATGGAAACACTTTGTAGGCTTTTGTATAGAGTACAACCACTATGAGCCTGTCTACCAAAAAGCGTAAGTCTAACCTAGACCAATCATCCAGGTGGAAACAAAAGTTGGTAGTTCTTCATAAAAAGTAGACATCTATCAAGTAGGCCACTAAAATATGGTGTTGAACGAGGACAACTCTAGCTCTAATTATATGCAAAAATCTTGGGGTGCGTATCATGTATGGAGCAGAAAAGTACAGTTCTAGTCCGGGAAAAGAAATTAGAGAAGAAACAGAGACTTTCATGTATCTGCATAAATGAGTGATTGAGGAAATATTAGTGTCATAGGCGAGGCTATTAGGATTTTGCTTTTTCAAGTCAAGTACATAGCTAGGCAAGCAATTCTTGGAAGCAATGGACAAGAGAAAGAGCATCTACACCAAATATTGAACACAACTTTCCAGTGAAAATCCATTGCCAGCAAAAAGTAATAAAAAAACGGTATGGTTACGCAGTTCAACTTCAGAAAAAAATACATTTTGATGTTGAGCAAATACAGCAGACTACAGCAGTGAACATATTAAGTACAATATAATCATATGCGTAGTAGGACTATTTGGACCAAAACCCCAGTTCCCCGACTTATCCCAGTGTTATTCAGATTAAATTTCACGTAATTGAAAGTTGTTCAAAATATGTCCTTAAGATAGATAAATTATCGAAACCAGTGTATTTCCATCTTGTGGAACAGCAAGCAGAAATTAAGTCATATATCATTACAAACTATAGTCAGGACTTGTATAAGTAAGCTTTCGTAATGGAAACACACTGTACTGATAACATTTTCATGCAGATAATGCGCAGGTAATGTAGAAGCCGATAAGTTAGAGAGGAAGGGTGCAACAGCTTCTGCTCGGAACAATGTTGTGAACTGAGCAAAGACATCAATCTAAAAAAGAATATGGGACGAGAGTGAGAAGGAATGGCCAGTGGCATGGAATAATACCACGAGTCTAAGATATTCCTAAGCAGGGCTGCGGAGTCAGTGCCAAAATTAAGCGACTCCGACTCCAACTCCACGTTTTAAATGTTTAAATCCGACTCCGACTCCGATTTATATAGAAAATATTCAAATTTCATTTCGAAACAATAAATTTTACGCATCGTAATAAAGCACCTGGTATCTACTACGATATAACATATCCGAAATGATTGTACAGGGTGGTGAAACTCTATCTTCAAAATTGTTTCAACTTGTTTAAATGATTTGTATAGGACTGAAACTATGCCACAGAACTGGAATTCAGTTACGCTGATATCAATTTACAAAAATGATAACCACCACCGCCTATGTGAAAATTACAGGGGTATCGGTCTATTCTCCTACATATTATATATGATTTTTTATAAATTTTTCTAGTAGAATAACCAACTTTGATTAGGTTGAACCCCTCTAGTAGACTAACCAAATTTGATGTGCGGCGAAAAAGGAATCAAGGGTGTTGAATAGTTTTTATATTTGTAATCAAAGCTTGACTGAAACAACGGCTCGATTAAACCTCTTCTTAAATCATCGTATGCTTCAACTAACACCTAACTCAAGATATACAAGACATCAGTTAGGCAAGTGATTATATATAGGCTTAAATGTAAAGCCGGTTTAGAGTCTAGAATAATTCAAAAATTACCGTCAGTTCACTAGAGACTTAGCGACCGCGAGGTAGACCATGACTACAATGCACCACTGACGCAATTACTAGTAATAAAATAATTCATAACTCTGTTTATGCGTAGAAAAAAACTATACAGAAGAAAATAAAAACAAAAAATAACAGAATATAATTTTCCAATAGGAGTTGGAGTCAACAAGTTTTTTGATTATTTTTCCGACTCCGACTCCGCAGCCCTGGTCCTAAGGATTGATTAGGGTGTCGTAAGAAACAAAAGAATCAATAATATGTTCAGGATTGAGTAGGATCAACTTAAAAATACTAACAGAATACTGTATACTCGTAAGATACTACAAAAAGAACAATAAAAATTAAAATGTGCCATTATAAAAACGGTGCAAGTGGTAAATTCTGTTGATGAGCTTGAAAACAAATATTTACTCACGTAAAAACAGCGTTTTTCTACTTCAAGCTACGAAAATGTCATTTTAATATATAGTAAAACCTATGTGAAAGGGAAACTTTTTCTAAGTAGTGACTAAAAATGTTTTCAGTCACTAGGACTGAAAGTAAATAAGTTTCGGTGGTTGCCTACAGGTGGTGGTTATTTAAAGGATTGAATATAATTGAATATTTGAGATTGAATTTGATTTACTGTTTCTGTTGCTGTGTTTATTTCTGTCAATATCGCAGTATTTTGAAGGGATTGAATATTTTGAATATTTTGATCGAATCGAATCGAAACTAATCATTATATCAATTATGTGTAATTAATTAATTAAACTAATAATGAGTGTAATTTTTTTCTATATCGGAGAAATCGGAGCGATAAAATAAAATTTGTATCAGATATCTCGTATAATTTTTTCCTCCGAAAATTAACTGTCAGATATAATAGTAGATTCTTGTATGAGCTTAGAATGAAGGCAATTCTTCACGAGGATGAAGTTTCCCGAAACGAGCGTAGCGAGTGAAGGGAATCATCCGAGTGAAGAATTGCCATCATCCTAAGCGAATACAAGATGCTATTTTATCCACGACTGTAAAATATTTCGTTTAATTTCCAGTTTTCATGCAAAAATTTGTATCGCCATATTGAAATAAAAACATCAAAGATAGCTAAAAACAAAACAAGTTTGTTGTTTAATTTGTTAAGGGAATATTTCATAAACTATAGAGCTGTTAAAGAATTTTAGTCAAATTCACTAGTTGTGGAATGAATACAATTACAATGGAAGACAAACGCATGGAAAGCATATGTTCCCGAGCAGAAATTTCTTAGGGCTCAAATACGGCCCTGATCAGGTTAGTCCCAGTTTGATAGGGTCCTGATCATGAGTGTAACGCTTTTGCCTAATCAGGCCCTGATTGGGATGAACGGATCAGGCACTACTGATTAAGTTTTCCATATAAAATTAAATAGGGCAAACCGTAGTAAGATTGCCCTAATAGCGCTTGCCCTATCTGACCGTGATCAAGCCCTACCTGTATTCAGGCATTCCCTAGCTAATTTCTGCTCGGGTTCTTCGTGGATAAAATATATTCTCTGAGTTCTTTGCGCCAAAAAAAAAAATTAAAAAAAATTATTAAATAAATAAATAAATTTTATTAAAAAATTTATTTTTATTTGTTTTTAATTGAAACTTTACCTACAATTTTTTAAATTTATACTTTAAACGATGACTTCCAGTCGGTAAAAAAAATATCTGTAATATCTGTAAAAGTTTTTAGAGAAAATATATGAACTATTTTCTTTATTTTTTTTTTTTTCCTTTATCTCCATTTAGGAGCATAGGGCGTCTACTAGACTGGACCATCTAACTCTGTTGGGGCAATCGCTTTCAGTTCACCCCATGTCTTGCCAATTTGTTTTGCTTCAGCTAGCACCGTTTTCTTCCATGTCATGGGTGGTCTTCCAACTCTCCTTTTACCTTGTGGATTCCACTCTAGGGACACCCTTGTTATATCTTCGACTGATTTTCTCAGTGTATGTCCTATCCATCTCCATTTTCTTTGTTTTATCTCGGTCTCAATGTCTAGCTCTCTGTCTGCGTAGAAGTTCCTGGTTACTGATGGTGTTTGGCCAGAAGCATTTGATCAGTCTTCTCAGGCATTTGTTCACAAACACCTGTAGTTTATTTGTGATCTTTCTTGTTTGTTTCCACGTTTCACATCCATACAGCAGTACTGACTTGACACATGCATTGAACATTCGTAGCCTTGTCTTTCTTGACAGGACGGATGCATTCCAGATCTTGTGAAGCATATTGAACGTATTTCTGGCTTTGTTAATACGCTGACTGATATCTTCCTCAGTCCCGCCTGTTTTTGCTACAGTACAACCAAGGTACACAAATTTGTCAACTTCGTCCACTTGTGTATTGTTGATGGTAATTGGTGTTATCGTTTTGGTGTTCAATCTCATAGCCTTTGTTTTTCTGATATTAATGTTGAGACCGACTTCATGTGCAAGGGTTGATAGCTTCTGTATTTTCTGCTGCATGTCCGTATGTGTGTGTGTAAGTAGACAGATGTCATCTGCGTAGTCTAGATCATTGAGCCGTCTTGTTGTATTCCATTGGATTCCATTTGGACTTGCATCATCGAGCTTTCTCATGATACTATCTAGTACTATTAGGAATAGTAGCGGGGATAGTACACAACCTTGTCTCACTCCTCGGTGGTTGTAGTATTCATCACTTTGCTGTCCTTTGTATTGTATTCTGTTTGCAGCATCCCGGTACATTTCTTTGATTAGATCAACTATTTTCTTCGGGATGCCCATTTCACAAAGTGTCTTCCATATCGCGCTCCTGTTGATTGAGTCGAAGGCGCGTTCGAAGTCCACGAAGAGGAGGTGAATTCCATTCATTTGATTGCTCGATGATGATACGGATTGTGTTGATATGATCGGTACAGCTTCTTCCTGGTCTAAAGCCGGCTTGTTCATTTCTTAGTTTCATGTTAATTGATGGAGATATTCTTTCGAGAATGATCATTGCTAGTATTTTCATTATTGTGTTGAGCAGAGATATACCTCTCCAATTTTTGCATTCTCTTAGATCACCTTTCTTTGGGATTGTTATGGTTAAACCTTCTTTCCATTGGGTTGGTATTTTACCTTCGTTCCATACATCAGCTAATAGTGGTGTTAGAGCTTCTGCTGTTGTGTTTACATCTGCTTTGAGTAATTCTGCTGATATATTATCTGTACCAGCAGATTTGTTGTTCTTGAGTTTCTGTATGGCATCTCTAACTTCCCGTTCCGTTGGTGGATGGGTGCTGATAGTTTCGTTATAGTTGTCATCCGGAGACTGCAAATTATCTTCATGTTGGTGGCAGTTGTCTTCGAAGTATTCTTTCCATCTATTTAGCTGTTGTTCATGTGTTGTGAGGGTTTGACCAGATTCATCCTTTATTGGTGGAGTGTTTGTATATTTGTTGGTGACCTTTCTCACGCATTTGTATAGTGTGCGCATATTTCTATTAGCTGCTGCTGTTTCCTTAGTCTTGAGAATGCTTTCTGTATATCTTCTGCGATCATTCCTTGCCATCTTTTTAACTTGTTTTGCTGTACTTTCATATTTGCTGTGGATCCCGGTTGTGTTCTGGTGACACAACTGCAACTTGAGCTGATGACGCTCTTCAATTTTCTTCCAGGTATCATCGCTAATCCATGGTTTCCGTGATTTGTCTTGGTATCCAAGCACATCTGTAGCAGTTTTGACGTAAGCTTCTTTAACTTGTTCCCATTTTTCATCAATGCTGGTGATTTCGATGTTTGGTAGATTGAGCTGGAGCGATTCTTTGAAGATGTTATTTGTATTTTTGTCGCTCAATCTGTTGATGTTAAATTTCCTCTGACATGACTTGTTGTTTTGTTTTATAGCGGCTGGTTTAATTTTGAATGTTGCAATTACCAGTTGATGGTCGCTGTGTATGTCTGCTCCTCGCTTTGCTCTGACGTCTTGTAGTGAGGATAGAAACTTCTTATTCACCAGTACGTGATCAATTTGATTCTTGGTTCTTCCAATTGGTGATGTCCAAGTGTATTTTTGTATGTTCTTGTGAGGGAACTTGCTGCCTCCTATGAATAGTTGATTTGTGACACAACAATCGATGAGCCTGTCTCCATTTTTGTTACGTGTTGATTCTAGTGCATGTTTGCCCATGACTGATTCTTTTTCGGTGTTTTCGGTTCCAATTTTGGAGTTGAAATCACCTTGTATTATTTTGATGTCATTTCGGTGTGCACTAGCCAGTGTTGCTTGGAGCTGTTCGTAGAATTCATCTTTTGTCGCATCATCAGCTTCTTCGGTAGGTGCATAGCACTGTATGATCGTTGTGTTTCTAATTTTCGATTGGAATCTTGCTGTTATTATTCTGCTACTGATTGGTTTCCATTCGAGAAGTGCTTTCTTTACTTGTTGTTAACTCTCCGCTGTTTTTCCATCTTACTTCACTGAGTCCTAGTATTTCGATCTTATATTCATTCAATACCTTCTCAACTTGTGCTAGCCTCTATGTTTCTGTTAGAGTTCTGACGTTCCAGTTTCGTACTCGTGTCCGGGTACGATAGCTAAGGGTCGATATTTTATTATTCCGGTTTGTTTGGCTTTGTTTCTTTCTAGTATGTGTTTCTTTAATCATTTGAATTTCGGATTCACCTTTCGGATTAACGGGTGATTGGGCCATCGAATCCTAGCCAGTTTCCAGGGCTGCTGGATAAGGCATACCGTGGGCGAGATATTCCTGCTTCAATGTGATTCAATCATATTTCCATATTTTTCTGGTGAGGTTCCCAAGCGGTTAAGTTCGCACCCTTCCCAGTGTTGCTTAACTTCCTTGTAAGTGATGTTGTTGACTTATCCACTTCTCCATCTCGCCCACATTTTCATTATTGATATTGTCAAATTCATCTACTAAAAACTTACAAAACGATATATCTAAATTTGACTGTGTAAAAAATAAACAATTATATATCGCATTTTTACCAGTGTAAAATAATGTTATTATAGGGCGATTTTTCTGTTCCGGTGTTTACCGCAATGGCGCTGCAAAAAGGGGATAAGAGAAAAAATCACAAAAATTTTATATGGATTTCCATACAAAACACAATTTGAATAATTTTAAAAAATATTATTAAAATATTTTCTTTTCTTCTGTCCTTAAAACAAATACGAAAATAGTTTAATTTTTTCATACAACTTTGTATGAGATCGCAATTTTTATGTTTCTTTTTTGAGCGACTTAAGAATAATATTTTATATATTACGATCAAAATATAGTCAATAATACTTCATAAGCAAATTCAAATTGTTCAATTGTGGTAAAATTAGAAATTTCATAGATAATTTTTAAAATTATTTAAGTTGTGTTTTGTATGAAATCCCATATAAAAGTTTTTGAATTTATTCTCTTATCCCCCTTTTGCAGCACCATTGCGGTAAACACCGGAACAAAAAAATCACCCTATTGTGTTCGCCTGTTATTATTCCATCTGTTGGCGAACACAATAATAACATTATTTTACACTGGTAAAAATGCGATATATAATTGTTTATTTTTTACACAGTCAAATTTAGATATGTCGTTTTGTAAGTTTTTAGTAGATGAATTTGTAAATATTATCATTTATATTTACAAGCGTAGAAAAAAATAGCGTTTTCTACGCGTGGTAAAAACGTTTTTGCGTTCCTGAACTTATTCCGAAAACCGTTCAGTCACGCAAAAGGAGACGTTTTCACCACTTGTATAAAAATCTACTATTTTATATCTTGTAGCGAAATATACTATTTTTATCAACTTACGCATGAAAACTTTTTATTAACATTTTCAGCGTTTAAGATTCTGACACAATTCCTCTACCAGGAATCCAAAGCTTTAATCAAAACGAAACATAAGCAAATACGATTATTGCAAAAATAATTTCTTCGGCACACTTATTTACATTCACTTGCGATCATTGTAATAGCTTTTCGTGTCCCATGTACAAAGTGGTCGGTGTATATCAAACAAATGCTGATTTTTCATCTGACCGATATGTGAGTTGTTGTGTTTAGGATGATTTTTGATTTCGATATTTTAATGATATCTTCAATTTTCAAAATCTCCTGAACCTGTCTGTTGAACCGATGTTCATAGTATTTGTAATGTCATCTATGCCTCTAAGCCTCTTTGTCACAAACAGAAAGGTAATTCCAATTACTATTATTTTGATTAATCATAACTTTTCTATCTTTTTGTGGAAGAAACAACAGATCGGTTAAGCATTCTGTGTTATAATAAAACTTGTATGCATCGCATAACTATTCACATTCTAAAACTCTATTCACCTTCAATGGTTTCATTATTAGCTCTTTATTTAAATAAAAAATTTAATAATTTTTGGAATTACTAATTAAACATAGACACGAAAAAGTTTATTATGTCCCTATATGGTGCTATTCGTACATATAAAGCAGGAAAAGTTGAATTGCAGTCACTCCGTGAAGTAATTCCAGTCTGAGAGTTAAACCATTTTATTAAATTTAAATATTATAAGAATTTTTTATGTAAATATACTATACTAACCAGAAACATTTGTCCTCTATCAACCGTTGTAAAAGCACTTCCTTGATCTCCACTACAAATTTGAGAGTTTTTCACAATATCACGAGAACAAAAATTATGCCCATGTGATACAGGATATATGCTTAAGCAGTTTTCCTCTGTTGTTACTCGTTGAAATGTTACTTGTAAGAAGTCAGGTAGAACTCCTGTAAGATGACCCGATTTATTTATATATCTTTTAATTAAAGCTATATACAAACCATCACGTGTTATATGTCCAAATCCTGAAATTGTTCCCTCTTCGTTTTCGAGTGGTTGAAGGATATCACCTCTAGGAGGTAATAAAGCTATTGGGCTTACGTTTTCTAAATACATAAAAAACACATTGTACAACATCGTTTATATTCTATGTATATAATAATTGCTTTATTACCTATTCGAAACGTATTTCGTGCAAATATCAAAAATCCTAGATTATTTTCTAATCTGAGTGAGCTGTAATCTGGCAGAACGGTATACGTTTCAGCACGGAACCAAACTAATTGAGTTCGATTAAGACTACCAACTCCAGCCATGAACTCATCGAATCTATAAAGAAAAATAAGACAAGGCAAGTGTTCATTTTGTATATGCTATATTTTATTGAAGTTTAGGTAATGGAAGATTTTATCATTTCCTTGAATCCATTTGTAAACATTGTCCTACGACCTACATGTTTATTTGTCAAAAATATTTGTCGAAGAAAACCAAATAAATGACAAAATCAAACAATTTTTATTTTCACATTTATTGAATATAAATACCAAACAAAAACTATATACAAACGAAAATAAATATATAAATGTGAACAACCCAGTTTGGTCTACTTTGTTTGCCTTTTCCATGAACCCATCCAGCATTTCACAAATCACCAAAAACAAGGAGTAAAAAAATTTCTTACTGTTCAGATTATTTACGCTAGCATTGAAAATCATAGTTCACATAAGTCTAATTTGGTCATTTTTCTCACCCCAACCTTTATTCATGTGATTAATCTAACAAATAAAATTGATAGAATTCTCAAAAAATGTCTTCCACTAGCCAAAATTAAAATTACTTTCAAATCAAGAAACAGCAACAATCAAAAGTTCTACACCAAATTTAAGGAAAAAAAAGTAGTGTGTGTACCAGAGTACACAGGTAAGAAGTGAAACTTCTTTATGACATATCATTTTTCTACTATTTAGAACTTCACAGAAATTGTGTGGATAAGGCTTAGGAAAAAAACGCCGATTATTGATAACCAATTGTTTGGTGAGTATATATCTTCGTATATATCTCTGATACTCTCCAATTCACCATGACCAGCGTGACCACATTACCATCATGACCAGCATGACCACCTTGACTACCACGACCACCATGACCGCCATGACCAACATGACCATCATGACCACCGTGAACACCATGACCATCATGACCACCGTGATTACCATAACCACCGTCGTGACCGCCATAACCACCATGACCACCATGAACACCATGACCACCATGACCACCGTGAACACCATGACCACCATGACGACCGTGACCACCGTGACCACCGTGACCACCATTACCACCATGACCACCGTGAACACCATGACCACCATGACCACCGTGACCACCATCACCACCATGACCACCATAACCACTATGACCACCATGACCACCATGACCACCGTGAAAACCATGACCACCATGAAAACCATGACCACCATGACCACCGTGACCACCATAACCACCATGACCACCATAACCACCATGACCACTATAACCACGATGAACACCATGACCACCATGCACACCATGACCACCATGACCTCCGTGAACACCATGACCACCATGACCACCATGACCACCGTGACCACCATAACCACCATGACCACTATGACCACCATGACCACCATGACCACCATGACCACCGTGAACACCATGACCACCATGACCACCGTGACCCCCATAACCACCATGACCACTATGACCACCATGACCACCGTGAACACCATGACCACCATGACCACCATGACCACCATGACCACCATGACCAACATAACCACCATGACCAACATAACCACTATGACCACCATGACCATCATAACCATCATGACCACCTTGACCACCATGACTACCATGACCACCATGACCGCCATGACCAACATGACCATCATGACCACCGTGAACACCATGCCCACCGTGACCACCATGACCACCGTGACCACCATAACCACCATGACCACTATGACCACCATGACCACCATGACCACCATGATGCACCATGACCACAATGAACACCTTGACTACCATGACAACCGTGACCACCATGACTACCATGACCACCATGACCACCATGACCACCGTGACCACCGTGAACACCATTACCACTATGACCACCATGGCTACCATGACCACCATGACCACCATCTACAATCGACACATCCATATAACATTTAGTACAATACTAAATAAATAACGGTGCATGCACAATGTATGAGGTTTTTCCTCATAAATATTCATACAAACTTTCATGAGTAAATGTATTTTCATTGTGCATGCTCTGTTAATAAAAATAAAATTATCAAAACAAAATTAAAATTTATAAAAAAACAACGTAACCGAAAATCGTGACGATTTTTTAAATTTTATACTGCTTTAAAATTTCTCTCATACGCCGATAAAGAAGTTTCACTTCAAAAACATATAATTCAACAAAAAAGCCAGTAAATAGATCGTCAACATAGAAATCATTATTCAGCACCTTGGTCTTCGAGTAGCTAAGAAAGAAGCATAGCAGTACCAGTTAAATACTTGGAGTTGATTGGAACACTGATCGTGCCAAACCACTCGTTGGAGATTTTGTTGGATCTCATGAATTCAAATTTGGTGATGCATCTTAACTATGTGACTACAACAGACTATGTTCGGGATCCAAACAATATAGACATTTTGTGCTAGTCGTGGCAGTGGTTTTCCAACATCTGGATCAGCTATTATGGACCGAACCTAAATTTGCACGTCAACTGAAAAATTAGACACGAGCGACGAGATTGTGAGGTAAACCTTGTGTGCAATCAAAATTTTAGCCACGTCTGTACCAGAGAGTGTTTTTAGGTTGAGTGCTTGAGAACTTTTAGTAATTTGCATGTATTAGAATTGTTATAAAATGTTTTATGGACCCAGTGTCGAGCAAAGCTTTGTATGGAACTCGGGTTCCACTGAAGGGTTATGGATTTACTAGCGTAATCGTAATAAACGCAATATGAGTGGGTGGTTCTGACAAATTGGTGTTGGGATATCTGACGCTAGATAAGTAGTTTCGGATAGAAGTACAGGCTGTTGTATAGTACAATCTGACAAAGAAAACAGCAGATTTTCATTGGTAGTAAAATGGAGAGACTCATGATGTTTCGGGAAACACTTTGTATAATATGATTATTCTTATACTTTGTATAAGACGGAAACGTGCAGTCGCGAATATAATATTGATCTAAGAAACAGTTCCCACATATTCTTCGGTCTTTAATGAACCTGAACCTCAATTTGGAACGTAATTGTTTACTAGATACAAAATGGACAGTTAAGTTAATTGTGGGGCACTAAGCAAGCGGATTTAGATGCTACCGAAATACGAAACGAGTTTAAACCAGCAATATTATAATGTTTGTTACAACGCAACGACAGTTGAAGTGAAATAACTGTTAGAAAAAGCTAAAACCACATTGGGTTTAGTATTTTTTATGATTTTAGTCCACGGCATGCATGTCCATGTTTTTGTGTAAGATGATGAATTAACCGCTTGTGCATCAATCACGAGTCTGACTCGTGGACATTTATTTTGCTTTGTGAAACAATCACGAGTCTGACTCGTAGAAATTTATTTTACTTTCTAAGACAATCACGAGTTAGACTCGTGATAACAAAATAAATTAAATTCATGGAATCACTTGACTTCATTTCAAAACTGTGATCGAACGAATGAACCGATTTTAATGAATTTTTTTTTGTTT